>OX459097.1:21705172-22046004 GCA_949775045.1 Metridium senile | reverse complement strand
CCCCCCCCCCCCCCCCCCCCCCCCCACACATAAATAATGACCGGTCCCTAACCTAACAGTTAATTTTAGCATATACGCGACTTTGCACGTGATAATATGAAGAGAGTGGCCTGGGAATGAGACTAGTTCCCAGAAGTCTATCTACTTGAAAGTTGTTATTCCACGAACGCCCAGATGTCGCAAGCTTCTTTCTGTCTGAAAACAAGGTTAGTAAGACCGTTGTGTTTTACAGTTATAGTTCAAATACATCCCTATGATCAATATTGATAGTTAGGCAAACAGTCTGTCGAAATATCGATGGAAAAAGTTTCAAAATTTTACTATTTGTGAGACACGTCGCAAAAGATCGGCGGCGGACAAGCGTTTGCGAGTTTGAAAAAATCAACAATAAGCACATTATTACCGGCAAAAACTGAGACTACTCGACCAAAAAAGTTATATATTTTCTTTATTTGACTAAATATCTCGCTTATTGTTGGGAATATATACTGTTTTTTTGCTTTTGGTTTTCGAATCAACACAAATCTAATCTGTGTCCCTAATAAATATTTGCATTGAAACTTCCAAATCCGTACTTATTGTACGGTCAAAGAGGAAGGAATCATTTATAGATGTTGCTAAAACAATTTCATCTCTCGAAAGAAAGAATAGCTATAACTCTCAATGGAATTGATTATGAAATTTGATGCCGGCAAGTAATTCTAAATTACCATATTTCAGCTTCACATCGCTGGTCTATTGTTTTAACGCCGCCCGGGAGTCCTGAAAAGAACGAACAAAACAGATAAAATCAGAGTGTAGTCCGAAATATAAGAAAGCAACAAAAAATGTGGACAGTTTTACTACAAATATTTAAGGAAGGATAACGAGAATATTGAAGGAAAATTTTACATTCTAAATCGTTATGATTCTTGATAATGTAAATAAGTCGTGACGCCATCGTGAGATATGAGCTCAATTATGCACAATATTGACATGGATATACTATTTCTATTGCAGTTTTCACAAGTATTGAATTGTTCTATTAGTACACTGACAAATGGACGAGGAGGAAAGGTAAAAAAACACATTTTCAAAAGAACTTTATTTTGATCAAAGTTGAAGTATTTAAAAACCTTTTTACCATAACTTGTAAATTTCTCGCGCGCTGATTGGCTGAGAGCCATTGTCAATTACAGTCCAGACCTGCTTGTGCTCACGACATCCGTGTGCGAGCGGATAAAACGGTTTTCTTCAAACTTTTTTTAGTTGTTTTTTGCTTATTGATGGTAAAAAACAAATCGAAGTCAGTTTTCTATGGGTCTGTACTGTAATCGACAATCAAAATTACGTCACAAATGATCAAAACTTTGCAGTGAAACCCCTCGCTGCGCTCGAGGTTCCACTTGAGTTTTGATTGTCGATTACAGTACAGACCCATAGAAAACTGACTTCGATTTGTTATTAACATGTATATATTGCACTAGTCCAGACTAAACAATTCTTAGGCAATCAAAGGCGACATCCCTAAATCCGATTAAGATCTTTGTCTATAACTGCAGCATGCAGCATGTGTACATTTTGTCTGCGCATGCGTGTATTTTTACATTTGCATAACTTCATCCTTCAAAATAATGTTGAAGTATCAAGATACTAAGAAATGAAAAACCTACCTTCCATTAGTGTGCTTTGGATAATTATATCAATTGAACGCACTACAGATGGAAAAATATCATGCCTCAAAGTCAGTGTAAAGTAGCAAAAAGGACCAGAACTTAGTACTTTCAAGTAAATTTTTGGGCTCTAAATTTGAGTTATAAGGTAAATCTAAAAGTAGAAGTCATAACCAACACGATACGGCGTGGATTGGATTATATTAGGAAATTTTAAACATAATCAATCATCATATAATAATTACAGTAATAATAATAATAACTTTATTGATAAATTGACTTGCAATTCAAAAGAATTGAAAAACTCAATATTTACATTGTTTTGATCAAGTATAGATTAAATATTCACATGATTAAAATATATATATATACAGCGATTTGCAAAAACTTTGACTCATTTGTACATATATAAATATATATCAAAATAATAAATATATGTTATTTACCGGCTGGGAGGTCCGTACCGAGGGCAGTTTTTCACTATACGGACCGACCTCTAGCCGGTAAATAACTTTTTTTTTTTTTATTATTCTCTCTCTATATTAAATTAATGTTTTTGTTATTTTACGACGCGCATTGCTTTCAAATGGCTTCCCAGTAGTTTTACTGAAAAAGAGCGGGTTGTCAGAAACCAGTTTTCATTCAGTGTGACGGCGCCTCAACAAACTTACAGAAATTTTAATGCCAAAATATTTTAAATTACTGCAGCTTTCTCCATCATTCCAAATCAAATATCGTTTAAAGAGAAAGGGTTTTGTTTATATCTCAACATCAAAGAAAGTCAAGAAACAAAAAACAAGTTTTACAAAGGATTTTAGCTGACACGAACACTGAGTGAACCAAGATGGATGTTGAAACGAGTTGAAATTCGTCGTTCTTGTGGACGTTTGCATCAAGAAAAAAGCCTACTGAAGCTTATTTTTCGATAAATGATAAGAAATTTAGTCGCAGTCACCGACAACTGTTGAAGGAATTACTTTGTCTCTGTCGTAATTTATGAAGAAGATGAAAGTTGAAAGCATTAGGATCGCTGACAGGATTTTGAATCAAGCAAATCGACCTTTTTCAATATTGGTTATTCTATTGTGTGCAGAAAAAGAAAGACAAGAACACTTCCTTACAATGTACTTCAAAAACGTTGTAGACTTTGTACATAAACTTCTCGTGAATTTATAGCATTTTAAAAGTGACTGAAAAGCAACGACATATCTCATCAAAAGATAGCTCAATTCACCACCATGTTGTTTACAATGTTTACAAGGAATGATAAAAACTACAAGGATATTTTTCAACTACTATTGAGGTATGTGAACGAGCTTTATATTCTTTAGAAAATTAAAAAAAACTTTGTGTATTCTCTCGTGAGTTTTTGCAATATTGATTTGATTTTCTCAACTTTTGCTTGTCAAAATGTTTGCAAAAACAATGCTCGCAACATAGCTTTTAATTTTCTCTCAGTTGGTTATCGCATTCTGTCAGTGTCATTTGGTGAATTCAGAATTCTACATCTCCTACTATTTTGATCGATAAATATTACCATAATTAACAATTACCTATTAAAGAAGATTTTTCAAAAATTAATATTGCTGGGAAGAAATGGTACCAACGAATAGGATACCGCGGACCGGGCAGATCGTGAAAAACCGGCCAGCTCGCTAGCCAATCACAGCGCACGAATCACAGGATACCGGACCGAAAAAAAATAAAAGAAATTATGGGATATGATAACTGATATTTTTTTCGAGTTGCCCATGACTTGAAAAAAATCTATCTGAAAAAAATATCAGTTATCATATCCCATAATTTCTTATATTATTTTGATATATATTTATATATGTACAAATGAGTCAAAATTTTTGCAAATTGCTGTATATATATACATCAAAGTATATCGGGTGCATTGTGGGTAATGTTTATTTATGCCTTTGAGTGCTTTTCTGCGCTCTTGGTACTATCAGAACCATCCATAATACTTCAATGATGGTTACTACATGTCATTGAATGAATTCTGAAAAAAGTTGGAACGTTTTAAGGCAGAATTACCTACATATCTATATACCTATATACTTATATACTTATATACTTGTACGGTCAGAATTTTTGCAAACGACTGTATATATATATATATATATTATTGCCGACTAAGTAGCATTTCTATTGGAGCTAAATCACTCTTAACTCGTCAATAAAGAACAACTTTAAACTTGTTTTTATTATCATTTCATGATTTTGTCAAAACGAAGTAACAGCTCAATAATATTTATTGGAAACTATAATGTATATATATATTTTTTGAGTATTGTAAATGTCAACCCAAAGCTAAAAATGTCTTAAAAGCGTGAAAGAAGCCATCTACTTTCACTTTCAATGTTCAGCAGCCGTCCGAAGACACACGCAAGGTTTGAACTTCGCGCCTGATCACGCGCGTAGATCACTCCCACAATGCACTTGATATAGTTATATACTTTTTCAGCAGTGTCAAAGTTTATGCAATTCGCTGTATATATATTCACAGTCATTTGCAAAAATTCTGACCGTATAGGTATATAAGTATATAGGTATATAGATATGTAGGTAATTCTGCCTTAAAACGCTCCAATATTTTTCAGAATTCATTCAATGACATGTAGTAAGCATCATTGAAGTATTATGGGTGGTTCTGATAGTACCAAGAGCGCATAAAAGCACTCAAAGGCATAAATAAACATTACCCACAATGCACCCGATATACTTTGATGCGGTCAGAATTTTTGCAAACGACTGTATATATATATATATATATATATATATATAATATATATATATATATATATATAATATATATATATATATATATATATATATATATATATATATATATATATATATATATATATATATATATATATATATATATATATATATATATATATATATATATATATATATATATATATATATATATATATAATATATATATATATATATATATAATATATATATATATATATATATGTCTTTGAAAAAAAAAACATAGTTGTAGATAAAATACATCTTAAAATTAGTCCCAGTTCTTAATTGAACTTGGAATGAAGCTGTTTTGGTATCTTTTTGCCCTGGAAGTGCAGAACTCGAGTAGTAAAGCTTCATGGTATCCAGTTCAGATGTAAATAAGCGTTAACTGATAAAGATTTAACTACTGAAATACTCAGTAGACGAAATATAAATGTAATTTTAAGAGCGAAGAATTCAACGACGCAGCCAGTGGGGCGCGACGTTATAACTATATATAATTCGCAATGAAAACCTCTACTTCAGCACTTTATCGTCCGAAATTCTTGCAGATTATTCTATCTTTGACATCGCCCCCAGCAAATTTATTGAAAGATTGGCCTTTCTCATGTTTACTTTTTGCAAAACTGAGCTATTTTGGTAGAAACTCGTGGTTCCTGGATGTGATCTCGGGCAATGCTTCGTGGCACTGTGACAAATTTGACTACATTTATCCACCTATTTTTTATAATATGAAACATTTATTCAGGATATAATTATCTATTGCAATATTATGGAATCCAAAGAGTTCATTTTTTATAATTAATAAAGCCGTTATTTATACTTAGTTTTAGAGTAATAAATAGCTCAATGAAATTCGCATGTTTTCTGGAGTAGAAATATGCATGAAATCACGTCTCAAAATTGGTTGAGATCACATCACGAGACCATCACTTTCTACCTTAAAAGTTCAGTTTTGCAAAAAGTAAACATGGAAAAAGCTATATATTTAATAAATTTGCTGGGGGGCGCTGTCAAAAGTATAAAATTTCTAGAATGAAAAACGGGAATATCGGACGCAAAAGTGCTGAAGTTGAAGTAAACATGGCGAATTATATATATTTGATTGTGTTTAAATTTCCTAATATGATCCAATCCAAGCAGTATCGTGTTGGCAATGACTTCTACTGTTAGGTTTGTATTATATTTTAATGTTGCGCCCAAACATTTACTCGAGTGCGAAGTTTTGATCCAACTTCTCACTTTGAACTGACTTTGATGCATGATATTTTTCCATCTGTAGCGCATTCGATTGAAATAATTATCCACAGCACATTAGTGGAAGGTAGACTCTTTATGCCTTAGTTTTTCGGTACAAGGACATTACTTTTAAGGATGAGATTGCAAACCAAATGTTCCATGTCAACGTCAAATCTTTACACTCGACATAGAAAGTTATGCAAATGAATTTTGAGCGTAAAAATACACGCATGCGCAGACAAAATGTATACATGCTGCCGCATGCTAGCTGCTTATAACACAGGGAGCCCAAGCTCGTCACTTTTGATGTTTGTCAGTAAATGTATAGAGTCGCGAAATATCCTTTCGCTGTGCCTTACATATACAATAATAAATCCTTTTTTGAGGCATACTTTTTTTAACTGTTTTCTAGTCTGTGATCGAGTTTTAGCTCAATTAGGGCGATTTTGACGAAAATACCCCAGAAAGAGAAGAACAACGTCAAAATCTCTATATCTTTTCTCGAGAAAACTGCAGAAAAGTAAAGAAAATAGTAGTGGCTACAGCTAACTCATATTTTATTGACCTTATTAAATGATTCAACAAACCCTATCAATAAAGTAGCAGTGAATTCGAAAACACCACGCTTTTTCGGAAATTGTGTTGCCTAATACATGGCTATGCGTGAAGACAATCATAAGTACTTTGCAAGATTTAATTTTTTAATCATTCATCGGAAAACATATTGATATTTCCAAGTAGAAACCCGCTTTTAAAAACAATTAAACATCCAGAGAAGCCTTTCACAGCACAATATGATTATATATACTCGAACGACCTATAACCGGCGACAAAATAATATATATCATTCAAAGAGTTCTCGAGGCTCTACTGTCCGCTCGATTTTGAGTGAGAGTCTTATAAGAGAATGACTGGGAGATTACAGCGATAACAATCAGAAATCTTGAAAAGTACGGTGGTTGTTTTCCACGCATAGTCATGTATTACACATCAAAATGTCCGTAAAAGAATGGTGTTTTCGAATCCATGGCTACTTTTTTGAAAAGGTTTGTTCAATTTTAAATATTGTAACTTGACATGAGAATAGTCGCACAATCTCTCTTGTAAAAGTGATCAAACCGTTAACTTTCAACCCCCAAAAGTACGTGTACTTTTTGAACGGAAAGTAGATCAAAATCATTTGATAAGGTCAACAAAAGATTGAGGTAGCTGTATCCATGGCTACTTTTTTTACTTTTCTGCAAATATTTTGAGAAAAGATCGAAAACCACGATTTTGTTGCCTTATTTTTACCATTTTGACTAGGCGCATTGAAGCGTGACGTATAGCGGGTTTATAGCTAACCAAATGTTAACACGTCTTTTCCGATGTCGCTTTATTATCTCGGTCATTCTCTTATAATTAAGGCTCTTTCCCTCGAAAACTCTTTGAATTATCAATATATTATATGATATGAATGATAAAGTTATACATCATATCACAATTTTACGGAATATAACAAGGAAATGAAACAGGGCACTCCATTCAATGGAGTGAAACATCAATAATCAACAAAGGAGGGAGGTGGAATCAAAGGAAGTGGCTGCAAGCGTGTGAGATCGCAAAGCAAAGAAATGTTATTTTTCATAGGGACAGTGGCAGAATTCTGCCAGCCAATTATGTTGTTCTCATGTAAATTCGATTGCTCTTGTATTTAGGTTGGCGTGCGTTATAGAATAGCGCGCGCATACTCTCTAGTTTGCTTGCGTATTTTGTTGTCAATGCACAGGCAGCCCAACTATTCTCTTTGAGGATCTTTTTTAATGACAATTTTAACCGCGCGCCGAGCGCCATATTGGAATATAATCATTGAGCGCGCGGGTGGGGATCCTGTGGTGTATTTGTTTGAAAGCTCGCGGATGGGATTCCTGTGGCTTTTTGCAAGCAATTTTTTCGTCAAAGTCGCGCGGTGTTGAAGAGAGAGGTATTTTGACAAGGTATAGACCAAAGCCAAAACTTAGTAGCCGCGCCTTTTTTCGCACGGAAATGAGGCTTATTATGCAAACAGAGAAAAAACATTCCGTCGCTAAGGACTAAACTACAACTTCATTGACAGCATTTTATGGTCGTTTTTCCACCTTTTTCTTTTGTAAAATACTAGAATTTTCAACTAAATTACCGCTTTCTACCTTATATTTTACAATAGTTAGCCTTTTTCAATTTTTAGTAGCATTTTATTTTGTTTTTGACCTTTACACTGCTCGACTTCACGCCCTTCTGCGATGAAATTGTGGAGGAGAAAAGTGATTCAAAGTCAGGTAAATTGATCTTTTTAACTAATTGAAAAAAGTTAGCCTTTTTTTAGCCATACATACGACTTCATATAAGTTTTTTAGTTAATTATCTATCATTTTGTTGGATATTTTTGTTCAAATCGACCTCGCTACGGCATCGAGATATGTTAACATTTTTGCTGCCATTAGCTATCACAACCACCTTAAAGCAAAAAAGAGAGATAGTTTAATAAAAAATGGATAACTATTTTGTTGATTTTGTTCATTGTGAAATGTAGAGAGAAACGGCAGTGAAAAAAGCGTATTCATATTCAGGAGGATGTCCATAGAATTGGCATTGACTTCAATATATTAAAGTGAAAAATTGGTCTTCGACCAGAAAGCGAATAACTGCCATTCTTATAACCATAGTTTGAGCATTGAAGCCCTGTCGAAAAAGGTACATGGAATGTTTTATTTGTTTCTTTCATCTGTAAAACAATATTAAAAAGGATGTTGTCAAAGAATTCTAAAAGATAAGCATAAACAATTGAAATTAAAGGTTTACAGTGCTAGCAAGCGATTAGTAACCTGATTGACGGCAAAAATATCAACATATCTCGATGCCGTAGCGAGGTCGATTTGAACAAAAATATCCAACAAAATGATAGATAATTAACTAAAAAACTTATATGAAGTCGTATGTATGGCTAAAAAAAGGCTAACTTTTTTCAATTAGTTAAAAAGATCAATTTACCTGACTTTGAATCACTTTTCTCCTCCATAATTTCATCGCAGAAGGGCGTGAAGTCGAGCAGTGTAAAGGTCAAAAACAAAATAAAATGCTACTAAAAATTGAAAAAGGCTAACTATTATAAAATATAAGGTAGAAAGCGGTAATTTAGTTGAAAATTCTAGTATTTTACAAAAGAAAAAGGTGGAAAAACGACCATAAATTGCTGTCAATGAAGTTGTAATTTTGTCCTTAGCGACTGAATGTTTTTTCTCTGTTTGCATAATAAGCCTCATTTCCGTGCGAAAAAAGGCGCGGCTGCTAAGTTTTGGCTTTGGTCTATGAAACTCGGTCACGTAACAAATTTAGTTTCGCGCGTAGTAAATCAGCCATTGGAGAAAATTTTAATTTTTCTTCGAATATATAAACTTTACTTTGCTGATCAACTACAGTAAAAAGTATGATCATCTCCGACCTCAGCAAAGGGGTTAAAATTAATTTATAAAAAGGGCAGCATGGAACCAAGGTGCTCCGCAGGTTGCTAGGGCAGGGACTTCCGGTTTCAGTCGGATTTTTACAATCGTGGAGCAATCGTGAAAATATCGATCGAGCGGCGGTGTTGTGAAATAGATACCACATTCACAGAAAAAGTTGGCGATTACTTTATTGCATTTAACTTATGGATTGTTAAAATGACTTTAAATTGAAAATTACAATACAGGAGAATGTATTTTATTTCGGAAGTCATGGGCTGGCGAAGGGAAAGTCGAAAAGATCGTGATTTGCACTGCATTTGCTGCTAACTAGCTAAAATGAGTTTAGCTTAACACTTAAAACAGCTGATTCAAGTCATGCTTTTGAAGTCACAAATGCTCTTCACTATTACGAAAACCTGGAGAAAGTTTTTCTAGTAGTTCTGGTATGTGCAGGTAATGATTGGAGTTGAAGTTTTTATGTCAAAACGACTGATATTGTCTTGTACAAACCAACTTACAGCCGAGCTAAACAGTGAATTTGTGATGGCCGCTTTGCGAAGTTTTCCAAGCTTGAAAAAAGCTCAACTTTATTTTGTGAACACTTACTTAGTTATAGCGGTTCCAACACGAAGAACAGAAAATATGTTTTGAAATTGTGAAGCGTTTACAATTGTATTTTATAAGCTATATATTGCCGATAAACGTTAGCTAAAACACAACATTTACGGATTCTATAAATACACTTTGAATAAAAATCTCTTCACATTGTCAAATAAACTAAAGTTATATTTCAAATAAACATGGAAATAAATTTCACATACTGATCTGTTTGTTCTTGTTGGTTTTAAAAGTGTACTCAGTGTAAATCCCTATGAGAAAAACAACATTTTTTGTTTTGAAAGAAAAGTTAACAACATTTTTTTTTCGGCGAGTCAGTCGATTGCTTCACGGCGAACTTTCGGCGCTCGTCGTTGAACTTCCGTGAGATTTCCGTGTCCTAGCAAGCTGGGGTGCACAAGCATATGGGCATTTTGTCTGCGCATGCTCGTGTAAACGGAACGAAAAGGAATGCGGTCGCCATTTTGTTTGCAGAAAGCGTTCTTTGGGTTTTCTATGGAACGATCTAAGAACCATAGGGCTTTCGATGGAAGAGTTTGAATGGAAATCCAATCTACTTACATAGAGCAAGCGCTTCAGGATATCAACAATGCGATCATGTATTTATTTGGATAGAAATAAGTCGTCAAAATGAGCTCAAAAAACAAAAACCTCGAGAGAGGACTTTCTTTGCTGTTGTCGTTTTCCTAAATCCAGCTATTATTTTGAAGAAATCTCAATTAGAGGTGAGTAATTATGTAATGGTGTTTTAAAATTGCCCAAACACTAGTCTTGTCTTGAAGCCGATGATCTAAAATATATTGTTGTTTCAACGAGAAATTTGAGGATTGGCCAATTTTCACTCATTTGCAATACCAATTTACTCAAAATTTTTACCGTCCCCCACGTTGGAAATGGCCTTTACAACAAACCTTTTTACTTTATCTTTGCAGGGGTATAGCTTTTTTGCTTCTTAAAAGTGCATAGCTATGTGGTTTTAAAGGAATACTGAAGACCACCCAAACTATCTTGCATATTTGTCAGACAAGGAGTATTTTTCTCTGCCATGGTTTACGAAGATCGTCAAGTTATTGATCGTCAAATTGCATTGCACAAGGTAACTTAAGTGTTTAAATATTGTTGTCTATTTTCTGATTTTTAGTCACCTCTTCTAAATTCACGCAGTCATATTTTTAGCTCGAAGACATTTATACGCCGAAAATTGCATTCACTCAGTACTACCTCGAATCAAAAAACATGAAATAAGTTGAAATTTTTACCGTCCCCCAGCTTTCTTTTTGTCATCATTTTGATGCTAATAAATCAAAGAATAACTTGTGTTATTTATTGGTCATAAAAAATTGCACAGCTCTTGTACGGGCAATCCAAAGTGACCACTTTGAAAACGTCTCGATATGTATTTGTGATCACGTGAGCATTCGAACTCATTGTTGAATGTTAATGATTGAAGACGACGTTTTATGTTTCCAAAATTACTGTTTTTTCACACTGAATCATTTGTGTACATAAACGTTTATAGATTTATTTTTGCACATTCTTGTTCCATGCATCCACAAATCATTCTCTTTCACTGTATATATATATTTTTTCTATTTACCATGGCTCTCAACCAGAGTAATGTTCATGCAAAATATAGTTTTGGTATGAAATTATATAAGTATAAAAATTACACTATTTAATATAACACCTATATGTTTCAAATAGACTATTGTGCTCTAAATTGCTGTAATAAACTAACTTGTGTCCCATATAACACTGTATAATACCTAATACCATAACCATAATTCAATTATTTCAGTTATAGGATAGCCAAGCAATCCTGCATGACCATGATCTGAAGGTTATGTTAAAATTACTGACTCTTCCAGTGACACTATAAGCAATTATAGTCATTTATAGTCATCCAGTAAATTAAAAAATGTGCCATATCACTACATCTTTCACAAACTTAGCAATAGCTGTGTCTAGCCTCGATACAAAACCTCTAAAAGTAAACTTGCCCTGCAAGGCTTAGGGTGTGCAGCAAATTTGCTTTTAGAGAAATTAATAAATTTATAAAAAGGATGAAAGAAACTGATTATATGTTCTCTACTATTCAGGGAAATATGCAATGGACCAATTACTGGAACAACAGACAAGAGGGATGGCTGTGGCACCAAGGCTTTGCTGGAATTCTCAATAATATAATTTGTTGTCAGTGGATATGTATACGTCGAGTGATCATAGGAATTATTGACTGTACTTAGGTTGTGGAGATCACACATAGTGCCAGGGTTATTGCTATCAAATAATCTTTAGATTCATAAGCATTTTGTCTACAACCAAATTGTTATGGCTAATCACCAGGCTGTATAACAACACAGTTTGTCATGTATTCAAGTAGACAATGTCATATGTGGCATTGAAATCTTCTCTTGACTTTAGTTTTAACTCAATAAAATCAAGCAAGTTAAAGTATCATTGTTCTCACTTGTCATTTTGACTAAACTGATGAATATTTATTATTTGTCGGTCATGTTCTTGGTTGGAAAAGGCACAAGTCAACCAATTGAGCATGCTCATAGCATGTTTCACTAAGAGTATGCATGCTAGATGCAGAAGTGACTATATTTTGACATTCATTTATGTTTAGCCCATTATGCTCTTGCATTTTATACGTCCACTTGATTGGTATGGCTTGTATATTTTTGAATACTGCTCACTACAATTGTGTACAATGTCTTAACTTGTGTGAATTCATTTTTTCTGGTCTTTTGTTTTGATTAACAATAACAGCCATTGATTTCTTTAAATTTCATTGCCAATAAAGGAATCAAAAGAGCTATGTTGGTTATTCGAAAGGTCTGTAAGGATTTTGTGTGTAGTTTTCCTTGAACAAGTGTTGTCAAGTACAATGCATGTGCTGAGTTTCCAACCCATTCTGGATGTAGATATAATTATTTGTTTGCATAATTGCCAACTAATAAATTAAAAAAAAAAAAAAACATTTTCGCAAAAATTTCGCAAATGAATAAATCCATGAATTTTGTAATTCATTTTAAATAGTATTAACGTGGTGAAAGGTTTTTCCGAGACATGTTTGCAGGTTTCTGTGATCTTCATGATTCACATTATTTTCGTAATTTCTGTCCCAAAACACGTCTGCCTAAAACTCCTAATTTTGGAAAACATCACCCTGGTTTTTCTTTAAACACACTACACAACCAGTTCGAGACCTATGGCTCACACTAAAAATGCTGATAAACAAGAGGAAAGTAAATAAAACGCTTGTTATATTTCGCCATTGCCGATAGCTTGTTTATGTTTTTGCGAAGTGCAGGCGCATGTCAGCGGTTAATAAAATCAAAATTGAATTTTTCTGAGCGTGCGCAGACAGAATGCCTACATGCTACATCTATCCATCCACGCCATCGAGTTTCAGACCTTGTACTACTTTCTTCGATCTTTTTGTCGTACGTGCGATTCCGCGCGACCGAAAAAATTGCTAAATTGCTTGCAAAAAGCCACAGGAATCCCGTCCGCGCGCATTCAAACAAATACACCACAGGAACCCAACCCGCGCGCTCAATGATTTTATTCCAATATGGCGCTCGGCGCGCGGTTAAAAATAACTTAATTGCCATTAAAAAAGATCCTCAAAGAGAATAGTTGGGCTGCCTGTGGTCATTGTAACGTTTTTAGTTCATCTGGAGATGACCGTGATTGTCGAAAGCTAAGCTAAGGAAGTTTGTAAATTAAATACTTGGGTTGATAAGTCAATTTGTGTTAGAAAGGAAATGATTAAGGATATACAGGACACAATTCACCTCAAAGTACATGTTTTTTCAAAAACAAACTAAATCAAACAACAGATTGAAATCCACAACCTTATAAAAAATTGAGTTCAAATTATAAAATATCTTTCGCAAAGAAGATATAAATGAAAAAGCATTTTTTTATAGTCTAATGAATGCGTTGGATTATTGACAGGAGCTGTCAAAATTTGTTATCTTAGAGGTCACGACCACATGGTATCATGTTGTTACAGCGAAAACAAACTGAACAGAGTAATCTAAAACCAAACTAAACTGCAACAACATACAAAGTTTTTGATATTTATTTTGATAATTCATCATTCTACTAGTTGTTAGAGTTTTTAGAGTTCTAGATCGTCTTAGTCATGTTACGATCAGTCAAGGATCACATTTCTTACGTGACGCATATTGACTTATAAAGCCTAAACTTGTCCACATCGAATAAATAATCTTTTAATCCTATTAAAACAAAACTACACATTTCTCAGTAGTAGAATTTAATAAAATGTACAACTTTGGAAAGTTTATTTGCAGAGATTTTTCGACCAATTAACGCGAAAATCGTCATGATGACTCAAACATATCTCAAGTTTTAAAGTGTGCCTTCGTTTGTACTTTTTCGTTTTCTTTCGTCAGATATTAGCCATTTACTAAAAATGCACTGAAAAATATGTTGGTTGAACCTAAAAAATCAATAAAAAATTAACGAAGCGCCAAAAGACAAATCGCAGGCACACTTTGATAGATCAATATATGAACAATAATAAGGTTAAAAAATTTGATCCGTTCACATTAACACACAGGCAGCCCAAACTCATTATCTGACAACATTGAAAACAGAAAAACATCATTGAAAAATCAATTACAAAATGAAAAATAAAATTACAAAATAAAAAAGATACGTTTCATGTGTTTATAATTCATTTTAATCATTATTAAACGCTTAAATGACGGGTTTTTGCGTTTTTTTAATATCTGCTCTCTCCTTTACTATAAAGTAAAAAAGGCTGGAAGCTTTGCGACTAAAAAAATCAAATCGCCGGTACATTTCGAGCTCAAAACATACCTTTCGTTTGTCCAAATTTCTAATGAAGATTGTCATCGCCTACATCAATACTTATTCTAATCACTCTGCAAGTTTTTTTCTTCAACGACCAAGATTTACGGAGATACAAATGATTTAGTTCGATATTTGGATCTCCTACGAGCCTTGAAGCCAACGTCCACCGCCACTTTTGAGAGCCTCGATTTGAAATTGACAAAAATTAACTCACCGGGGGATGATCCGTTACAGAACCTCGCTTTCAAGGGAACAAATAAATACTTAACGCCCATTACTCTCATTACTCTCAACGGATCATCCCCCGGTGAGTTGATTTTTGTCGATTTCAAATCGAGGTTCTCAAAAGTGGCGGTGGACGTTGGCTTCAAGGCTCGTAGGAGATCCAAATATCGAACTAAATCATTTGTATCTCCGTAAATCTTGGTCGTTGAAGAAAAAAACTTGCAGAGTGGTTAGAATAAGTATTGATGTAGGCGATGACAAGCTTCATTAGAAATTTGAACAAACGAAAGGTATGTTTTGAGCTCGAAATGTACCGGCGATTTGATTCTTTTAGTCGCAAAGCTTCCAGCCTTTTCTACTTTATAGTAAGGGAGAGAGCAGATATTAGAAAAACGCAAAAAAACGTCATTTAAGCGTTTAATAATGATTAAAATGAATTAAATAAACACATGAAACGTATCTTTTCATTTTGTATTTTTATTTTTCAATGTTTCGTAAAACGTATCTTTTTCATTTTGTAATTTTATTTTTCAATGTTGTCAGATAATGAGTTTGGGCTGCCTGTGATTAACACTTCTGCAAATAAACATCTCGCGCTAAGACAACACTCTCTTACTATATGCCCGATTTCTCCAAAACTAATACGTTTTATTTAAAACTTCAACTAAATATGTAATCTTTATCATTTAAGCTTTCAGGAAATGTATACTTTGTAGGAAAATTGATGTAAACCAAATAAGTTAAGAGCTTTTTTAAAAAACGTCCTGATTGTGTCCTGTATATCCTTAATAAATTTCATATTTTCTTCCATAAAAAAAGAAGCGTATTTAATGACATGTATACTAAACTTACATTAACAGGAACTACTGTTGTCTGGCAATATTAGTAACAAGAGTTGGTGCTGATAGAATACGGCATCATTTCATTCGTAAATGGGATGATGTCGGTATTTTTATGCCGTGGACAGATTGTGCTCAGAATGGAAAGGACTTACTGACCAAGTTCAAACCTCTTCCATATGAGAAAAACAAAGTTAAGTCTGGTAATACAACAAGTTGGGATTTGTCTTTACTGGCAAAAGCCCTTCTCAACACCAAGCCTCCATTTGTAACAAGCAAAGGTTTAGTTAAATCCCTGGAATGCTTGAGAGACACAAGAAACACTGTTTGTCATACGCCTGATGGAAAGATTGCAACCCCTGACTTCAAGAAGTTGTGGAATGCAGTTTGTAATGCATTAGGGGTATTTGGTGCTACGTCAGAGGATTTCAAAAAGGTTAAACGAGGTATGTTTGGTATTTTATGCAGAGAGCTGTACATGTTTCGCAATCGTTGTATCAGCATTAACTGAAACTACATATTGAGTAATATGTTTTAATTTTTTCGCCTTGCTTAATAGATGTGAAGCTACCATTGAATGAGCTGACATCATTGACCAAGCAATGCGCAAAACAAGATGACGAGATATTACGTGGTTTAAATACAAGTGAGTATATTGATGGCATTGATGTTGCATGTTTTGCCATTTTGGTTTTACTCCAGCCAGCATAAATGATGTGTAATTTGGTGCATATATAGCGTATATAAACGCTCCAATACGCTTTACAATTGCCACATGCACGAACCGCTGGCGGCTGACAATCATGAGGAACTAGGAGCTAGTATGTATGAGCCTGTCGATCACTTAAAAACAAATTATGAGCCAATCAATGAGGGTAACCACAGCTAGGTTTGTTATGTCCGGCTGTGGTTCTTTTACGTCAGAGGGTGAAGGTTGGTAAAGTGTGGAGATACGCGACCATCGATTTAAGTCGTTATCCGAAAAGACGAATAAATTAACGATAGAAATAACATAGTCAGTACATTATATTCTCCTCGATTATCTTAAGAACCTGACTGTTGGTCCACGTAGGTCGCGAACCCCGCCGCCCGCATGCATGTGTATCTGATGCCCAACCATTTCAAAGGATGCGGATGCGGTATAACATATTGGCCTTTTCCATATCGAGCAAAGGACTGGGTACGAGTATGAAAAACTAATTTAATGATTGTTCCAGAAAATATAACCCCGTTATGGGAGAGTAACCAAATATAAGCATATTGACCAAGTTTCAGAACGTTTGGCTAAATAGAAAAACAATTATGAGCATCCAAACCCTGCCAAAATTACAAAGAAATGTATGGTGTCTTCCAAAACGTCCTTTCAAACTATACATTCTTTGTATCTTCGAGAAAGAAAAAAAATTCCATAATCATGATATAATTTCGTTGTAATTTGCACACACTTGTTCAAATTTTTTTCAATTCTTACTAATTTGTATTTGTTGTTTCGTGTGAAGGGCTTGATATGAAAAAGACTAATTCTCGGTTTGCACATGACGTCATCAAAACGCTAAAATCTAAACTATAAATCGCAGAAGACTGGTCCTCCGATATTTTGTAGATGTGTTTGAAAGACATTATTCCTGAAAGCTTGGTTGGTTTTTGTTGTTTCGTTCTTGAGATATTGTAACCGAAATTCACGTCACGCAACATTGTCACGCGTTTTCTAGAGCCGTAAAAAGATGTAAATTAGCCACAAATGTCACCTTTTTTGGCTGGTACGTAAATGAAATTGTTTGTTGTTTAAACTTTTTGGTTTAAGTTACCTTGTAATTTCGAAGCCTGAACTTTTGTCCACCATGTTGGTGTACACAAGCTGTACACAAACATGGCAGCTCTATACATTCTTACCAAAAAAATAGCATATGCCAGTGAAATCTTGGCAGCAAAAACTTGGTTTGACTTGAATTTTTGCAAAATTACATAGTTTTGCCCACTCTTTCACGTGAAAGTACTTTTATTATGTTGAGGTATCTGAAACTGCCAGAATTATTTTTGATGACGTAAATGCAAACCGAGGATATGGTTAGTTGTATGCATTGTTGATATAGGTTTAGTTAGAGAATAGTGCATGAGATACGTAGATATCTCACATCAACTGCGAATCACTGTTTCTGTTGATCAATGATAGTTTTACATCTTGATTTGGATATATAATATATATAAACATGATTTTGGGTTATATTTTCGCTACCTACGCACTTGCACTCAATACCTCCTACATTCAGCATTTACATGACACTCGACTCACATGCAGAATGGGTAGGAAACGGAAAACAAACAAAGTCAACGCGCATATAATGCATGCCTTTGTTACTGGACTTGACACAGCGATGGGAAAAAGACTACACATGCCATCCATAAAATTAGAATTTTATTTGAATTTAATGATTGTTATTAATTGAGTCTTTTTGGATCTTTTACAATAATTTATCCTTTGTTTTTCTTATCGCTAGTACTTACACGACTTGGAAAGTTGGAGCAAGGACAACACAAGATTACAGAACGGCAAGAAGAGATAACAGTAGGCCAAGAAGAGATTAAAGAACGGCAAGAAGAGATAAAAGACGAACTACACCAAGTCAAAGATATAGTTTATAACCTTGATGCTTCCTCCATTCGTCAAGTCCAACTATCAAAAGAAGGTACGTCTTGACTAAAATACAAGGCAAAATTATTGTAATTATACTCAATTCAATTTATGCAATTAAATGTAAATAAAGAAACAAACAAAAACCAACAAAAACAAATGTAATCAAAACGTTTGTCCAAGATTGTTAAAACTCAAGTATTTTTTACAAGTAATTGATATGATGTATTTTTAAAATACATCATATCAATTACTTGTAAAAAATAAATGAAAAAGAAATAAATGATTGAAATCTTTGGTAATATTATCGTATTACACATTTTAGATGTCCAATTGAGTTCAAAATACTTAAAGACCTCAACAAAGCGAGAGACAGAATTCCAACCTAAGTTGATATCAAGTCATTCCTTTGAAAGTGCAAGAACAGATGAGATATTCACTAACCTTGTGATGCAGTATGGACGAACGTCTTTACCCAAAGGGGCCAGCAGAAGAGAGAAATTATCAGAATACAGCACAGTGAGTGGAACACCTATTGAAAGAAGCCAGGATATTTTTTTTCCACAACAGGAAGGAAAGACTCATCCTAAATCTATTCTTGTGACTGGAAAGCCTGGCATTGGAAAATCCCTTTTCTGCCAAAAGTTGGTTCGAGATTGGGCTGATGATGTCTTATTTGACGAGGAGTCTCAAACCAAAACACATGGTTTTGAATTCGTCTACTTGTTGCCTTGCCGTCAACTTAACATCTTTGACAATGAACAGTTAACTTTGCAGGAAGTTTTGAACCGAAGTTCTCTTCTGGATGAGCATTCAAACATCGACGAAAAGCTGTTCGAATACATGATTAAACATCAAGAAAAAGTTCTATTTATTCTTGATGGATACGATGAGTATAAACATCGT
Source organism: Metridium senile (assembly GCA_949775045.1). Taxonomy (NCBI): domain Eukaryota; kingdom Metazoa; phylum Cnidaria; class Anthozoa; order Actiniaria; family Metridiidae; genus Metridium; species Metridium senile. Next base: position 22,026,806 of record OX459097.1, on the reverse strand, counting down.
AAAATTATCACCAAAAATCAAGTTGACCAAAAGCACGAAAACAATCCATGCATTGCTATGCCTGTTGCTGCTCTACTTTCAAAACTTTTGAAAAGAAGAATCTTTGGTGAGGCTGTAGTCATGGTTACCTCCAGGCCAACTGCATCTAACGAGCTAGGAGGGATTAAGTTCGATGCTCTCGTGGAAATTAATGGATTTTCACCACAACAAGTTGAAGAATATATCGGCAAATATTTTCAGTCTAATAGCCAAATGAAGGACGATGTTCTTGGACATTTAAGGGAAAATGAAGATCTGATAAGCTTAGCACACGTTCCAATGTTTTGTTTTCTGATGTGTTGGTGCATGGAATGGGACATAGAGTTTAATACAGATCAGGATTTTCCTTTTAATATCACAGAAATGTATTCGAAAGTTTTAGAAACATTTGAGCTGAAACACCACTCCAAATCACAATACAGAACTGGACAAATTCCTGAAGATTATAATCTTCCTGAAGTTGTAAAGTCAACTCTCGAAAAACTATCAAAGTTAGCAGTTAAAACGATGAAGACAAATAAATTCAACTTTGAAGAAGAAGAATTGATGAACATTGGTCTTTCTTCTGAAGAATTCGAGGATCTAAAATTGAGCGGTCTGCTTACATCTGGTCCTGGATTAAGAACATCTGCCACCAAGATAACGCGCTATTACAGTTTTTCACATTTAACATTGCATGAGTATTTTACTGCTCGTTGGTACGTAGAGAATGAAAAAGTACCATCGCTGGAAATTGACGGCAAAGTGGTTTTACAATTTTTTTCTGGTCTCAGCTCCGCTAAAGCACAAAATAGTGAGGATCAGATGGATAAGTTATTTTTAAGTATTAGTGATGGTTGGCCGCTAGATAATGATGATATGAGATTGCTCCTAGTACGACTTCTTTACGAGTACGGTGACAAAGATTTTGGGGTGAAGATGATTGAAAGATACTTTTTTCGTTGGTTGTTTTGTGGTTATAAAGGAGTAGTGTTTTTTAGTAGGCTTTTATTGACGTCAAGCTCATCTGAAAGAGAGCATTACAAAATGTTGATCTATTTTCTTGATCTGTTGAATTTATATTGCCAAACCCATCATGAATTAGTCCAGGATGTACTTCCCTATGGAGTTAAGGTATACACATTACTTTTACCTGTATGGGATTTAGATGTAACAATAACAAACATAAAACGAGTATGTAAAGCACTTACTAGCTCGTTTTGTCCAATAACTAGCCTGTGGTATGCTGTTACATTACAAGACAGTCTTGATGTTTTGTGTAACGCATTGCCGTCAACAAAGATCAACAATTTAGAGATTCTATTTCGGGAAAACGTTGACGACTTAAATATTTTACGTGAAGCATTATTAGTAACAAAATGTCAAGTCAAAAACTTGATACTCGTAATAGATAGACACAATGACCTAATGTTATCTAAACTGAACGATTTTTCAGATGAAACTAAAAGGAGTAAATCTGATATATCAATTAACATAAAGGTTGGAGATAGTTCAGATTTGATTGACGATATTTTTATGTGGATTAAATGAACACGACATCAAAAGTAGCACTATTATCTATATTATACAGATAATTAGTAAATTTATAAGTAATGATTTAGAAACACATAATGATGTAAAAATGAGACTTAGTAAAGAAATAATTGTTTTTTGACGTTTCGGAGCCATCACGCTCCATCACGCTCCATAATTAGAATGTTTTATAATACATACGTCAATGTTGTATTATTAAAATCAGAATGTCACAAGTCTTGTGAAATGGTCATTCTCTTATTTGTGTAAATAACGACTACCTACAGCTGTAAATAGTATTTATCAGGATAACAAGAAAATAAAAAAAATTTATACTATAACATGGCCTTGACTTTAGATAACGTATTTGTGATTTTGATTTACAACTAATTACAGGAACGTTGTCCTGACTTTTGTAATTTAGTGGGACAGGAATTAATTAAAAGAAAAGGAAGATTGTGAACTTTTTCTTTGTTATTCCTTTCTTACTTTTTAATTAGTAATATTCTTTTTTCGTCTGACCACATTCTTCCAATTAGGGGTAATTTTGATATTTTATATACACTCGATTGCAGAAATGTTGTAATATATACATTTACACAAATATCTAATGAGATGCAGAACCCAAAATTAGTTAAAATTTAACTTTATTCGGTTGTTCATTGTATGGAATTATTGTCCAACAATATGTTTATTCTTTCTTAATAACTCTAATAGACATCAAAAAGTATATTTTGGATGCTTGAAATACGTACTTAGAATTTGCATTTCATGAGGTATATTGATTAATATATTAGATATTTGTATAAATGTGTACTACAACTTTTCTGCAATAGACAAAGGGAGCCCGGATCCAATTACAGTAAACGTGACCCTTTAACCGACCCAAACAACAGTCGATCCAATACACAGAAAACCCATATAAAGAGCAAAGTAAACTTTCTAAGCAAAATACATATAATAAAGGAGTAAACTTTTTAAAGATCAAAGGCCCCCTATGGCCAACTCATGGATCAATGTTAGAACATTTTGAAAGCGCTTAGTGTTTAGACCACTTTAATTTTAATGTTGACTTTGTAAGTTATATTTAAAAAATCTCACAGTTTCATATGAAAATAATGATGTTAGCATATTGAAAAGAAATGGCATTTATTTCAAACAAATAAAACTTTATTACTCGTGTCGGGCTACCGAAGGTAGCCGACAAGAGTTAAAAATTCCCTTCGATTTCGCATTTCTGCCAGAAGTGCTAATTTTGACCTCAAATACGCATGCTCAGTCTGACGTAATAATTTTAGACACATGTGTGACCGGTGACCATATCAGATACTGTTTGCAACGGTAGATTTTAGCCGTAAAAGCAAGTCAAATGGTTCCAGAACTTCAACAATTGCTCGAACATACAAACATTCATACTGTTCTCGATCGGCCCACACTAAAAGATGGTGACGAGCGAATATTTCGAACCGGGTCGGTTCGTGAACGTCATAGCAATATCAAAGCTGAGTCAAACAAGATCTTACTAGAATCAATGAGCAATCAAATGCTGACTAAACTGACAAACGACAGAACGAATACCACAAACTTTGACTTAACAACCCACTGTACTGAATGGAAATCCTCAGAAGATGAAGAATTCCAGAATTTAACAAAGAGCAAGAGCACAAAGAACGACAAAGCCGCCATGATTGGGTTGATGCCACAACACGGATCAAAGATCAAAGCTTATTTGCATTTATAATTATCACGGTAATTATTTTACTTTTATTCGGTACTTTTGTTGTATTGTGGATCAAAGAAGCAATTTTATCGTTTCAAGGAGTTGTATTTATGATAATTATAGCGTTCTTATACAAGCTATCGAAGTTGGTGACGTTTTTCAAAACAATGTTTGATAATGAATGTGATACTTTAGATAAAGTTATGAAGTTGCATGTAGATAATAAAAATGATTTAAAGGTTTCAATAAATATTACAAGAGAACTTAGATCTCGACGTGCTCAGTTTATTTACTATAGTTCTAGTAAAGTAGTGTGCCAATACCATGTTATAGTTTATCCAACTTTAACTTGATCAGTTTTGCAAAACTAAGCACTTCCCAACCTATGTATGTTGATATTATTTCAAAACATATATTTCAAGTTTAAATAGTTGAGTTTTAGTTTTAATACTCTATTTTTCATATTGTTGATATTTTTGTTCATTATGTATGATTACAAATAAATTATTAGGTCAATAATTGTTTCTAACAATGTTTAATATAAATAAGCAGCTATTTTATGAAGATAACCTAAGCAGGCTATGGCAATAGGATGTCATATATACTAACCATGTTAAGTTTTAAATCAGGGTTAGTAGAGATAACATTCCTATTTTCCTGTCCTGCTTATTTATGTTTATAAAATAGTTTATTTGGATGGATAATAATCAAGTACTCTACTCAAGTTTCATTGCCTTTACATTATATTTTATTCACTTGTACACACTACAGCCATACTTCCCACGTGAAAAAATACATACTTGAATGAAAATATAATCTTTATTGTCCCAAAATCACACGCAGCACAAACTGTATCAGTTTAGTGAAAAATCTTAAAATAAAGAATTAAAAAAACCCTCACTTTATAATTGACAATGTGTTTGTTTGTTTTTGTTTTTGTTTGTTTGGTTACACACTGAGCTGTTTTAAAAGGATTTTCAAAACACCTCAAAATGTGACCAAAACACACTAGCCTGCGTAGCTGGCCCTGGGGGTGGGGAGAGGGGAAAAAGGGGACGGAGGGGAGGGGGATGGGGAGAGGAATCCCCCTCCCCTCCCGTCCCTCCGCTCCTTTCTCCCTAGGGCCGAGCTACGCAGGCTAAAACACACAGAAGCGACAAACACTGTAAACTTATGTTGAATGACTTTTATTTTCAGTATGCTTTATTTTAGAAATATTGACTAAATCATATCAGACTTATCATAGGGAACATATACATTGTCTAAATGAACCATCTTACAACTTGGATTAACTGTGCCTAAATTGACTCTCAAGACAATATGTTCTTCAGCAATAAAAGCTCTTGTTATGCAAATGATGCCAAAAAATGGGCGCGCGATTTGCACTAAGAGGTCACGTGACCCCAAGCTGCAATCTCAAGATGGATAGAACATACCAAAATTAATAAAAGTGCAAAGTTTAACAATCTTAAGAAAATATTTGAGCCTATTTTCACAATAATTTCTCTAATATTTAGTTTTATGAGTTGAATCTTAGCACTTTTACTAATTTCGTGATGCTTTTTCTATCGCTGGATTTTGTTTTGTAATTTCTACTTGATTTAGGTTAGATGGGGTCATGTGCAAATCGCCCATTGTCGCATTCACGTCACGACACGAGTAAATGATCTATGATCGTCTAGTTTATAATAGATTTGAAGTTGATGTACTTCTGAACCGAGTTCTATAATAAACGTAAGATATTATTAAATATTAACAATATATATATGTATATGTATATGTATATGGGCCAGATTGGAAAAAAGTACGACTTTATTTGAAACCCAATAAAGATTTATTATTATTATTATTATATGTATATGTATATGTATATGTATATGTATATGTATATGTATATGTATATGTATATGTTTATGTTTATGTATATGTATAAATCTAAATTGAATTGTAAGGCCTACTCCGGGCCTTAAAATCGCCGTAATTTTAGGCGATCTAAAGCGATTTTAGCAAAAGTTCCTAAACTCTAAGGCGATCTTAGTCGATGTTAGGCGATTTTAGCAAAAAGCTCTTAAATTCTTAGGCGATGTTAGGTGATTTAAGGCGTTCTGAGCGATCTTATGAACCGGAGAATGCCTATTGGACATGTAGATTAACTATGAAAAAGATGAATTATGTTTTGAAAATATTGATATTTATCAAAAAACGTATAATTATATTAGTTACTTGTTTCTTTGCTTTGGTGGCAGTTGGTATTGGAATAATCCAGCTTTCATGTCGTTGTTTTTATCTACTTGGCTGATTAATCTGCTTTCTGGGAATTCGAAGATCGAGCACTAAGGCTCGAGTATAACTGACTGTCTGTCTTGACATGTTTTAGAAAAACTCTTTCCGTAAAAACGTTAGAAAATAACAGCTAGCAATTGTATAATGTCTTGAGCAAACCATATACCCAAAGCCAACGCTGGTTTGGAAGAGTAAATCGATGTATAAGTACGAGAAATCCAAATAAATTTGGCTTCAAATCCAAGACGGGGATTTGCTTTGGCTTCCTGTTGTATTTGGGCTTCCTGTGTTATTTGGGCTTCCTGTGGTGCATTACCTCGTGCTTTAAACGATTCAGCCGTTTGCAAGCCGTGTCGGGATGCACGTTTTAAAATTCAACGTAAACAAATCAATAACAAAATATTTACAATGCAGTATTTTTTGTTTTTGTTATTTTTACGTGTTTTTTCTTGAATTGTTAGACTCCTCAATCATTCTGAGCATGCACGAAGGAATATTTGATTTAGTGACCTCTCGCATATAAATAATTTTTCTTAACTTTAAATTAGAAAAGTTAAACCATTTTTTACGTTATTAATAACAAGTATGCATTCGTTGTTCGTGATATATCGATAACTTTATGTGCGATTAGCCTGTGAACAGGCTCAAGGGGATTTGGGAGGGGGAGGGGATAGGAAGGGAAGGGGAATGGTGCGAGGGGGAGGGAGGAAGGGAAGGAGAGCCTGTAGTAATTCTATTCATGATCGATTTCCGCCCACTTGAAATACTAGACTCAAAATTGTAAGTAACGGCTGTCATAACTGTCAAATATCAAAATGACATACAACGGGTCTCAGCAATCTCTGCTCTTTACACCAAGAGTGATTTCATATGACCGTGTAAGAAAATAGACCATTTAGTTTGTGGTAGTTGATAAAGAACAAAGAAAATAATGGGTTTAGTGTTTACTACTAACTATTAGTTTGCCTATTCTTGACGGTCATATAAAAATCACTCTATAAAGAACATTTGCCGGTGTTGTTGTGACATTTCAAACTCAACTACAAATCTGACAAAACCTGAACGTAAATCAAAAGTCCGTATTACTAAGAACTGCAAAATCTAAGCTGTACTGAAAGTAAAGTACCGAGAGTATCGTTGTTTAACGTCGTGAATTACAGAATAGGGAACGGGAGCTTTCTGTGGAGCTGAGAGTATCGTATTAGAGAATGATCCCTTCGTCGTCTTCCTCGCCGATGGTTTCCGCTTTTTTCAAAACCGGTCGGTAAAATTCCAAAGAAGTCTCGTCTATTTGCACTGTTTATCAAGTAGCCTGCGTAGCAATTCTTTGCTCTTTTTTAGTGAAAGTCCTTCGTTTTGAAAGTCCTTCAGACATTGCTTAATGACTTCCTCTATATCCATTTGAAGAAAGACTAAAAATATTGTTGGATTCAAATCGTCAGTCACGAAGAATATATTTCAACTACTCATGTGCTAAAACTCTTGTAAACAAAGAATCAAATTCAGACAGGTAAGACTGCGCTTTGTTAATGTAGTTTTTGACATCCGCTGATATGTGCTGTCATCAACTATTGAATTGACCAATCAGAGGGTATACCAGGAGCTGGTATACTGGAAATCGATCATGAATAGAATTACTACAGGCTCTCCTTCCCCGCCTCCCCTCCTCCTCTCCCCATTCCCCCTCTTCCCTTCCCCTCCCCCCTTCCCAACCCCCATGAGCCTGTTCACAGGCTATGTGCGATGATATAGTGAAGTGTACCACATGGGAAGTTAGACTGATTATACGGGGTATAAATTTTGAGATTACTTATAGAGTACATGCTGTGAATAGCTTTGAGAGGTTAGAACCCCTATGGTGGGGTAAGTTCCAAGTGGGGTGGGGTAGGTCGTGACGTATTAACACAGGGAGCCCAAACTGGGCTAGGGGTGGTCTTGATTACGTCATTATACAGGAAACCCAATTGGGAGAGTGCTTGTTTGAAAGATAATAGGGACTTTTAGCACCAGGACGGGAGACGTGACTACGGGGTATCGGAAGTAATTTTGTCACTATGAGCATGCGCAGATCAATTGGTCTCAGATTACTTTCCCGTCGAGCGCAATCGAGAGCGTGCACTCAAGGGTTTTCGTAGTGCCATTACGTGAAGCTTTTTCTCTCAATTATTATAGGTAAACCTTTTTCTACCTTCAGCATATTGAACACAAGTTCAATTGAATTATTTTGAAATCAATTTGACGTCGAAAATTAACTGATTAACCAATTTCTGACTAGACTGGTAATCTCATCTTCGCGCCGGAGTTCAATTCAAATGGTTTGTAAGCTTCGTAGCTGAAATCAGGGTTATTGGAGTTGTTCTGTTCTGTTAGAACTATGAATTTCTCATCATCAATATCTCCATGTTAAAATGATTCCAGGAGAGCTTCTCTTGTCTGCTTAAATGAGGCCATTTCGATGTTTTTGTAAAGCGTTTTAAGCGTGCCGTAGTTTAATGCTAAAAGACACGGAGACGAGAGGACGGACGGGGTCTTAATCCCCAGTCCTATCTCGGAATCGCCGTCGCCGTCCTCCACTCCCGTCCTGGTGCTAAAAGTCCCTAATGTAATGCATATACGGCGGTACGCTGGCCAAAACCTTGGGGCTCAAAAGTTTACACTGATACTCTTGTGAGTGATCGCGTGCGTGAGTGAGTGACACTTAGCTTCCGGTTCAAAATTCCCATCCCAATAAATAGAGGATCTTCGATCCACGAGTTAAAAATACATATGATTCGATAAAGCCGGGCTCCTTGTGGCCGAACACGAAGTATAATATATAGCCAAGCTCTAAAAGAGAGAGAGAGATACTTGGGGAGAGAAATGTCAAACGAAAGCCTGCCAGCAGCCCCTAAGTATTTTCGTTACTTGCGCATGCCAGCGTGAGGTCGTCGGTGCTGTTATAATGATTTATCAAGATGACAATAGCTAATAGGTAATACTATACTAACTATATTTACTTAACCATTGATGAAAAAATAGAACAACGCTTTAAGGTGACTGGCTACTTTTGGAAATAATGTTTAACTTTTCTTTTTTCCCCAAACTGATAGCGTATAGTAGGACCCAGGCCCATTCTGAAAATCGGGCTACGCTTTAAAACCCGTCTGGCTTGGCAAATATACTTTCTAGCCTTTTTTGCTGACTGCATTTAGTTTTGGTTTAATTTTCGTTTTCAATAGCTGCTTTGGTAATAATTGACGTTTGGTCTATTTAATCAAATCGTTATTAACATCCGGTAAAATATGATTTGTTTATAAAAATATAATCCAATCATTTCTGGTGGACGTTGATTGGCTGACAAAAGAAGGCGGAATCAAATATACCCGGGGTTACAGGCAGGCTCTCCCTTCTTGGCCTCTGCCGCCCCCATCCCCTCTCCCATTTCCCAGAGCCTGCTATAAAGGCTATATGATAAATGTTTTTTGCCGGCAGTCGTTTTACCAAAACTACCCATAATCTCGCAATCTCATTGGCTGATTTGCCGTTGTAAAAAAGAGTCCAGACAACCGTGCTCATGTAAACATGTCACGCAATGCTGAAATAGGTAAAATGTCACGCTGTATGTCATGTTCTGGGACGAACTTTCTCAATTTTTATGATTTTATTGTGGTAAAAAAAAGACAAATGGAATGTGGCTAAGCGTTGCCTGTACTCTTATCGACGATATTCGTCATGAGTGGTCAAAATTTGCTGCGGACTCACTCGATAAGAGTACAGACAACGCTAAACCACATTCGTTTTGCTAACCAGAACATTAAATATGAGACATTTAGATAAACATACTATGACAGTAAACACTTACAAATTTTTATTAAGAAGACTATGTACCCAATTGATTATTTTCTTTCTTTCAATGTTGAAATGTCCATAAACGAACACTAATTTCACTGTCCGAAGAGTGGAAACGAATTCAGTTCGAGTGAAGCGAGCCTTCTTTTTTTCTTAAAATAATGTTAATGTCAGCATTGGAAATGCACTAGCTCCATGTTCCATTGGAAATATCAAATTTCAAACAAGACTTATCATGTTAAAGCTGTTCCCTGATAAATTGCAGAGAAAGTCAACGAGTTTGGTGGGTTTTGTTTCTACCGTTCAGAAATTAATAGCCGTGAAAGCTGAAATGGCCTTCAAAAGCCCTTAGTTGATTGCTACTTGTCAAACGCTATCCAATCGGAGAGCGATAATATATAGAGTGAATTTGAAGGGTTTTTTTTGATCGAAAACCAAGTAAAGTCGCGATTAGGGTAGTTTGAAATGCAAAATTATTACTAATTTAGATGTACATGTGGATCCAAATAAAAATTTCCTTGTAATACTGAAAAAGTGTCAGTTATGTTGCTGCAGTGTGTCCCTTGAGGTTGTTCAATACCATTGCTACTGTGCATTCTACGCGCACAATTATTTGAGAAAATGATATCAAGAAGCATAGCAAATTAGTGTGTCACTATCATACCATTTATTGATCAGACATTGATATAATAATATGTAATGTGACTTTAAAAAGAGCATAAGTCTTTGTTTACAACAATAATTTCTGTTATTAATCTACTTTTCATAGTATATTTACAAAGTTGGATCATTAACAATAAAACTTCACTTGTATAATGTTGATATTTTCTACACAATCTACAACACAAATAATGGTAACTAGAATTTTAAAATATACAAATTGAAAATCAAACAACTGTTACACCCTTGTGATTATATATTTTTCCACACTGCAAAAACGGCTGAGTAGATACAACTCAGTATATAGAGTTAATCATGCATTCAGGATGACACTTTAAACCCAACTCTATAGTGAGTAAAACCAACTTTATATTGAGTAAATCCAACTCTAGCTATAGTGAGTAAACCCAACTCTATAGTGAGTAAACCTAACTCTATAGTGAGTAAAAGTGAGGTAAAACTCAATATATTGAGTACATTGTACTCAATGGCACAGCTACATTTATGTTTACTCTAATAATGAGTTGGGTTAACTCACTATAAAGTGTCATCCTGAATGAATGATTAACTCTATATAGTTGTATCTACTCAGCCGTTTTCGCAGTTCAATAATAATATGTTCTAATGTAATGTGAGATGTCTGTTTAAATTGGATTTATAACTAAACGTCTTCTTACAGTGAGAACATTCATAGGGTTTCTCTCCAGTATGTTTGTTAAGATGTTTCTTTAAATTACTCTTATCTGTAAACTTCTTCTGACAATAATAACATTTGAAGGGTGTTTCTCCAGTATGTGTTCTAAGATGTCTATTCAAGCCACCCTTGCGTGAAAACTTCATCAAACAAAAAGAACATTCAAAACGTTTCACTTCAGTGACTATTTTGTCTCCAGAATGTGTTAATCTGAGATGTCTCTTCAAAGACATCTTTTGTGTAAACTTTCTCTTACAATATGAACATTCGAAGGGCTTCTCTCCAGTATGCAATATAAGGTGCTTTTTTAAATTACCCTTTAAAGAAAATCTCTTCTCACATAAATTACATTCAAAGGGTTTCTCACCAGTGTGTGTTCTATAATGTTTTGCAAGACTGTCCTTACTTGGAAATTGCTTCTCACAATCAGAACATTCAAAGGAATTCTGTCCAGTGTGCATTCTAAGATGTCTCATTAAGTCACTCTTATATGTAAACTTGCTCTCACAATAAGAACATTCAAAGGGTTTCTCACAAATATGTGTTGTATAATGTACACCAAGACTATCCTTATCTTCAAACTGCTTCTCACAATAAGAACATGCAAAGGTTTCCCTCTCCGTGTGTGTTTTAAGATGTTGATTGAGTGCTAATCTGTATTTATATTGCTTTGGACAATGAGGGCATTTCAAGGACCTCTCACTATGCTGAGAACTAGTTCCTTCTCTTTCGTGAGGCTGCACATCTTCAGCATTATCATCACTTGCAGAGTCATCCTTTGCTTCATTCTCCTTCTCAACCAAGTTATTTCCAGGGGAAAACTCTAACTCTTCTAGAACACTGCATATTGAGAAAATATGATCTCCATCTTGGCTTTGTACTTGGTCAATGTTAACTTCCAAGGTATTCTCTGGATGTTCATTAGCTAAGTTATGTTCATCATCAACTGAAACACCTGGCTGTGGTTGAGGAAATGTTTCTGGATCATGTTCATTATCAAAGTCATGTTCACCATCAACTGAAACACCTGGCTGTGGTTGAGGTAATATTTCTGGATCATGTTCATTATCTAAGTCATGTTCACCATCAACTGAAACATCTGGTTGTGGTTGAGGTAATGTTTCTGGATCATTTTCATTATCTAAGTCATGTTCACCATCAACTGAAACACCTGGCTGTTGTTGAGGTAATGTTTCTGGATCATGTTCATTATCTAAGTCATGTTCACCATCAACTGAAACATCTGGCTGTTGTTGAGGTAATGTTTCTGGATCATGTTCATTATCTAAGTCATGTTCACCATCAAATGAAACATCTGGCTGTGGTTGAGGTAATGTTTCTGATATGTTGGAAAAATGATGTGGATCTGTATTGATGTACATAGACGTACAGCCATTGTTACAGCCATAATCATCTGTCTGTGTAGCAATACTGTGTGACTCTTTGTACCTGACTGGTTCACCATACATGATACTGTCTTCTGATGAACCCTGAAATCATGTAATACAACCAATATCATTAGCATTATTACAATGATGATCAACATGTGTCTTTATATCAACTCTATACTATATGATGGTACATTAATGATGATGATGATTCTGATAATGATGATGATGATGGTGACAATAATGGTTATGATTGTCTTGAATATGATATTGGTGGCAAAAATAATGGTGATAATAATGATGATAATAATGGTGATAATAATGATGATAATAATGATGATGATAATGATGATGATAATGGTGATGATAATGGTGATAATAATGGTGATAATAATTGTGATAATAATGGTGATAATAATGGTGATATTAATGGTGACAATATTGATGATAATAATGATGATAATAATGGTGATAATAATGGTAATAATAATGGTGATAATAATGATGATGATAATGGTGATAATAATGGTGATAATAATGATGATAATAATGGTGATAATAATGATGATAATAATGATGATGATAATGATGATGATAATGGTGATGATAATGGTGATAATAATGGTGATAATAATTGTGATAATAATGGTGATAATAATGGTGATATTAATGGTGACAATATTGATGATAATAATGATGATAATAATGGTGATAATAATGGTGATAATAATGGTGATAATAATGGTGATAATAATGATGATAATAATGATGATAATAATGGTGATAATAATTGTGATAATAATGTTGATAATAATGATAATAATAATGGTGATAATAATGCTGATAATAATAATGCTGATAGTAATGCTGATAATAATGGTGATAATAATAATGGTAATAATAATGGTGATAATAATGGTGATAATAATGATGATAATAATGGTGATAATAATGGTGATAATAATGATGATAATAATGCTGATAATAATGCTGATAATAATGGTGATAATAATGATAATAATCATGATAATAATGGTGATAATAATGATGATAATAATGGTGATAATAATGGTGATAATAATGGTGATAATAATGATGATAATAATATGGTGATAATAATGGTGATAATAATGATGATAATAATGGTGATAATAATGGTGATAATAATGGTGATAATAATGATGATAATAATGGGGATAATAATGGGGATAATAATGGGGATAATAATGGGGATAATAATGGTGATAATAATGCTGATAATAATGGTGATAATAATGGTTTGAAATTTGACTTGTTAACTTATAGTTATGTCAAAATACAGCATTTAATTTCACGGGAAAATATCCAGCGATATTACACATCAAACTGTGTAATAAGATATTATATATATAATTTATGTCATTTATTAAATTTAAGAATACCAATTATCAAAGTCAATGAAAATGTGAGACATGTGAGCCTAGTTGTGTGCAAAATATTAAACATAGAGGTAGTGAGTGTGAGTGAGTCTCCACGATTAGTAGGGCGCACTGTATCCAGCTAGAAAATTGAGATGTTAAAAACAATTTACAGAAAGGTTACAGAAGAGAGGATGCTCTTCCTTCATTCAGCAGTTGATGTTAGTTATGAATATCCACTAGCTTATGACAGACTACTGATGCATGATAAACCCATTTATTATATAACATATAGTGGTATACCGAGTGATATCAACTAGATAAAAAGCCTATCCTAGTCATGAAGATATCATTGATATCGCACATGTGTGATATCACTCTCAACCAATCAACTTTCAAATAAAAAATTTTTTTTCTTCAATCTGTTATATAATAAACAAAACATTACATGTGCGCTTGAAGATATGAATTTTATCTTCTCGTGTTGAAAAGATATCCCACTCATTTGATGCGCTCACTCATGGGATATCTTATCAACACTCGAAGATAAAATTCATATCTCCGTGCGCCCATGTAATATCCTCTATGCATCCATGCATAAACCGGAATATCACATTTATATTCACTTTGATAACATATATTCTCATATTTAGTCATTTATCATTATTATTTTCGCCAATGTTATAATTTGTCCAAAATGTGCTTGTAGTTTTTGTTGATGGAATCACTATCAAACAACTTTCTAGTTTTTCCTACAGGAAATAAAAGTTTCAAAATTTTAGGAAATCAAAGAATATAGATATTTTGTCTGCGCATGGGTGTGTTTTGATGCTAAAAATCATTTCTACGTCGAATGAGAGAATTTTATGCTGGTATGGAACATTTGGTTTGCAATCTCATCTTTCACAATTATGTTCATGAACCAAATTACTGAGACATAAAATGTTGACTGTCTACTAGTGCGCTGTAGTTAATTATTTCAATCCAACACACTATGGATTGTAAAATATCACACGTCAAAGTCCAACCAAAGTGAAAAGAAAGACCAGAACTGAGTATAATTTCAAGTACTTAGCATGTTGGACAACAAACCAATGTGCAGGTCAAAACTTTTAGTAGAACTTATAACCAACATGCTACTTTGTAAATTGCATTATATTAGGAGATATAATTAGACGCCTTAGATCGTCAAGTAAACTGGCGTGTTGATGTCAATATCAGCAATATTGAGTGTGAACTTCTTGCAATTCATCATATAATTTTTATATCTTAAAAATCATGCCCCAAAAAACGTTTAAAGAAATTGAACATTTCCATGTTTACTTTTCGCAAAACTGAGCTATGTCCCTGGATATGATTTCAAGCAGTGTTTACAACATGGTTTAGGCACTGTTCCAGCTGTGATAAATTTGACAAACTTGAACAACTTGTATTTTATAATCTAAAAGATTTATCTTGGATGTAATTATATATTTCGATTTTATGGGAGCCATTCAGGTTTTTTTTGCTATAAAGCTAACTTTAATTATTAATTCAAGAATAAAAAATAGTTAGCTAAAATGTGCATGTTGTTTTGAGCGAAAATATGCATAAAACCACGCACACAAAATCGCTTTGGATCACATTGCGGGACCAATAGTTACTACCTAAAGCTTAGTTTTGCAAAAAATAAACAATTGTAAAAAGCTATTTCTGAAGTAAATTCGCTGGGGCACGATCTTTAAGATATAAAATTTCTAAGATGAATTCTAAGGATTTCGCACGCAAAAGTACATGCCTTGAGGTAATCAAGGCGGTTTTATTGACGATCGAGGGCGTCTAATATCGCCCAATATGATTAAGTACAAACAGTATCGTGTTGGTAATCACTTATACTGTTATGTTTACCTAGTAATAGATTAAATTAGAGCCTAAACTTGTATTCGAAAGTTCGAAGTTCTGGTCCTTTTATTAAATTTTGTCAGACTTTGATGTGTGATATTTTTCCATCCAGAGTTTGTTCGATTGAAATAATTAACTACAGTGCACTAGTAGACAGTCAACATTTGATATATCAGTAATTTGGTTCTTGAACATAGTTGTGCAAGATGAGATTGCAAACTAAATGTTCCATGTCAGCATAAAATTATTTCATTTGACGTGAAAAGGAATTTTAGCATCAAAACAAACGCATGCGCAGACAAAATCTCTACAAGCTGGAAATAAATATTAACGTACAAAGGTTTTTTTTCTGATTATGTACTGTTATCGTCATATTAAAACTATCAAACTGAATTAATACTTTATTATATAACAAAAAAATAGTATCTGGTAATCAGCTACAGTTCAACTTACATTGTTAAATCCTGGCGGCCATTTGTGTACTCCTGTTACCTTGTTGTAGATGAAGATGGTCTGTCCTGACTTACACTTGTAATCTATCCAGTCTGATTCCATCTTGTCAAATAACTGTAGAAATACATTAGTCATTAAACACATCAACAAACGAGATTATCATAAAGTAGCTTGGGTTAGTTCAGCTTATTCACTCGTTTAGTTTAGACTCGAAATCTCGATGGTCGCTTGATTCAAGAAAAACACCCAAATCAACTCAAATTGCATGTAATAGTTCTCTAGAATTGTCTACGTTTGTCTAGAGACGATAATAACAGATGTTTAAATGGAATACATATAGTAAATTACCTTAAAACTTCGGACAAACAACGACAAACGAAATTTCTCCGGAAGGTGGAAACAAGTAGGCGTTGCTGCGTTGTCGCTAGGGACTGTGAAAGCCACAGGAAGCCCAAGAGAACCGGCTTTGTCATTCACTTCGTCAAATTTTCCCATTCATTTCTAAACTTTACCCAGGTACTCCCTTTGTCCAAGTGGTAGGGGTGATCGGCGTGCCTCATTACCAGAAATCTAAGACATTTTACGTCCGCGATATTATGACCAGCGTTCTACTGGCAGTCCAGAATTATCCTCGAATTTCTATCGAAATAAATCAATTTATCAAAACCAAACTACTATAAGTTTGTTTAGAAGTACCAAGCGCTTCTGGTGCAGTTGAGATATTTAAAATTGAAGCGCTCGCTTACGCTCGGCATAGAATAATTCGAACGAATTAGGTCACTTAGAAAATTTCAAAAAAACACAGGAAGCCCATGCTATGAACTTTGAATTTTGAATTTCCCGCTTAAGAAGCCTTCGGATTCTTTAAACAGCGGTATAACACGTAAAATCACCAGGCTACCAAGCTGTAAACATTGCAATCGACTCGACGATCGAAACAAGCTTCTTTGCAGGATTTATCGGTCATTTTTTTATGATATTTTGGTGTAAAATTGAAATTTTTAAAACTAAAAAATCATCACTTTTTACCGTTAATCTGCGTCATTGGTGTATTACTTGGAAAGATTTCTAAAACAGCATTAAAAAGCCCGTTAACTCAGGAGCATGATAAGAAGGCGGCAAGGATGAATCCATGTAAACTATCGATGGCAGGCGATGCTAAACACAAGGTAAATTACACATTTTTCGCTGAAATACAGACTAAAGTAAAGCAATTATTTCTCGATAATGTTATTCCTTTGTGCTGCATATTGAGAAAACTAAATCAAACGTAACTTGCATAAATAAATAGAACTTATACTCGAGTTAAAAGTTAGGAGGCGGCTCCGATAGTACAATGATATTTAGCAAATATATTAGACATTTTCTTTCTGAGCCCATACATTTATCAGTAATTCTGAGCGGCCATTTTTATGCCACAAATCTAACTTTAGCATGCGGTGACGTCACATGTCTTCGATTTCTGGTAATGTTTAGGGTTAAAATATTTCCTGTGCGTACCTTTTTAGAGTTTTGCCTCAAAAATCAGTTGCAAGGATCATTGTTACTCTGCTTTATTTTTTCCGCCGATCACCCCTACCACTTGGACAAAGGAAGTGACCCCCCCCCCCTCCCCCCTCCCCGGGGGTAGTGAGCTAGTGCGAGTGGGAGTATTTTCTTTTTTAGTTGGACCAGTTTATATCAGATTTAAAAACACAAACACGTTTAAATTATTGAATATAACATGTAATTCTAGCTAAGAATACGGCCAAGAAACTGCAAGTGGTGTATAATTTTATTTTTTTACTTAAAAGTAATTTTCTTATATTGCTTTAATTGTCTAAGTTTCACCTTAAAAAGAAGAATGTAAAACGTCAAAATGCGGAATTTTTAACCGTCAACCGTCAAAGGAAAGCGAATTTTAACCGTCAAAAGTCAAAGTAAGTTTTAACCATTTTCAGGTAACAACTTGAAAAAGAGAATAAACATGATGGTTATTGTGAAAGTAGACAATATATTTTGTTAATTATTAAATAAATGTATTATTCTCTAAGATTTCATTGACAATAACACTTTCTTTTCAAAATAATGCCTCAAATAAGTTGGGTAACCCACAGGCAACCCAGGATCCAGAAACAGGTGATGTTTAATCGATTAGAACGCGCGCGTATATATCGAACGAGCGAAACTGAATTTGGGCTTCCTGTGGTGAGTCGGCAGTTTTTTTAAGGACCATTGGGAGAAATTTTGTTAGGACCATTGGAAAAAAACGAAAAGTCGAAAAAAGTAAAAACAAATCGCTAAGTCTTGAAAAATGACTATCGAATTAATTAACACTACACTAGTTAATTAACATTTTGAGCCAGTTTCCAGCCTTCTAGATGGTTTAAATCGCACGTTTTTCGCGGTTGCATCCAGTTCAAGCACAGGCACCCCAGGATCCAGAAACAGGCGATTTTTAATCGATTAGAACGCGCGCGTATATATATCGAACGAGCGAAATTAGCGAGCGAAAACTGAATTTGGGCTTCCTGTGGTGAGTCGGCAGTTTTTTTTTAAGGACCATTGGGGGAAAACGAAAAGTCGAAAAAAGCGAAATAAAATCGCTTAAAATAAATAAAGTCTTGAAAAATGACTATCAAATTAATTAACAATATAAGTTAATGAACATTTTGAGCCGGTTTCCAGCCTTCTAGGTGCCTTTTAAAAATCGCGCGTTTTTTGCTTTTCTTTTTTAAACGAATTGAAAAAAGGTCGCATCCAGTTCAAGACGAAGTCAAGGCTGGAGACTTCACAAACGACCACTTTCACTCGGACCACAAAAACTAACACTTATACTACACTTACCAACAAAAAATTAACACCACTGCACTCAGCGAGAACCACTCTACAAATTACTACAAATAGCCCCCCAATTTGTCCGATATCCGAAAAGATAACGCACGTTTTTTATTGAAATTTTTCAAATTTTTCTTTCGTTTGATGCGTGGTCAGGGTTGCCGGTGAGTGATACGCCACCGATACGTTAAACTTCGCTCTGATTGGTCAGTTTTGGTCAGGTGACGGTACCAAAGTCTACTGACCCTCTCGTGGGTAACTGCAAACTTTTGTCAACAACGAACGACTTACCGGTGATAGGGAAATCAAAAAAAGTTTACTGTCCCCGTAATAGACAGTCAAAATGGCGCCCGCCAAATCCATGCACTTGACACTCGATGAAACAAAGTTGAAACACATTTTTTAGCATAATTTGATAACCAAAATCAACCAAGATAAACCTGGATAATCTTTATGTCAAATAGTTTGGGTAGGTTTAGGAGAATACGTGTAAAAGATTGTGTTTTTTTTCTTCATCGGCTTCAGTTTCATTTCTTGCTCATAGTCGCTCGAATTAAAAAACACAAGTGCGAAAAAGAAACTTATTTTTTCAAGAAGAGCGTTAAGATTTTTCCCGTTGAGTTTATGTATACTTTACCAAGCGAAAATATATTTTTCTACAGACGACTAGTTGTACAATATAAAAGGGGAAAGTGTTTGCATTTTGAATGCGTAATTTAGTAAGAAATTATGTAAGAAGGATCATTAATCTATGGTGCTGAGGGGATTTTGAAGGCAAAGAAAGGATTAAACATGATTTTTTCGACCATCGAAGACAAGCGATCTGGATCACGAGTGACCAGCCTTTCCATATTTAAGTACAGGTGGGCAAACATTAGGGAAAAATGCTCTAAAACGTTCAAAAACCACCCAGAATGACACCAAACAAGTTTAACAAGAACACAGGATTGAAATATGTTCAAATTTATTTCAATAAAAAATATTGAGTTTTTCCTCACATATCTCTATTGTAAAAGTGAATTGCTTCGGCTAACTGTGGTTCGATATATACGCGCGCGTTCTAATCGATTAAAAATCGCCTGTTTCTGGATCGTGGGGTGCCTGTGGGTAACCTTAGTTTTAGCATATACGCAACTTTGTCACGTGATAATATGAAGAGAGTGGCCTGGGAATGAGACTAGTTCCCGGAAGTCTAGCTACTTTTTATTCCACGAACGCCATGTTGCTGCAAGGTTCTTTCGCTCTGAAAACAAGGTTAGTAAGACCGTTGTGTTTTACAGTTATAGTTCAAAGTCATCGCTATGAGGAATATTGATAGTTAAGCAAACAGCCTGTCGAAATATCGATGGAAAAAGTTTGAAAATGTGAATGTTTGTGAGACGCGTCGCAAAAGCTCGATGATCAGCGGGGGACAAGCGTTTGTGAGTTTGAAAAAATCATCAATAAGCACATTATTACCGACAAAAACTGAGACTACTCGACCAAAAAAGTTATATATTTTCTTTATTTGACTAAATATCTCGCTTATTGTTGGGAATAAATACTGTTTTTTGAACAATTTCACAAAAGAAAAAACAGCTATGACTCTCAATGGAATTGATTATGAAATTTGAATAAATTACCATAATTTAACATGCATGATTTCAAATCCATAACAATCTATTGTTTTAACCCCGGGGATCATAGCCGCCAGATTCAAAGCCAGAAAAATACGAGCAAAATAGATAGTATAACCCGAAATATAAGAAGGCAACAAAAACTGTAGCCTGAGAAAACAGACGTTCTTTCGCGGGGGGATACCCTGCGAGCAGATATTTCTTTCTCTCTTACCTGGAACGACGAGGAAAAAAACCTCTGCCGGCAGCCGGTTATTTACATCCAAGTTTCTCGATGTAAAACATTATGGGCTATCTAATTATAAACTGGTTTTAAAGTGGTTTTTCAACCATGCGATGACAGAACACATCACTTTCCCAAGCGTTAATTAACGTTGATATTTACTCAGAGGAGATTGATCACGGTACACGTGACTCGGCCAACCAATCAAAACGCTCTTAAGGTAGTTCGGGACTCTTGCTACTGCGCATCCATTTCGCGCATCTCGTTTTTCACCATTTATTTGCGTTTTTTGAAAATTTATCTTAATAATATCTTAATTTGAATCCTTATCTATAAATTAAGAAAGTATTGTGTTATTTCATGCAGCTTTGGAGGTAAAATGGGACGTTTTTCGAAACATGCTCAGATTTTCACTACTTAACATGGTCGCTGTTTAGTCTCAAAACAACAAATTTACGACTTTGTAAAAATGAATAGATAAAATATAATTTTGACGTCTTTAGTCTTAAAACTAATACAAAATAGGTTTTAGGGTTTCTGGAGATGACAATGACAATTTCACAAGTTTCAAGCAGATGTTTAAAGTACTAGAACCCAGTACCTCGCGGACCGTTGCCGTGTTTTTTTGACAAGAAAAATGGATTTGGTCGCTAATAACTCGCCTATTAGTACGGTGATCCCCAATTTTTTTTCGCTTTTCACATTGCTCATATGATAATCATTTTGAATCTTAAAAAAAATTAATATCGTTTTCGAGAGCATTCTATAGTAATTTTGACTTTTGTAGGATCATGACCACAAAAAATGACTCTGGTAATACTTTGAATCGTTCATTAAATAGCCAAATCTTTGGCTTTTCAAAGGCTGGAAGATATGATAACAATAGCAAAATAGCAAAAGATCTATTTTGTGAGAATCTGTCGTAATATTTGAGTAAAGATATTGCTGGTTATTGTAGTAATTTTATTTCTAACGAATTTAGTGAGCATATTTTGGAACCAAATTAGGCAAAAAAGTGCCTTACACCACCCCTCACAGTTCTAAAACGAACACGGTGACCCCCCTTTTTTATTTCAGTTTTGAGCTCTACCTATGTCATATTTTATGTGGAAAAAGTTTAAGAAAATTCTATCGAAGGAATCCATGAGTCCCGAACTACCTTAAATAGTTTCTGTACATATCATGGAATTTCACGAGTGTTGATCTTACAAAGCTAAATTCATACAGAAAATTTGCTTTCAAATTTGAAATGAAATCCAATATATATAGTCAAAGAACAACTGTGGAGAGTATAAGAGATATCATTAGGAG
Organism: Metridium senile; assembly: GCA_949775045.1. Classification (NCBI taxonomy): domain Eukaryota; kingdom Metazoa; phylum Cnidaria; class Anthozoa; order Actiniaria; family Metridiidae; genus Metridium; species Metridium senile. Next base: position 22,004,984 of record OX459097.1, on the reverse strand, counting down.
TCGAGTTCAAATCAATCGATTGTCAAACATTTGGATAGCACCCAGAACTTCTCAGATAAGTTTAATAAGAATCCCATGTTTTGATTCTAAAAGATATGGCTATTAAAAACAAATAATTTGGCACGGAGTTATAATTTCACAACAGTGTCTGGCTGTCGGTCATGCAATCACTTCTTTTAACATTAATTTAGTTCAAATTGTTAGCACACGACGAAATTGTTCGATGTAGACAACAATAACCATGAACTGCTACTTAAGTTTTCTCCAAATCATTAATATGAACTCTCTCCTGGACATCCTTTATGAAAAATATTTCTTGATGCTCCTTTTGACAGTAGTATCGTTCATTAGAACTCCTAACTGAGCTCCTCACTCGACAACTGATTCAAACACAGAAGCGAAAATCCGTTTATCACCCATGATCCTTTGCGAACCGTGAACACCCTCCTCTGATATTTATTTTTGATTTTAATCAGTCGAGGCCGTGACCAAAGTCAGGGTGAATTAGAAGTAAAAGTAAGTTAATATACAACAAAAACATGTTTTGAATTTTAACGCAGCCCGGGGGGTCCTGAAAAGACCGAACAAAATTGATAAATTCAGAGTGTAGTCCGAAATATAAGAAAGCACCAAAAAATGTGGACTGTTATGTTACAAGTATTTAAGGAAGGATAACGAGATTATTGGAGGAAATGTTTATATTCTAAATCGTTATGATTCTTGATAATGTAAACAAGTCGTGAAGTCATTGTAAGATATAAGTTCAATCATGCACAATATTGACATGGATATATTATTTGTATTGCAGTTTTCACAAGTATTAAATTGTTCTATTACTGACAAATGGACGAAGAGGAAAGGTAAAACACATTTTCAACCATAAACCATTTTATTTCAAATTTGAAATATAAGAAGGAATAAAAAAATTTAAAAAAATTATTTGAACTACAATCATGTGCAAAATTGTTGGGACATTTTCAATGGCGTTTTTGTTTGCGTTTAAAAATATATGCAAAATCTATCAATTTGACGTGCAAACCCCCTCCCCCCTAAGCAATGTTGATTGGTCTTTCAAATGACAACCGTTTCACATTCCCACAATTCAACATTGAAACGGGGGAGAGGGGGGAACGGAAAAATGATGTTGAAATATTTTTCATGTTAAAACCATGCAAATAATGTCCCAAGGTATTTTGAACATGATTGTAGTCTAGACTTATTATTTCTTAGGCGACCTCGCGCGATCATAGGCGATCGTAAGGTCAATTTTCGACTACAACTGTCGCATGTTACCTGCTTACAAATTGACTTGCCTCACTTGATTTACATATTGATTTCACAAATTATTTTTAGGAGTTTTTAGTGCATACATCTCTCGTTATGTATGTAATAGAAAATCACATTTTTACTGAATATACCAAAGGAATCATTGATAAATGTCATATTTTCCTGACATGTATAAATCAAATCAAATCAAATCAAATTTATATATATTAACGATAGAAACAACAAATACACTAAACTTTCATTCCGACAGGCTTTTTTTGTATATATATATATCTATATTGTAGGTAGATTAACGACAAGACATCACTTTTTCTGTAACTCGGAGTTTCACGCTTACGAGATCTTCAGACAGACTTTAATGAATTATAATCCTTTACTATAATATATATTAACCTACTTGCAAGAACGTTGTCATACGAAAAAAGAAAATTTGTATTTAGTTGGTTAGGAATAAATTAAAAGTACAAAAGATGATCACTGAAGCTGAACTCTTTCTTTTGTACTTTTAATTTATTCCTAATACACTAAATACAAATGTTCTTTTTTCGTATGACAACGTTCTTGCAAGTAGGCGCTATAATTGTAGTGTAATCTATTGTTGTGGTTTATAATTAGAGTATTATGTATTTACAATAGTGCTATTGTTCTATCGAGGTGCGAAAATTTACGTTATCCTAGTGTTTATCAAGTAGTATTTGTTTTCGTGACGGCATTTAGAAATAAGTTCTGATCTTTTGTTGAATAGATTGGCTTTGTTGGCTTTGATAATGTTCAATTTTTCTGCTAAGCAGAGACTGCATTTCTTAGAAATATCATTGTAGGCTTGTGCTGAGGTGATGGTTGACCATTAGATGTTGTAAATTTTCTTGTTGTCTTGAAGTGTCCATATATGTTTTGATAGTTCGGTGCTGTTGGCGTATTTTCTGTTTCTGAATGATAGCTTGTGTTGCGTATAACGTTGTTTAAACGTTCCTTCTGTCAGTCCGATGTAGTTTTTAGCGGGTGTGTCGTCTTCTGTGGTTACTTGTGCGTTGTACACTGTGCTGATTGTGAGGCAGTTGTTTTCTAGTGGGCATTGGTCTTTTTTCCGGCAGTTGCAATCGTTCTGTGAAGAGGTTGTGGAGCTGTTGTTAATTATTGTCTTGTTGTGTTTATTGATCATGCTGGTCATGTTTTCCATGCAACTGTAGCTGACTTTGACGATGTTTTTGTTAAAAAGGCAGTGGAACTTGTGATTATGAGGGAAGTGCTTTTGAATGAGGTTAAGAAATGTTTTTCCTACGTTGGTTTGGACGTTTTTACTAAATGGAGGGTTAAACCAGATGATGTTTCTTTTTCTGTTTCTTCTTTGTGGTGAAGATGCGTGATGGCTATTGTATGTGAGGGTCTCGTTGAATCCACTGTTTTTTAGTGCTGTTTCGTAGAGTGGTTTGGCTGCGTTGAATGCTTCTTCATTGTATGAAATGTCGGATATTCTGCGGTTGATTGCTGCGGGTAGTTGTTTAATTATGTAAGGTGGATGGTTGGAAGCCACTCTACGAAACAATAGATTACACTACAATTATAACGCCTCAGGTATATATATATTACAGTAAAGGATTATTATTCATTAAAGTCTGTCTGAAGATCGCGTAGGCGTGAAACTCGGAGTTACAGAAAAAGTGATGTCTTGTCATTAATCCACCTACAATCTATAACGCTCTACATTTTTAATGTATTGAGCACTTTACCGTTAGAATAGACACATCCAGATATATATAAATATACATATATACAGCCGATCTCAAAAAGGTTGTCCACCAGAAAAAAAAAAAATATATATATATATATATAGCTGGTTGCAATATCGTTGTCCACCTCAGAAATACATATATACACATATAACTGACACGTGACCAGTAGTACTTAGGCTATTTCTCATCGGAAATCTGACCAATTGATTCGTGGCATAATCCATAAACTCATTTCATCGTGCAGACACAGGAATAAGGAACTTCAGCGTTATAACTAAACAATCATATGTAAATTCAGTAAATCCAGTATATTCTGTACAGTTTTAATCAGTCAATTAAAACTCCTGATGAGTGAGACCGTAAGGTCTTACGAAACAGCGTTGTATAGAAAAATATGAGTTTACGTCTTTAGATTTTCATTGTTTTATTGCTACAAATCTGTTTCGTATTGTGTTTCGTATGGAGATTTTGAAAAAATGATCACACTCATCAGGCAAGTTACAATGAATGACCGTTAACATGGTATAGACAAGCAGATAAGTTTAAATATTATATAGCTGGTTGCAATAACGTTGTCCACCTCAGATATATATAAATATATATCAAAAACATATTAGAAATTATGGGATGGCTTAGCTGATATTTTTTTCTGATGGACTATTATCAGGGCTATATGAAAAAAATATCAGCTAAGCCATCCCATAATTTCTAATATGTTTTTGATATAATAATAGCATAAAGTTGAAACCAATCCACCAACTTGTAACTATGTTATAATAAATTTACATTGACAGGAACTACTGTTGTCTGGCGCTACTACTTACTAGAGTAGGCGTTCCCACATTACGACGGCTTTTCATTCGTAAGTGGGATGATGTCGGGACATTTATGCCGTGGACAGATTGCGCTCAGAATGGCAGGGACTTACTGACCAAGTTCAGACCATTTCCATATGAGAAAAACAGAGTAATGTCTGGTGATACAACAAGGTGGGATTTAAATTTACTGGTGAATGCCCTTCTCAAAACCTTGCCTCCAATGGAAACAAGCCCAACTTTAGTAAGATCCCTAAAATGCTTGAGAGAGACAAAATCAATTGTTTCTCATGTTCCTAATGGGAAGTTTGCAACCGCTGACTTTGAGAAGTTGTGGGATGCTGTTTGTAATGCATTACAAGTATTTGGTGCTACGTCAGAGGATTTACAGAAGGTTAAACAAGGTATGTTTGGTATTTTATGCAGAGAGCGGTTTTACAATCGTTGTATCAGAATTGAAATACATCTTGCATGGGTTATATCTTTTGCCTTTCTTAATAGATTTGATGCTACCATTGAATGAGCAGACATCATTGATGGAGGAATGTGTAAACCAAGATGACGAAATTTTACGTGTTTTAAATACAAGTGAGTACAATATATATAGGCTTAAAAATTCTTTTAGGCCTGCACTATTATATTGCTTTGTATGCTAAATGATGTGTATACACGTACTTGTAAAAACGTTGTGATACAAACATTTGAACATTTGTAATTTAGTGGATTAGGAATAAATTAAAAGTACAAAGGAAAGAGTTATGCTTCAATGATCTTCTTTTGTACTTTTTATTTATTCCTAATCCAGTAAACTACAAATGTTCAAATATTGTATGACAATGTTTTGTAAGTAGGCGTATGTATATGTGATGTTTGTAAAGCGTTTCACATACTTCTCAATGATAATTGGTTTCCAGAGGCTAACTTGCTATATTATATTCGACATGTAATTCTAAATGGCGAGAGTAAACAGAAAGCTGTTTCGAAATTCTTCTAGGAGGATTACCCCAGCTACAATCATGTGCAAAATACCTTCGGACATTAGCTGGTTTGTATATGAAAAATATTTCAACATCATTTTTCCGTTTCCCCCTCCCCCGTATCAATGTTGAATTACGGGAATGTGAAACGGTTGTCATTTGAAAGACCAATCAACATTGCTTAGGGGGGGAGGGGGTTTGCAAATCAAATTGATAGATTTTGTATTTTTTTTTTTTTTTGAAACAGAAACAAAAACGCTCATCAAAAAGTCAATTTTGCACATGATTGTAGCTAGAAGATTTCTCTACCCCTTGGGTAACCCCACCTGGCATGTTAACCAAACCAAGAAATAGAATAGAATAGGGTAGTCCGTCTAAAGGCCGATTTACACGGCACGATTTTCGCCTAAGTCTATCGCATGCAACTTGACTTGCTGCTGATTTACACATGCACAGCTAGCTTGTCGCACAACACACGGAAAAGTCTCGTACGATTTCGAGTGAAGCCAGCCTTGCTATTTTCTTAAAATAATCTTTATATGAGCATTAGAAAGGTACTGGTTCCTTGCTCCATTAGGTAATAAGTCTTTTTGTTCTTTCGGCAGTAAAGAATGATATTTTTCTGACTCTTTTCCCTTTCTTTTTCGTCGAAATATCAGCACAACCGGCAGCTTTGTTTTTAACCGCCATTTTGTGCAAAAACACTCCACGGTACCACACAAAGAAGGTTTGTTACATGATACGTCACTTTTTTACCATATTTGACTACGACGGCTACGATTGTCGTAGCATTTTAAAACATGTTTCAAAATCCTACGACTTTTTTCGTGTTGTATGAGTCTGTCGTAGACGAGTTGTGGGCTTGATTTACACAGTACGATTGAGTTGTATGTGTGGCGTGAGCAGGTTGCATGCGATAGACTTAGGTCAAAATCGTGCCGTGTAAATCGGCCTTAAGGATGATTGATACCATATCTACATTTAAAAAACTCATTAATAATTCATGACCATTTTGTCCAATCCGATGCCCCTCTCTGGTCACGAGGAAAGCATTGTATATCGCATAATCTACGGCTGAAACGCGGAGGGATTTGAATGCGGCCCAGGGGAATGATGATGTACAATAGAAGAACAATGGAATGCAAATGAACATGAAGCATTATATAATGGCACATGTGTCATTATATAATGCTCATGTCCATATTTCAGATATTACCCTTCCCCCTTCCCCCCATCCCCCATCCCCCCATCTCTACTGACGAGTGAACATCAGACTTAGAAATAATTTACTTTTAGATTTTTGGCGAAAAAAAATACTTTGATCATGAGTGCCAATGCCAGGATTCGAACCAAGATCTTCTGCTTGGTTTTATCCGAGCTGCTTGGTTTTATCCGAGCTTTAAGCCATTATGCCACTGAGGCAATCGATGAAAAGTTTGCAACGAAAAGTCATCAAATTCATTAGCATTCAAGTTGGTCAGCATTCCTCTATTATTAGTGTAGATCAATTCCCAAATGCAAACAACCTTCCCTTTTCTTTTGTTTCATCGATATTGGACAAAATGGTCATGAATTACCAGCTGTCCGAAAGACCTCGCGCGAAAAGGATTGTTGTTAGAAATGGAGCGGCCCTCGATCCAGTCCCTAAATTTCAGACCGCGCGGTTCATCATGTGAATTTTTTGTCCGCCATCTTGAAAATTTGACTTATTTGGTAAAATGTGGCAAAATTTCCCATTTTTGTGCCTCAAAAACCTCATCTAAGTCAATTTATTAATACACAAGAATTGTTGGTGATTGTAAAAGAAAGAAACATGGAGAAATATAAATAAAAATTTGACTCAAACGATCGTGACTTGTCGTCGTTGTTCACTCGTAAAAATAGACTTTGTTTACATTTGATTTTGCTTGCAATGTGGCGAGAAAATATTCCAAAAAGCATGACAAAGTACTTCAAAACGCTTTTTGTGGCTTAGGTGAGTTATTCAGCGAGAAAATTGCGAATTAACAATGTGTTTAGCTTACCGCTTAATTACAAAGGAATAAATCGTTGCGCGTACGCGCCCGCGTCAATATTAATATAAACTTACTTCGACTACTGCAGGTGACTTCTGTTTTAATTTAGTGTTTTCTTGAGAAAATTGTACAATTTATCCATTCTAATAGCCAGGTAGTTCAATTATAAAGTAATGTTGCAATGCCTAAAGTATTTAAGTGCTGCAATTGCCCAGCTGAATATATTAATGACCGTAGTTTGCGAAAACACTATGAAAAATTTCCTGATCATCGACCACAAAAGCAAGAGGTATGGTAACATTCATATGAAAATATTTTTTCCCACTTGTCAGGAAATATACTTGCTGCTATTTTACACAAAATTTTCTTTTCTCATAATTATTGTGTTTTTAAGACTGACATGATTGATTTAGGTAAATGCAAACACAAAACAAAATGAAATTTTTGAAAATTAAAAAGACAATTTTTCATTCATAACAAGCAAGTGCAAACAAAAGTATAAAAAAAAAAAAAACAAAAAAAAAACAAAAAAAAAACAAAGAAGAAGATTCAAATTGCAACACAAATTTATATCAATAATATCTCTTTATTTAGATAAAACCATCAAAACAAGCAGTAGTAAACTTCCTAAATGTCCCAGCCATCAACCGGCAAAGCAGAGTTAAGGAACTTTTCAAAGCCCTGACTAGTGATGAACTAACTCATGCTCTTCCTTTGGTGGCTAAACATGTCAGTGTCTTTCAATTTGCTAAAGAAAAGAGCAGACAACCAAGTAATAATGAAATAAATTCGACCAGACTATGGCTAGAGATGGAAAATCTGATCACAAATATTAAAATGTTTCATCCTGATGTAGCCAAGCACATACAATTACAAACATCTGTCAACACCGCACCATCAAAAGAGAAAACCTGGATTGAGACAATTACTAAACGAGTTACAAAGTTCATGGATGATATAAATGTTCCTCAAAAAGATTTGGACATTATACAAACATTAAGCAGTCAAGAATTGACAAACTTCATAACAGATTCTCCAGAAGGTCAACTTTACTTTAAACAAGTATTAATGCCTGCAGTTTACAACAAAAACAAAAACAGTTTTCAAAGGTTTTCTACAGAGCTAGTAAATAACTATGAAATAGGCCAGCAGTCATATGCACATACCCTACGTTATCACATTGGCAACAGTATTGAAAAAGTATTGGGAGTAAATATTTTTGTACCAAGAGACGAGATGGTCAATGAACAGAAAAAATCAAAAGAAAATCTAAAAGAAAGTCTTGATTTAAAATTTTTTGAAAAGGATGGAAAGGTGGCAGGGTATATAAATGTCTCCAAAGCCTTAACCTGGTTCCTGTCTCATAAAGGAACAAACAATGCTATTCCAATGCCAAATGACAAACTTTTAGTTTATGCCTATACTGATGCATTTCCATGGATGCTCTGGAGCAAATTCTTTTCTGGGGAAACATCAATTAGAATAAAAATTGTAGAGCCCAACAATTTGATGTCTACCATAATAACCATATGCCAATGGCTTGGACCTGATGATTATTTCCATGTAAGCACATTTGGTAGTTTGGTCTTCAGCCAGCTCAAGGAATTGAAAGAAATAGTCCATCCAGTGTCAAACAAGAAAATTCAAGTTCTTGTGCGTGGTCTTGCTGATGAGGCAAGCAGGTGTACCAGTACTGGTCTATCATCACAGGCTGCCATGTATCCCATTACAGAGGCTCCTGAACACAAGACCCAGCTTGGAGATATGAGGACTGTTTGTCCAGAACCCACAAGAACTGTTGAGAAAGCAGAAGAAATGTCAAATGAGTTCAGCAAATGGCTAGGTGACAAGAAACCGAATATCAACAACAGAAGAGAATTTGCAAAGTTACACTATGGATACAAAGGGAGAAAGAATGCTACTGAGATTGATTTGAAGGATTTTTACCCGGGAACTATGCACAAGTGCTTAAGAGCAACAGAGACTATAGCTAGACGAATAGGTGTAATAGCAGAAAGCATTGGTGCAAAGAATAAATGGTTTAAAGAAGTGCAAAAAGTAGCCAGAAAGGTTACTGAAACATGGGATGTGAAATTTGATCAAGTTGGTGTGTTAGCATTCTATAAGCAAGCTCCAGAACTACTTGCTAATGCTGGATTTAGAGGCATCAAACTTGATGTACTTTCTGATTTCTGCTCAAACCTACATAGCCTGTTCCACACAGTTCTTTACACTCCATTGACAACCACTCGCTCAACTTATGATGTGAATGCACGCACTCTACTAGGTTTTAATTTCATTCTCATATTTGGAACTCTGTCTGTCACTGCTACTATAAAACATCTGGTTGCTTACATGGGTTTCTACATTGACAAAGCTCTGCATGATGGAAAGCTGGTTGGACTGCCATTATCACTAAGAAATTTTAGTGATGGTCTCATGGAGACGAAGCACAAGGAGGGCAAACAGGGCAATTATATTTATAGTGGAGGTAAAACGGGAGAGTCTGGAAAAGTAGAATATCAGAAAAGAGTAATTGAGCAGCAGTTCTGTAATGAGTGGATTAGAATTTCAACGCATGAAGACAACGAGAGAACATCATCATCTCACAAAGCAAATAAGAAGCAAATGGTAGAAGATCAACCAAGTCACTGTAGAAAACAAAAGGTATGTGAAAATGAATAAGATTTGCATTGCTTTGCTAGCCTATTTTATAATATTATGTCCAAGCTCTTATCTATCCTGTATTTATTAAAACTTCTTTTGAAAAAAAAAATATGTTTTTAATTTTGTTGTAAAACAGCATGTACCTTTTCAAGAAGTGGGAAAAGTTGACCATGATGATGATAAGACACATTACGAAATACTGGAACAGGTCAGTATGACAGTATATATAAATAGCTTCAATCGTTTGTTCCCCTTTGAAGTACTTTAAAACATGTTTGTTTTTATATAGGCTACTGAAGAGCAAATTGAAAAACTCAAGATAAAGCCCAAAGTGCAAGAAAACTACGAAGACCTAGAGCCTCTGAAGGAAACTCTATTATACTCGGCAAATCAGACCAGCTGTGTTGATTCTACGAGGAAGATTACAGACGAAAGTGCTACTCAATATCGCAATGAAAATATCTATTCAAACACTAAAGGAACTGTTCACCTATCAAGCATTAAACTAGGAACCAAAGTAGAAGAAAAATTTGTGGATGTCATCAGATGGACAAGACAAGACGAGCGCGTTACACATGACATTCTTCGTGTGAAATCTACAAGCGACCAACTCTTAATCGAGCATCAAAGCCTTGGTGAATGCACAATGGAGAAACTAACCATGCAACTACGTTCTGTCATGGGATGTGAACTGAGTACAGACAAGATAACCCTCGATGTGTTCAAACCTCCGACCTTACAAGTTAAAGATGGGAAAATCTGGAAAACTATAAGCTTACTTGATGACTCACCTCTGCTCGATCGATCCTTAGCTTCCCAAGGACAATGGCGGGTGAATATCGTCGCCAAACCAATCTCTGTTAGTCCAAGAAATCATGATTTTCAGTCCTTACTGTCACTGCATCCATGTCTCCAAAGTGCACTTCAAGGCGGAATCAAGCTGCAATACGATAGTGTTCCACAACAAGAAAACCTGCACGAATCCTTTCCATTGATCCAAGATCCGACACTCGTCCGAGCAGCACAGATAGCAGTTTCAACTCTAATAGATGGGCAGAACGACTTGGAGGCATCCATTAACTTCTTTAGAGGGTTGTTTACGAAATTTCAAACACTTTTAAGTCAAAGACAGACGGGCAAAGAAGAATAAAACACCAAACTCGAAGTGCAAACCGTCTCATTCGTGAAAGCCAGAATCATCAAACACTGCTATAAACTCAATCGTCTCTCTTCATAATCGTTGTCAAAATATGAATCCAGGTAAATAGACGGCTAAATATCCCATGTAGATAATTTATATAGCTATTCCAGTGTGTTTTAAAGGCATTTTCTATCATTAATCCGTTAGAAAATTCGACCGAACTTCGTCGAACCGCGAGTATTTATCTTGAGAGAGGACTGAGAACGAGGGCCGCTCGACTGAAATTCAAAACGCGCTGTGATTGGTCAGTTCGCGCGCTCACCGGACAGCTGGTACTAATGAGTTTTTAAGCCGTTCAATAAACTCGCAGAACGTGTTTTATCAGGTTTAAAATCCCTTGGGCTTCGCCCTCGGGATTTTAAACCTGATAAAACACTCCTGCTCGTTTATTAAACTATACGTAAACAGGCCCAAATTAGAGTCGATATATGCTTTCAAAAACTTTGTGTTCAAACATTGTATAGCACGTCATTTTACATTAATGATAGACAGACTATATATAATTTAAAAGCATAGATAACAATAAAAAAGACTGTGTATGTTTCGTGATTACAATTATATGTAAGCAATGCTCCCCTAAAAAGTTTTTAAAATCGATTTGAAAGTCGAGTGAATATATTCAAAAAAGTATAAGTCAAAAATTTATTACTACTTTGCCGTCTTCAAACCTGTGTTTTGTATTGACAAAAATGTTCATGGCACAGAATTCTATTGCCTTTTTGGACATTTACTTAAGGCTCGCAAATTATTCAAAATAGGCATAATTCGAATAAATTGTCGACATTGATAGTTCTGATTGAACGTCTCTCATGGGAATGTCACTGTTTAAGTTCTGAACGGTCTGTTTCCCCCACAAAAAAATGCCTATATTTGACAAATTTGAGCTCAAAAAATCTTAGTTATTGACATTATTAAGCATTTGACAGTGCAAACGTTTAGTCAACAATTTATCTTTGATTTGCAATGCACCCCCCCCCCCCCCCCCCTGAGACCACCTTTTAAAAACTTTTAATATAAATTTTATTACACGACGTTGTGCAATTTTGGCCTGTTTTCTTTGTAAATTACAAAATGAATATAAAGTTACTCTGCAATATTGTATATATATATTTTGATATTTATATATTGAAGATCTTTTATTCTATGGACTATATTCCTAACTTGCATTAAATCTAAAAATAATACCCAGTTCCACCTCGTTTAGAACATGCATTGCCAATGCCAACACTTGTAAACAATATGCTCAAATATAGTATGCATATACAATATACACCCACTTTCAGAACATACTTATATTGATAGAAAAAGTCATTATGTGACAAAATATTGAATACACACTATTTTTTATTCACAACAGATCCGGAGCCAGAAACAGTGCCGCCTGAAATTCTTGCGCGTGGCCCACAAGCACAAAGTGCCTTCAAACAAGCTTTAAAAAGTGGACAAGTTAAGAATAAACGCTTGCCAGTTGTTTTGGTTGGTCAATCACAATCTGGAAAAACAAGCTTGCTGAGATCTCTAAATGGTAAAGCATTGCCTCTATTGCACAATTCTTCTTCGATTAATCTTCTTATACAATCGTTCCTGATTTACATTGTTTTTTATGGTAGAGGCCGTGCCGCGCATCATTATCACGGTTGGACTAACACTCTGTAATTTCATCTGCAAAACAGTAGACTTTAGCTTCTTAGTACACTCACCAAACTGCATGCATGCGCTGAAGAGGTAACAAACCCCTGCTGTGAATGGACATTAAACAGATCACTTTATTATTATTATCATTATTGTAAATGTTTCATGTTTCTTTTTGTCTAGGGGAGAAATTCAACGCGTCTGAAGACAGCACTGTGGGAGCAAAACTTCAGTGTTCTTTATCAAAGGTAGATGGTGACTGGGAGAAAAACGGAAACAACGAAAACTTTGTATACAATCATTGCACATCTATGGAAATTGTGAAGCATTTAAAAAAACCTGCACAACCAAACACAGACAATAAAGGTGACATTAACAGCTTAGAGATTAATCTAAAAGAATCATCTATCCAAGACGATAGCGCCCAGAACTACGAAACTGCTTGCTTAGTTGAAGAAGAAGAGAATAATACAACACAAGACCACTTCGATAAGCAAGAACCTCTACCCGATGGAGTTGCGATGTATACAAAACATATTTTAGAAAACCCCGATTCTGAAAAGCAAATGGAAAACTACCTATTTTTCCACACAATGGATTTTGCAGGGCAGCCGGTCTATAGTGTCACTCACCCAGTGTTTCTACCTCCAAAAGGCATATATCTTCTTGTTCACAGTTTAGAGAAGGACCTACATGCTCATGCAGCCCTCCTGGTAAAGACTGGAGCAGTAGAAAAGAAGATTGATCCCGATCCCATGACAAATATGGGCCACTTGAAATACTGGTTGTCCTTGATTGATGCTAATTCACCTCAAGAAAGAACTTCCCCTGTCTTTGTGGTCTCAACACATGCTGATAAACCTTTTAAAGCAGAGGTCCAAGAAACTGCAAGGGAGATTCTTGACACCCTTAGAAAAGAAGGTATTGCAGGGCGTCACGTCGTTCATGGAATATACATTGTTAACAACACAGTTTCAGGAAGCTCAAGCCCCGAGGATTCAGGCATAAAAGAACTTAAAACACAAATTTATGAAAAGGCAAAAAATCTTCCTCAAATGAATGAGGATATTCCACTTCGATGGTTGCTTTTTGAGAAGAAACTTGGCCATCTTGTCCGAAATGAGAAGAGAAAGCACATTTCATTTCAAGAGGCCGAAAGTATTGCCTCAGAATGTGAAGTGGATATCTCATCAGATGAACTCGAGACATTACTGAACTATTTACATGACCTTAAAGTGATAATACATTTTCCAGAAACTGGTATGATAATCATCGATACACAGTGGCTGCTTGACATGTTCGCTAAAGTAATAACTGTTCAACCAAGAGAATATCAAGAAGGGTATGAAGGTGAATGGCGGAAACTCGAAGATCAAGGAATTATCGACGTCAAGTTTTTCGAGTACCTGTGGAGGGACTTGCTGAACCATGATACATCAGTTGAATCGTTAATCATCATCATGGACAAGTTTTCTCTCATTTGCAAACAAGGGGATGGATCGTTTCTTGTTCCGGCAATGTTGTCAAATAGTACAATCGATGACTTGGGTAAAATAATGAAAAGTGCCAATCGTGCTTCCCCGCTGGTGGTTCGTTTTAAGAGTTCGCATCTTCCTTTGGGACTGTTTCCAAGGCTTCTAGTTGCAGTTGACAAGATGTGCAACTTGAGATGGAAGAGTTCTACCCCACCGCACCTTTCACGAAATTGTGCAAGGTATTTACACTTTTCAAAAGGTTATGCCTCAACCACACTATGTCGTGTAAAGTTGATTTCTTGATGAGGACGAAAATGGAATAAAAATAAAGTCCTTCTTCATTTACCCGGGAGTTTTCAGTTAATTGACTCTGGAAATCGTTTTTAAGAATGTTGGGTGAAAATTTGGGATAATGTGGACGGGGTCTTAGTCTCTTTACAATATAGTTTTATTATTTTCGTTGAATATACATATATTTTTTCGTCTCTTGTATGTAGGTTTTCCATCGAGCTTGATGGTGACTATGAGTTACGCTTGGTCTTGATGACCGACACAACAACAATTACAGTAGCCTTAATCGAAGATGTAAACCAAGGTCGACGTCACGACGTTTATGTTCAACAGTGCAAGTCCATATTAGAATTCCTACGTGAAACCCTTGACGAAATGGTCACATCTTGTCCTTGGATGAAAAGTTTGGCCGAGTTTGTCTTCTGTATACGTTGTCCTATTTGCCATACCTCTTGCAAAAAGCACAACAGAAACGACTGTTATCGAGACGCTTGTGTCCACCTTGTATCAGAAAAAGAGCTTTTGAAGACTACTAAACCTCGGTGTCAAGAAAACCCGATAAATCCAATTGTTATACCAGATAAATCCTACACACACTGGTTTCCAAGAGCAAAGAGTCAGGTAATTTACTAATGACATTTTAATACTTAATACTTAAAAGAATGGATGGTATTATTCTGTTAACATTTAAAAGTATTTCAAAAATCATTGTCACAGCTGCCGAACCTACAATCCAATCCACGTAGAAGTTGTGTGGAAATGGTTTGACACCTCGACAGAATGCTTCTTCTGCAACACGCCGCATGAATTCAATCTGGTTTAAATTCGTGTTTGCAATACACAGAAAGCGAGTTTTCGCTAGTTCACGTCGCGGTGACAAAACCGGCCCCGGGTCGAGTATTTGCTCTGACAAATAATACTATAACTTCTAGCGCCCTATCCGTAGTGACGATGTTTATTTTACATTCTATACTAGTCTGAAGCTGGAAAGAAAGACGTCGAGGCTATCTGCTCGTCTTCGTGTAAAGATGAAGGTCAGTTTTCGGTACCCAATAATAATCATAATAATGTGTTTTTATATCCACGATTTAATTTCTATATACCAAGGGGGGTATCCGATATATAAAGGGTCTTGTTGCAGTTAGAAAATTTTGCCAAAAAAAACATCTAAATTCTCTTTTTTTACAACTAAATTTTACCCCTAAGCGGTTGCCGTTTATTTTAATTCATTCCGGTTGCCAAAATCTCATTACTGGTATGATATTCACCTTCGAACACCCTAAAAGGTAAAATTCTTAGCAATCAATCGTCGATTTCAACATTTCAACCACTAAAAGGTAGGACGAAGATCCCTGCCGTAACGAATTATCTACATTTTTCTTTGCTCGTTCTCATTTGCAATCTATTAATATATTTATTTATCTATTTAAAGATTCGTATATTTAATACAATGTACAGGTGATATGAACAATAGGACATAGGTCCTCTACAAGATTCGATCATCTGTCCAACCCCATAAAATAACTACTAAATACCCTTCCCCGAATCATTCCCAATTATTTAATAGAAAAAACTGAATAATATAGAAAGATACCATACCTGAGAGACCAACAACAACTAACCCAGGCTGAAACACGGAGATCTAGTTGGTCTGACAGTTATGCAGTCACATCATGTAATAAACAGTTTAAATGTAAATTAACTTTGATGACTTAGTCTGTGCTATGGTATACACAGAAGAAACCTTCTTTCAGCCCCAGTCCCCTCGAGAATTCTGGAAAGGCCTATTCAAAATGTGAATATGTTTTTACGTCATGAAACGATGTGATGCTTGGAGCTCAACTGAAGGCTAAGATTGTGACAAGGGATGAGCACATCAAGCGCACAGTTTTGGCTTAAAACCGTGCTGACGCGACACTTATAAGTTAATATTAGGACTGTGCTATGGAATCCATGTCGTTGATTGTCCTCCCTATCCATAATCCTTTGCAGTCGTGAATTAGGGAAAACACGTGCGTGTCAAAATGCCATAGCTCGGTTCGTGAAGTGAAATAAAGGAGAAATACTTTCCCGAGCCATATATAGCACAAGCAGGAACTGAATTTTGATGTGAAAACGGCATATTAGGCCATGATCGATAATTTCGATAAAACATGATTTTTACTGTTGAAACTGACTTATGCGGAAAATGGTCACTTTTTACTTTGCTAAACTTTCAAGGAATCTTTTTGTGCCACTGAAATCGAATCATATTGCATTGGTTTCTTGTGACTGATTTGCTCAGTGATATCTAGATATTTATATTGGACTAGGCTAGGTGAAATGTCCAATCAGTATTGATGTTGATTGTACTGCACGAATGAGTGATCGGTTGACCAAAATCACCAAAGCTGGATAGCAATCCTCAATTTTCAAATGAAAATAAGTTGTTTCAGTGGTGTAATTTGGGATGATTTTTGCTAGGTTTGAATTTTTTTTTTAAATAGTCATTTAGATCAATTTCATTTTCACCCCCACCCCCTCCCCCATTATTAGTAATAATAATAGCTGTAATGATATCAACTCACTTTTGTCATGGTAAATCTTCTTTTCAAATCTTAATCTCCCTTCAATATACTAATATCTGTCAGTAAACACTCCCAGTAAATGCAAAACTGTGCTTCATTTGGTCATTCTATTTTTCAGATCTTGCTTTGAGAAACCTACATGGAGAAGAAAGGTTAGTAAAAACATTTTTGCTTTCACGTATTCAGTGGTTAAAATTTACTCGGTAGCATATCTCTTGATATTTTTAAAAAGGAACTTCCCTATTTTGGTTTGGTTTAGTGCAGCCTCGTTCAGTTTTCTATTGTTAATTGTATCTCTAGAGAATTCTTTTTGTTTTCGTTGATTTCACTATATTTCAAGGACCATTTTTCTTTCAATAGTCCCCTTCTCAGTTCCCTCTGCCATCTTGAAAGGTAGCCAAGCTTGTAATGATAGAGACACGTGAAGAATTGTCCCGCAAGGTCTTAAAAATTAAAGGTCTTTCTCAAAGCAAACTCAACGTTCGTCTCGCTTCAATGCAAAAGCCCGGCTACCTTTCAAGATGGCACAGGGAACTGTGAAAGGAACTGTTGATATTTATTGACATTTTTTTAATATTTTAGGGACAATTTCTTTCAATTGACTCTCCTGTTGTTCCGGGACGGTAATCAAAAACTGCGAGAGTTCTTCAAATCTCAATGGCCAGTAGTCTACAAAAAGAAGACAGGCACCCCACCCCCATCATTATGGACTGACATTCCTAATGATGCAACAGAGATGAAGAGCATTGAAACCAAACCGTTGAAATTCCAATTCAATGATCAGAAAGTAAATTTTAACTCTGGCGACACAAATGCCTGGGATTTTTCGCTGATAACCACAGTTTTGAACAATTCAACACTGAAGTTTGTGACACCTTCAACTCTTGAAAGTAAAGCAATCAAGGAGTTAAAAAAGATACGTAATAAATTGATAGGTCATGCACTAGATGCTAAAATATCAACCGCTGTGTACAACACTGAGTGGCCAAAAGCTTGTAATGCTTTAAAAACGTTCGGAGTAACTCAAGATGAAATTGACCAAGTTAAAAAAGGTATGCTTGCGTTACTTGTGTCATGGTGCATAATGCGATCTTAATTCAGAGTTTTCTATGTTAGATGTGAAGAAGCCTTTAGATGAGTTGCATCCTTTTCTTAACGAATCTTTAAAAGTTGCTTGCGTTACTTGTGTCATGGTGCATAATGCGATCTTAATTCAACGTTTTCTGTGTTAGATGTGAAGAAGCCTTTAGATGAGTTGCTTCCTTCTCTTAACGAATCACTAAAAGTTGAGAAGGAAATCCTAGATGCCATCAATAAATGTAAGTTTTAATTCAATCAACAATCAACTTTGCATTTCAATTTTCTAGATCTTTTGCTAAAATTTACCATAATGCAATAGGAAATTAGCTGATCCATCCATTTACTTATTGTTCTTAGTGGAAAAAACAATTAAAGATCAGCATCAAGAAACACGCTCTGCAGTACAGCAAGGAAATGCAGTTGTAATAGAAACCGTAGTACAAAGAGGTAAAATGCCATCACTGCCATTGTATATTACAAAATAGACAAATATGTTGAAACTCAATCTATTTTAGTGTTGGATGAGAAACAATACAACACATGTACATGTGTAAGGGATGGGGGTAGGGGAGTGAAGGGGAGGGAAGGGTATGGGAGGGCTTAAGGACGGTGCCTACTAATTAAAAAGTAATGTATTCTTCAAAAAACTATGTGAGTTGTTTCAACCCTTTAGAGGGTTCTTCAAATCTGACTAAAAAAGGTGGGGTCACCGGGCAGTTAAGAGAAATAATGAGTCTTAAATATGGCTGACGTCACGATTTTACCGGCATCGACAAATAAAAATGTTTTTCAAAGGATTTTCATTGAAACATCTCTTTGATAGCAGTAAAGAATCAACAAGTAATTTTCTAATAGGAATATATATTTTGTAACGTATTTTGAAAAGTTAGTAGTGAAATATGATTTTTTTAGCATTGCGACTTATATTTTACGAGGTTCAGAAAATTCGAAATTTTGTCGATTTTCCATTCTAAAATCAGTTGCTTTTTCGAAATTTTACATCAAAACGATTGTTTAAGAGAAGATTTCTGTAAATATCATGCAAACGCAGCAACACTCAAAAAATCGATTTTGCTCATATTTAAACCATAGGTAGCCCTCAACATGAAACAAATCATGATGCCTTTAGTTAAGAAAAATATTGCATATTTTATGAGAAAATTGCAAAAAACGAAATTTCGTCAAATCGCTGCTCCGAGACGGTAATTTTTATGTCAACTTTGACAGCCCCGTGTGGCAAAATTAAATACTCTAAAAACTCCAAACTTTCATAATGTTGATATTTATATATATATTCATATTTATAGAAATATCCAGTTACTTAAAGATATTATTCTATTTATGTTTCTATGTCATACTTTTCGCCTTAGAAACGAAGTTATTGAACGAAGTTATTGAGCTGCGAACTTGCATAGTCTACTGTCGGCTAACATCACTCAATTTGCCAAGTGGCGGACGTAATTTGCATAAATAATCACATTTTCCTTCTTTCACATTTGGCGGGAAATTTGATTTTCTTTAATTAGTGCAGGATAACTTTGGAACCATTCATAGGAATTGGATGGGGTTTTATTAAAATGCACCGTTTTGATCGTAGAACATTTGCAATTACTTTGTGGAATCAATTTTAAAATTCTAAGCTTTGGCGCCAAATTCATACGTCACTTATGACGTCATCCTGTCAATCAGAAGTGAGACACCAATACCACTAAATCCTGATTTACTCAAACTATCTTCATGCCAAATCATGGTTACATCTACAGCATTGTACACAAATCTGTGAACCTTCCGGGAGTAAAATATACCCTCTAGACTACAATAGTATTATTCCCATGCCTGTCATCTGTAGTGTATTGCCTGGTTTCATTGCCCTCACCTTTACTGGTCCGGTTAAAATTTTACTTAGATTAATAATTAACAATGTATTTCTGTATTAAAAACGGCTTTGGAAGCTTTTCGCCATTTACTAGTCAGACGCCTAATTAGCTAAAATCACTATTTCTAATATTTCAATCGTTGCTTTAGAAATTTTGTCAAGTAACTTGGACAAATGTTTGTTTTTAATGAGTTTTTGCAATTTTTGCTTGCTGAATGGCATTTGGGTAGTCACGTGACCACGCATGTGATTTATGATTGTTCCGATATTCAATGCAAAACGGGGTAAATAAAGAAACACAATAAAATGATTAAAAGTGTGTCATTAGAGGACTTTTATAAAAAGTTTTCGACGTATGCTTAGAATGGTTGTCCATCATTGATTATTTAAGAGATATTTGGCAAAACAGGTCACGTGACCAATAACGTTTTTTACAAATAACGATATAACTCCTCATTGTTCAGATGAAGTCATGCATTCTAGGCAGTTTCATGACCGTCTTGGTGTCCTTAACATTTCAACATCAATTCAAATACCCAGGCCTTTAACATGCCTGAGCGTGTTGTCTATTTTGTCTGCCCAGTAAATGAACTTGGCAAATACAGCAGTTAATGATAACATTATTATAATTATGAATACTCTGAAGCATAGGAACATAGGAAACGTTCCTATAAACACAGGAAGCTAAACGCATATTTACACTGATCGACGCTGAGAAGTGAAATGAAGTGAAATGCAAGAAATGCTATATTATTATGTTTTTTTGTAAACTAAACATGTTTATTATTTTTCAGTGGAAAAATTGTTGAAGTGTGCACCCATAAGCTCTGAAGGTTTGAAATTTCCTATTGTTTTGAATAACCTCTTAATAAATGATTAGTATTCCCAAATGAACACCATACCCCGGGGGAGGGGGGGGGGGGGGGGGGGGGGGGGGGGATATCGGGTATGCTTGTCGTATCTCTTAGGGGTAAAATTCAGCGATTTCGTATCTTTGAGGGTTTTCATCAATTTCTTGGTATCTTTTAGGGTGTCAATTAAGATAGCAATATCCAACCGATTAGCACGCTTTTTATGAGTTTGAGTTTTTTTAATGGCTTATAATTGTTCTTCCCACCCCCTTTTTTATAATACTTCAGGTATATATATTTCAGGGGTGTTTAAAGTGAAAATTCCCGATTCTTCTTCCTCTGAGTGTCCCCTGTGATATGATACACCTGTTTAAACCATGCTCACTTACACTTAATTTGGTCCAAGATTACACAATGCTGGACGATGAAATATCATAATCACCACTTTGTTATTGTTTACCAGAGCAAGTTCAAAGGGAGGATGTTGCAGAAAGCGGGTCCAGCCATGTCTGTATTGATGGAACGGCTGTAGGTAAACATATAGACCTTGTTATCTATGCAATATAATATCGCTAGATACATGCCAGATACAAGTGTACATGTGATGTCAACATAACAAGGAGAATGCATTGGTGTAACATTTAGGGCAACAACAAATTATCAATTCTATGTATCGATTGTATTGTTGAGATTATGGTTCACATCACATCCGACTATTTTTGGATAATCACCTAATTATAAAGCATTTCTTGGAATACTTGAACATACTAACTGCATGCTACTTTCCTTACGAAGTAAGCAGCCAGCGGCCCATATGATAATTGTAAACTGCATTGAGACATGTGAAATGCATTATATAAGCACAAAGTTTACATTTCCTTTCTTTTCGAAATACGTAATAAATAGTTTTTCTCTGGAAATGGCTTTAGCCCAGATTTTGCCCAGATTTTTGGTCAGCAGTGGTTCGAGCTCATGCATGCTCTGCGAGTGACATGTGGCGATATATCCACGAGTCATTTGTATGTTCTAGTACATATGCCTAGAAAATACAAGTGACGAGCGGGATACATATTATTATGATTTTGGTAGTGGTAGTGGTAGTGGTAGTGGTAGTGGTAGTGGTAGTGGTAGTGGTAGTGGTAGTGGTAGTGGTAGTGGTAGTGGTAGTGGTAGTGGTAGTGGTAGTGGTAGTGGTAGTGGTAGTGGTAGTGGTAGTGGTAGTGGTGAAGTTGATGATAGTGGTGTTGGTGGGGATGATGTTTGTGATTTTCGTGGCGGTAGTGATGATAATGGTGGTGGTGATAATGATTTTGCTGGTGGCGGAGGAAGTGGTGGTAATGATGATGGTGGTGGTGGTGGTGGTGATGATGACAATGATGATGATGATAATTATTAATAATGTAATGGTATTTTTCATGTTCCAGCAAAAGATAAAACGACTATATCTGTCGTAAATACAGTACAAGATCTAAGTACTGACATTAGGTCAAGTCTCAAACAACAAATTTGTAATGAAAGTCAAGATAAGAACTTAAGTGACATGATAAACAAGACTGTTGTATACTTTGACAGCAGTGAAACAAGCCTTAGCATACGCAGTCTTACAAAACTTCTGAGACAAAACAATTTAACTGAAACCATCCAATGGATGAAAGCAAATCTTCCTGCGGGTGTAACAGGTATTATAAACATCATGGCGATGTTTCATGATAATGATGATGATAAAGGTGGTTGTGATTATGATGCTAATGATAGAGAAGGTTGTGATGACGGTGATGATGATTATCATGATATTGATGGTGGTGGTTAACAATGGTGACCAGGATGAGTAGTGAAAAGGAAAAGCACTAACATTAAGCGCATTGACTAATATTGATAACAAGAATAATGACGAAGACATATTGGTGGTGGTGATAATAATATATGTGACAATGATGATTGTGATGATGAATACATCAATGGTGACGAAGCTTATTTAAAACCTTTGATGATATTGATGCATGGGCAGCAGAGTATCATTCGCGTTTGTATTCGCTTGTAATCTCCGTGTATGTATAGTTACCAACGGTCAATTAATGGAATTGAATAACAAAGCAAGTAAATAAACGACCGTTGGTAACTATAAATACACGGAGATTACAAGCGAATACAAACGCGAACGATACTCTGCTGCCCATGATTGATGGTGATGATGACAAAAGCGTATATGACTATAATGATTGTGATGATGATTATAACAATGATGATGATGATGATAATTATGTGCTAATTGTCCATAGGGCCATTATTAGATGAGAATGTCAATATAAGAGAAATGGGTCATATAGTAAGAAATAAGCTTACTATAGAGCTTACAGGTACGCAATTTGATTGTTATCAAGATAAACAAATTACTTTTATTTATTTATTGTCTATTTAATTATTTGTTTTATTTATTTGTTTGTTTAATTATTTTGTCTATTATTTGCTAATTCGTGTATGTCAAAATCTGGAAACCTGGCATAGACCAAAATCAGCTAACACGTTGCTATGTACGTTTACCAATTCAAACTATTTTGGGAATACGATTCTTTGTCTATATGTATTTCGATATCGCATGGAAAAAGTTTGGAACAAAAATGTTTATTTCCGGTGGTTTTGAATTGGGTAGAAACGTACTATGCATTAGCCGATTTGGTTAGCCGATTATATCTATTGTCCTTAATTGACTGGTTAGCCTCATTTTATAATGTATGATAGGCTAGTCAGTCTAGAATAATTTAGTAAACTAGTTAGAATTTAGTCACCAACTATCGCAGCAGTGTCTTCATTCATTAATATATTAAATATATAGAGGATATTACATGGGCGCGCGGAGATATGAATTTTATCTTCGAGTGTTGATAAGATATCCCACGAGTGAGCGCAGCGAACGAGTGGGATATATTTTCAACACGAGAAGATAAAATTCATATCTCCAAGCGCACATGTAATGTTCTGTTTATTATATAACAGATTGAAAAAAATATTTTTTTTTTTTGAAAGTTGATTGGTTGAGAGTGGTATCACACATGTGCGATATCAATAATATCTTCATGACTAGCTAGGATAGGCTTTTTATCTAGTTAATATCACTCGGTATACCACTATATGTTATATAATAAATTTGTTTATCCATCCATCCACCTACATATTTGAACATTTTTGTGAATTTCGTACAATTTACGAAATAAATAGACACAAGTCAAAAATAAATAGGCAGGTCGAAGATTGGCGAACATGAATGAATAGATTGATGGATAACTCCATCTGGACATCATGATTGTACATGTTTTAAAATGGTGAAATTTTCTTTACATTTTCAGTTGATCATAAATGGACTTTACTGGCTGAAAGACTTCAAATAGATCCAATACAAATACGCTATGTCAAGCAACAATTTACAAATCCAGCTGATGAAGTTTTGAAGATCTGGGAAACCAAGAGCAATAGCAAAATAGGATATTTGTATGATCTGCTGGTAGAACTGGAATTACCAGTCATTGCAGATGTTTTGTAAATTATCACAATAGACCTTAATCACTAAGCTTCCAATCATAATATGTAAATGCCCGGCAATCCTTGCTCTGCCTTATATATAGGGGTAGCGAATGGAAAAATATGAGTCTCGGAAACTTTTGACCGATTCTCAAAATCTCGGAAAGTTTTGAGACGACGTATTTGTTCGTCTCGGTGCCTCATATTTCCCCCTCTCTCCCCTTCCTCCTCTATATATTTTCTTAAAACACCATAAGTCTTGTTTAAGTATTTACAGCACTTGTATTTACAGTATTTACAGTAAGTATTTACAGTCTAGCCTGTGGTATACTGTTGTATTGAAAGCTTGTCTTTTATATTTTTATGTGACGCATTACCGTCAGTAAACATAAACGATTTAGAGATCTCATTTTATAAGGACGCGGACTCAATGAGTCTACGTAAAGTATTAATAGATAGAAATTGTAAAGTCCAAAACTTGATACTTGAGGTACTCGATGGTATTTAGTGTAAACCAATTAGAGGTATATCAGGAATCCTGCATTCTGATTTGCTACTCTACTAGTTGTCTATTATAAGCGCCAACAGTGCCGGTTTTAAAAACTTTTTGTTTGAAATCAAACTTTTCTTGATTCTTCTATTTCTTCTAATTGTTTCGATCAAAATATAATGCTTTTCTTTAAATCCTAAAGTAGAAATACGAATAAGAAAATGACAAAAAAGTACAGAATTTTGATGTTTTGTGACTGAATTTTGGCTTGACGCCATAACGATTCTTCATTTTTGATTGATACAGTCAGATTTTAACATTTTAAACTGAACTTTTCTTTATTCCTCCCTTGTTCTAAAATGTATAATAGTTTTAGCACTAAAATTATGCTATTTTTAGCCGAAAATGAGAAAACTACAAAAACTAGAGGAGTGATGTGTTGTGAATGAATTTTGACTTGCCGTCAACATCATTGAGCGCTCACTCGGTATTTTCACTGCTGATTAACTGTATTTTTTGGCTGAATAAAACGATTAAAATTTTTTTATAAAAAAATATAGCAGTGTTTGACCTACTAGTTGGTTTATGCACAGGGAGCCCAAGCTCATCACTTGACGAAAATCAAAATCGCTCTAAATGAGCTAAAACTCTGTCACAGACTAGAAAACAGTTATACACAACTATCTACGTAAAATTAAAGGCGCTCTAAGAGTGCATGTGGTTACCCCAAATTTTGTAACATTTACAGGACAGTTGCTTTTAGTTATCTTTTCCCGAAAGAACTTGGTATATATTCAAGATCGAAAATTGTAGAAAAACTTAGTTTATCTATTGTCTTGCGAGTGGAATTTTGTGCACTTTGTTACAAAATGTCATGGAAATAATGAATGAGTAATTGAAGAATGAGAATAAAGTGAACAGGACCTTCTTGAAAATCACTAATGTGAAGGAGCATCCTGTTAAAATATCATTAAATAAATAAATAAATAAATATAAAATTGTGTAACTTTGAGGAAGAGATTTGAGAAAATTTCAGTGTTTCTTTTTTACTTAATTTGCAGAATCTTTTTTAAATCAATAATGCTAACAAAAAGTTGTGGGAGCTTGTTGATCCCAACAGATAGTGAAATACAGAAAAAGCATATATGTTTATCAACGCATTTATTCAATTTCAATAGTACAATTATTGATCATAAATTAATTGAAATTAGTTACAAGAATAAAACTACATTTATTTAAATTGTTATTGTAAGAATAAATCAGAAAAACAGATTTGTAGAATCATAAGCGATAAGTGTATAAGTGTAACATAATTAAAAACGGCATCGATTTGAAGAGTGTAGACAATATGACTGTGAGAAAATAATAACTACAGTTATTTTGTTGAATTTTAGTTAATTATTAATTAATTTAGTGTGATCACCGAACAGCAATTGCTTGCACTATACATTGCAGTATTGTATGTGGAGACTAAATTTGGTCTTTTCACGTTATGATTATTTTTCAAATAACTAAGGTTGAGTAGTTAATTTTAGAGCTTCACTGTTTTATTGTTTACACTCTACCATTGATTTAATATAAATGCATGTAAAGAGCTACAAGAAATATAAAGGAGTTGTTTTCACTTCACCATGAAAGTATTATGACTAACTTAAGTATGTAGTTGTGTTTTTTGAATAGCTAGTTAGTACTAAAGAAACCAGACATAAATTGCTATAGTGGTTTTCATTGGACTGTGAAACAATTACTAATAGTCAGTGTTTAATAGTGTCTAATAGTCATATTTCAACTAAAGAAAACACTGAGTATTTTATGAGTTAGTCTACTAGTGTGTATTAGCTTAGTAAGTAGTGCACAGTGTGATGAAAACCACTCTATTTTATTTTCTATATGACCAACAAGCAGTGTGTGCGTTAGTCTTATTAATAGTGTTTCACGGTGAAATGAAAATGACTATAATTTAAACGTATGGTAGGTGGAAATACAATTAGTTAATTAAGATATTAGAAACCACCTTTGTAGTTTTATTAAATGTGATTTGAATATCGTCAGATAGGTTGAAAATGATTGACTTTAGATCATCTGGACATGTTAGAGTTGCTTCAGAAATATGTGTTTGTTTCAGTATTAATAGCACAATATTTGTGAACATGGTAACATCAACTTTGGTATTGTTATACAAAAAGGTTAATGCAATAACCCACTCTTTTTTACAAGCTTTTGGCTTTTGTGCAATTTTACAATTATTGCATTCTAGGTATTTCTGGTTTGATAATTGCACTTTTTTATGGCATTTAAAGCAACTATGATACATATTCACTCGATTTACTGTCCAGATTTCTCCCTGGACTGTTATGTTTGAGTAATCACTTAATGGTAATGCTAGTTGCTGTTGAAAGTCGTTGGTAACACTGATTGTTGTTGTATCCCCTTTGGCTGTGTTAACATATACCTCGTTCGTTAGTGTGTTCTTCTTTACTCGGATGTTTTGGAAATTATACGTTTTATCCTGCTCAATACTACCAATATGGTCTTCCCATATTGTGATTTTAATGCTATCTGTGGGGTCAATGAGAATGGCTTCGGTGAATTTTAGTGTGCCATTGTTAACCTCTTTGATTTCTTGCAAAGTAGCTACTTTCGCTTTAACAGTGACTGGTTGCCCTACACATACTGTTTTCAGTTGTGTAATTGAAAAATTTGTAGGTAATTGTTTTCTGGTAAAATCAATGTCTGGGCATTCTTCAATTTCTGAAGATTCGTCAATTACTATGTCTTCGCTGTTGCTTTTCGTTTCAAGTCTGAACTTCTTTATTTTAATGGGTTTCTTTATTTTGGCACAGGATTCTATGCGGCTCCTTTTTTTGGGGGAAAAACATACCGCTCGGATTGTTTTTGATTTCAATTGAAGTTGGAAATCAAAATAATTATCTTTTTTGAGCGGGGAAACGTTGTGAATAAAACCTGACGCTGTGCCCTCATTTAGTGCTTGAATTTCAGCTAGTGTCTCATCAGAAATCTAATGTATAAAAGAAATTAATAATTAGCATATTTTTGTGTGCAATAATCATAATGATGCTTATAATAGTTTTTGAGGAGTAAAAATCAGATCTGTCATTATAACATCTTCTAATGTGGTAATTTTGACAGTTTTTACTTAGGCCCAATCTTTTGATTATTTATTTGAGCATTTAGTGTTGAAGTTTGATGATTGCATTGAAACATTCATTGTTTTTTTTTGTGATTTATAATATTTACATTTTTTTACAATTTACAATATTTACATTTCAAAAATTATGAACAAAAATTAACAGCCTTTTTATGGTTACATTATGTATATTCGAAGTTGGAAATCAACAAAATTGTTTAGATATTTTATTGACAATGGAAAGAGCATCCTAGGGTTAGAATATTGACCAAGTTTGAGAGTAATCCATTGAAAATTTGAGAAGATACATGTAGAACGTTGCAATTAAAGTTGTGACATTTTACAAACAAAATGTATGTGAGATAGATTGCTGGTCAAGATCACATACATTTCAAAAGTGAAATTTGTGTACTGTGATTTGGGTACCGTCCGGATTTCGCCACATATACATGTACTGTACACAGTACTAGTGTAAGCAGAGCTAGTACGATGAACAATGTGGTAAAGCAGAAGGCTGTGTAACTTTTTTCATGAAATTAGCCAGATTGTTTGTCTTCCTATGTACCCTTTCGGGTTTAGCTTTGATAATATGACCTTTTTGTACCCAACTAGTTCTTTTGAATTAGGTATATGATGTAAATTTAATAGCAATAAACTAAGTTTTCTTAATTATTGTAAAAATGCACTTACTTCTTCTTCAATATCCTTTTCTTGGTCTTGCCTTACACTTTCATCAAGAGAGACCTTTGAAAAAAGTAATTAAAAACCATTAATTTTATGATGTCATAAATGTGTTTTTGATATTATCAATGTTTGGAGTTATTATCTATAAACTATTTAATTTATCGTCCATATTATACATATTTAAAAATGTACTTACTTCTTCTTGATTTAAATTTTCGTGTTGATTTTCTCCAAATATGTCATTTGAAATCTGTCAAAAAAAGAAATGAAAAACAGTAAATTTTTAAGGTTATCTTTTTACATGAATAGTGAATGCTTAAAAGTATGCAAATTACCTTACTTATATCATTTTCATCTAAGTCCTAGAGAAAGAAAATATGCGTGAGATAAAATGATATGGTAAAGTGTAAAAAATTATTAATGTTACCAAAGAATTCTACTTACCATGTTTTTTGTTGTGTGTGTAGTACTGGTATAAGGAATGTTGCTATGATAAAACAATACATAGCATCAATTTTAATAATAACCATTGTTACATGTAAGAATGATTTTAAAAGTAATAGGGTACAGTGTATAGACTGAAATGATACTTTGTCACTTACATGTAGTAACAAACAACACGTATGTCACACCTTGTTTGGTATACTAACAGTTTGAAAACAGTGTAGATAAAAAAAATTTAGTAATGTACTAATTGTACTTATTTAATGAATTCATATATAAGTGTAGATTTTTTATCAATTGAAACAATTGATGAGTACATAAACAGTTTTATGATCTGAAAAGTATGTTTCCAAAATATTGGATGAAATCTGTGAATTATCTAGATTAGTATATATGTGATCTATACATGTCTTATTATCTGTGGTAGAGCATGATACAAGCTGTCTGTATTTGTTATGTTTAACAAACAAATTGTGCAAGGACATTCTTTGGGTTTCATTCAACCAATTGACATTAAAATCTCCTATAAATATCGCAAATGGAGATGACAATAATTCTAATTCTTGTCTCAAAGTTTCACATAATTGTCTATCAGAAATTCTGGGAGGTTTGTAAACACCTACAATTGTAACATGGGGAAGAATCATAAATCTTGTTGTTGTAATCTCAATATCAGCAGTATTGTGTACTTGTGGATAACCAGGATAGTAATCAAGTTTAGTGTAGATAGCAGTACCACCATATGGTCTTACATTCGATGACGATGTTGAGTCATTTCTGAATAAATTGTAATTATCTATTGTATACATAGAATCATTGTCAGTTGTACTAAATCGTGTTTCAAAAAAAATATTAATGTCAGTGGTAGAAAAATTAGAATCACTTCTAATATCATCAATGTGCTTATGCAAAGATCTACAGTTAAGTGCACATAATTTGAAACTAACTGGGTCAGCATTGTAAATAGGAGTGATACTTAGTTTCAGTTGTCCTTCAGATCTCAACCTTTCCATCTCTCTCTTAACATCAGGAGAAACAGCTATTTTGTTTTCATAAAAATCAGTGATATAAAGCCCTTGTATAGTTGTAACTCTACTAAGTCCAACATAATGAATATGAGGTATTGCTCTTCTAGTTGCAAAATTAGCTACAATGTTAGTTTCTGTGTCACCTTGCGATCTATGAATAGTCTTAGCAGCAGCAGGTCTGAGTGGAAACTGCTTTCTCACAACTTGCACAGTTCTATTTCTACCTACAGCAAACTGTGTAGTGGTTTAATTGGTGTCCATGATGATTGAATGCCATGGTCAGCATACAACTGTCTATTATCATGTCTAGTTTTCTGACCAACATCAGGGTGGTCAAACTGCACCCATATGATACCAGATGGTTTATCTGTTTGATGTATTTGTATTTTTTTAATAGCATTACCAGCACCATTAGTCATACCATCATCTGTTCTAGTGTTGAGTGATATCTCAGTTCTCTCTCCTACTGCTAGTTTAAGCACCGAATGTAACTGTTTAGTTTTTCTAGGATCACTCGGTACTTGTTGGAGTATTTTATCTCTGAGTTCTTGTGATTCAGCTCCTATAACACTGTCATGTGCTTTGATTGAATGCTTTGCACCTGGTAATGCATTGTGTGCTATATGATTAAATTCATTAACTTTGGCATTTTGTATAAACAAATGAGGGGCATCCTTTGGATAGCTACTGTTATTTGGATCAATTATTCTTTCTTTAAATTTTGCAATATCTTCATCAGTTTGATTGCCTTCTCTTAACCTGTTCAGCATTTCTGCAAACTGTTTACTTTCTCTTTGTCTCATTATTTCCTTGAGTTCAAACATTTTAAATAATTCTTGCCAGATATTAGGAGCAAGAATACCATACTGAAAATTATCCATGTCTTTGAAAATATAAGCATCCATGACTGGTTGTAATTGAAATAAATCACCTATAGCAATAATACTGACACTGCCAAACGGTAGTGAGCTACCTTTAATATCCTTAAGTCTATTGTTTATTTGTACATTGAACATAGTATTACCAACCATACTTATTTCATCAATGAATATTAGTTTAACTCCACCAATGTGACATCTGAGTGTATTTAGTCTACTTGAATCAAGTTTTTTGTAATCTCTCAATGACTGACAGGCTGGTATTGCTAGTGCACTATGTATAGTGTTACCCTTAATATTATAAGCTGCTTTACCAGTAGGGGCTAACATTAACACTTTTGTCTCAGCAAAGTTAACACCAGCTCTAGTATTATAATATTTGATAGCTGCCTGATACAAGGCTTTAGTAACATGAGATTTTCCTACACCTGCTCCTCCACTGAGAAAACAGTAAAAAGGTTCATCAGAAGTTTTTATAAGATGTAAAACATGATAAAATAATTCCTTTTGTTCTTTGTTCAACATTTGTACCATGTGCCTGTACTCATCATCTGGTAGTTCGTTCATTATGAGCGGTTCACTGTTCATATCAACTGATGGAATTCCTAGGTCATCTGATAAATTGTAGTTCTCATTAAAGTCAGGGTGCAAATCACGGCTACCCTCATCCTCATCTTCCCGCTCAATAGTTTGTGTACCTGGAGCTATAGAATCAAAACTCTCTTCTATTCTATTCATTTCCATTTCTATTTCATTAAAATCTTCTGCACACACTGCATACTGTTTCATTTGTTCATCCACCATGTTATGAACTTGCACAAATCTCTCTTGATAAGAAGTGCAGCCATTAAGAAGATCAATATTTTCATTACGCCAAGAGGTAAATAACATTAATAATTCACGATAGTGTTTCTCTGGGTCAGATTCTTTGTTAAACCATACACTTCTGATTATCCTAGCTTTAGTTCTTTTTTTAGTTTTTCGTGTATTGTCAGTTTTCAAATCATATTCATCATCATTTTGATTATCATTAGCGAAATGTTCTAGCGGTAGCCCATCAAAATCTAATTCATCAGTTTGTTTGATGTAAAATTTTCTACTAGTATCATACCATGCAGCCCAGTCTGCAAGTGTAAGGTGTTCTAGTTTTGCTGGTCGTTTTGAGTATCTCTTTAGCAATCCACTTGTATAGATTTCTTCACTATCATCATCCATCTCTTTGATATCATTAATTGGTTTTAATAGTTCTACTCTGTCATCAGGAGGTGAGGTATTAATGAATATTATTTGCCTAGATGCCTTTCGAAAAGGTAATTGTAATGTTATATATACTGCTTCCTGGGCACTGATCTCTACATTATTGACAAATTTACTGCCAATATCTCTGACTTGTTGTTTTATATTCAGGTTTCCTTGCCTTGCTTCAGTACAAGCTTGTCGTAAAAGGTCACTCATACCTTTTTGACCTTTTGATATGTAATTCACTATGTATACAGCACAACCATATACATCTAATACAAACTGGATATCCATATTTGCTCTCCATGCTTTGAGACAAGCAGGGTTGTAATTATTGACACGTAGTTCGTTTGGGTTTCTTTTTAAGAATATAGTGGGCGTATTAAGTGATGAGCTTATAGCATTAAGATAGTTTTCCTCAGTAACATTAAGATTCAATAGTAAGTGATCAAACGTTATATCTTCTCCTTGAATCATATCATCCAAATATTGTTTAATTATTTTCCAATTATCTTTGTGCATCTTAATCTCAGAATCAGGTACATCATTATCTAGAGGATACAGTATCATGGTTTTTCTCAATGGAGGTTGTGGATAATTAAATCTACATTGACTCTTGGTATTCTTACGACAAGTGTGGCAATGTCGATGTATTTGTCTTCCATTAACCAAATCACTTAATTTTGCATCATCTACTGGTTTTTGAGCTGTTATTATATTATCAATATATGAAGTGACTTGTTCATCACTATCAATCTTAAATTGAGGAGCTCGTTCAAGCCATATTAACATGTGTATGTGAGGTGATCCTCTCTGTTGGTATTCTACACGGTAAAACCAGTCTGATATTTTACCTAAAGGTTGAGCGGAATTTAATAGAAAATTGCTCAGATATTTATTGACTTGATAGTCAAAATGTCTGGCACATGTCACAGGATCAGTTTGGATCAATCTACATTTCTCTTCCCAGTCAAGATTTTCTAAATGTTCAACAGAATATGACTTATCATCAACAAGTTGACCAAGTATTCTTAGTAAGTGTATCCAGTGTGTTTCAGCTGATGAAAAACTACAAAACAGAGTAGCCGGTCCTAATTGCCTTATCATTGCAAACAGATCTTTCTTTGCTTTTTCAAAATATGGAGGTGAACCTCTTAACGCATTTAAGAATTTATAACCTTCATCAAGATGAATCAATCTGTCTAAAGCTCCTTGTTGCTTTAATTGACCTGCATTGATATTTCGATTATTACCTTTACATTTTCTGATGGCAATATTGGATTTTCCTAAAAGGATTTTCATTTGTAGCTTTTTTGTTTTGTAAAAAATATTTTCAATACACATAGCAGCACGTCGATCTGAACGTCTCAATTCTGATTTACAGATATCACTATAGTTAACTTTAACTAGGCGCTGTTTATATTCTGGGCGTGGTTGGCCTAGAAATATTCCTGGGTATGCTAATTCCTCAGAGTATTTATCTCTAAAAACACTTAATGGTCTATTACCTTCACCCGGAGCAACATTAAGAATATGTTGTCTTTCGTTATCTTCAACAAAATCAGTTGGTGTTAGCATAGTGTCAGTTACACCTGCAGGTGTTTCTCCTTCATCTTCACTTAACTCATTTTCACTGTTTATGCTGTCAGCATCAACATCTATGTTCTTATCATTATTACTTTGATCATCAATTTGATTTTGGTCTATCTCTTCATGGTATTTATTGATCCAATTAGTATCAAATACTATTCCTTCATCTCTGTAAAGATTACTATTTGTGATTAGCCAGTTGGCTGCTTCAACAACCTTATATGGCCTTACATTCAATGACAATGCAGAGCTTTTGTATTGCAATTTTCTTTTTAAATTTATTTTAATAGTGCCAGTTTGGCTTTGCAGGCGTGGCAGCATACTGACTGTATTAGTTACATCAGCAGGTACATTAACAATATTACCATGTATCTTAAGTTGATTCCCTCTAGGAGCTTGCATTAGTTTTTGAAATGCTATTCTTGGTGCAAGTAATCTACATTCTAATTCATTAAGGTCAAAGAAATCTGGTTTATCTTGAAACTTCATTCCATTAGAAATAGCACATGGGGGAACTTTATTTTTAATCAAGTAGGTGCGGCATGTTCCACAAATCCACTCTTTATCATCAACACTCTTCTTATTAAAAAGATATTTGATAATTTCAGGATTGGTCTCTTTTAGTTTACTTGCATCAGAGACACTGAGCTTATACCATAATTGGTCACAGCATATACAAATATATAAAGGGCCTTGATTTATAACTTTGTGAAACTTTGAAATGGAGATTTCAATGCTATTACTCTGCTTGGAAATATTTTTTGCTTCATTTTTTGAAGCTTTAGTTATTCTATAATTTTTCATATACTGGTTGTGTTTTGCATTTACTTCTGGACATGCTTTACTTTTTCTATAGTGTTTTTGGTATTCATTAAATTTAGCCTTTTCCTCTGAACATGATTTTTTTGCTCTATACTGCTTTTGATATTCATTGAATTTAGCCTTTTTCTCTTGGCTTGCATTTTTTGTTCTATACTGTTTGTTATAATCATTGATTTTAGCCTTTTCCTCTGGACATTATTTTTTTGCTCTATACTGCTTTTGATATTCATTGAATTTAGCCTTTTTCTCTTGGCTTGCATTTTTTGTTCTATACTGTTTGTTATAATCATTGATTTTAGCCTTTTTCTCTGGACATGATTTTTTGGCTTGATATTGCTTTTTATTTTCCCTGAGTTTTTCCTTTTTTAATGAATCACTTCTCTTTGACCTATATTCTCTCATATAAGCTGCTCTACTTTTCTTTTCTGAAGTTCTGTTCAATTCAGAACCAGCAAATGATTGATTTTTTGCTTCAGTATTAATACGTTTAACTTTCATCATCTCTGGTATTTCAAGTGTATGCTTTCTTTTAAGAGGATTTTTCACTGATTTAGCAATGGGCATATTAGTCTCAACAGAGTTACTTTGCTGTGAATCTTGTCTACATAAAGCAGAAGTAGTTGAAACATAATGCATTTCTCCTATGTGGCCTATGAATATAGAAGTAATATTGTCTATTGTGCTTACTGCTTCAATAATTGTTGTGTCTGTAAAATTTTCATCTGATTCTATGATATGAATTTTTAGATTCATTACATCAGCTACTGCTTGTATCACAATATGATCAGCCCATGCACCTTGTACAGACATATTTCTTAGATATTGTAACCATGACATTTGTGTATTACTCTCAATGAATCGTTCAGGGTGTTCATTTAAA
This sequence comes from Metridium senile, assembly GCA_949775045.1. NCBI lineage: Eukaryota > Metazoa > Cnidaria > Anthozoa > Actiniaria > Metridiidae > Metridium > Metridium senile. The sequence goes on along the minus strand of OX459097.1, from coordinate 21,969,798 downwards.
TACCTAACACCAGCTGCTCTTATTGCTAAATGCTGACTTGGATCACCATATAACTGATGTGACACCGATTTAAAGAAGCAATCACCTCCACCACCGACATCTAATGGTCTTAGTCTATATCTTAGTAATCTGTACTTAAATACAAATTGAGGGTCATTGAATGGTATCAATACTTCTCAAGTTACATTACATGTGATTCTAGGACCTGGGTTTAATTCAACATCCCCAGACAGTGCAATATTTGTGGCAGATACATTATATAAACATGTAAAATATTCTCGTTCACGGAAACATGAATTCTTTTTTACCAGAACTGGTCTGTCAAAATCTGTAAGGTTAGAATTTGATTGTCTTTCAATAGCAAAAACACTATTTTTACAGTGGTAGTTATATCTAAAATAATGTCTAACATTCCAAAGTTTATAATTAACAACTAAGTCATAAAGCTTTGATGATAATGGAGTTGATACCTTGATAAAATTTCTTTTTCTCCATACTTGAAATAATTTTAATACAGGAATTCTAGATGGTTCCCTATCCCTAGCACGTGGTTTAACATGAACATTTCTTACAATAGATCTATGTTGATTGTGCATATTTGTGTCATTTACAGTTTCAAAACAATGTTGATCTTTATTTATCACAGCTTTCATTGTTTTTTGGCTTATAAGCAAAGCTATGTTGTCATAACAAAGACGTGTACCGTTCAGTGATAGAATTTTTGTGTGTGTCTCATTAATTAATTCACATTTGGATTCATATATCCTCTTAATAAGAGGCTGTTTGATATACTCACATTGGGGTAGTTGTTTCGTATTCCCTCGAAAGGGCTCAATTATCCTCTTACGAGGCTCATTATTCCCACAAAGGGGCTCAATTATCCTCTTACGAGGCTCATTAATTCCCCGAAAGGATTGAGTGTTTGCTTTTGTTTCGTTTTTTATTGTTGTTTGTTTCGTTATGGTTTGGTTCACAGCGTTGTTCTCCTTGATTCGAGACAACATGGCTTCGGCTTCGTCGAGCATCAAGTGTGGATTTAACGTGTAATTTCGCCGTAAAGAACGGTTTAAAATCTGAAAAACACTTACGAAAATACTCTTCATTTCTACCGTTATAGTAGAATGAAAGCTGTGATAGATAAAGAGTGTTAAATGCAATAAAAAGAACTAGATATACTCACCAACTTAGGAAACTTGGAGCAACCCGTCCAAACAGCGAGCACGAGGTATTTCCGCTGTACTATCGTGAACAGTTCGGAGCAATGTCGGAAAGAAATCAGCACGATCTCGGAAAGGAGTCGCGTGTTCGGGTGTTACACTCTTGTTTTCTTGTTTTCATTCTTACATCGGGCGATAGCATAGTGGTTACTTCGTCCTTAGGACGGGAGTAACCACAAAAAAGTTTTTATTATTGTATATTTGAGGCACAGCGAAAGAAAATCTCGCGAATCCATACATTTACTGTAAAAGATCACAAGTGATGAGCTTGGGCTCCCTGTGGTTTATGCTAAAACAATTAGACCTTATGGTTTACGAGAGCATGTAGAGATTTTGTCTGCGCATGCGTTTGTTTTGCTGCTAAAATTCCTTTTCACGTCGAATGAAAGAATTTTATGCTGACATGGAACATTTGGTTTGCAATCTCATCTTTCACAATTATGTTCATGAACCGAATTACTGAGACATAAAATGTTGACTGTCTACTAGTGCGCTGTAGTTAATTATTTCAATCGAACAAACTCCGGATTGCAAAATATCACACGTCAAAGCCCGACCAAAGTGAAAAGAAAGACCAGAACTGCGTACTTTCAAGTAGCATGTTGTACGATAAAGCAATGTGCAGGTCAAAACTTTTAGTAGAAGTTATAACCAACACGCTACTTTGTGCATTGCATTATATTAGGAGATATTAGACGCCTTAGATTGTCAAGTAAACCGGCGTGTTGATGTCAATATCAGCAATATTGAGTGCGAACTTCCCACAATTCATCATATAATTTTTATATCTTAAACATCGTGCCCCCAAAAACGTTTAAAGAAATTGACATTTCCATGTTTACTTTTCGCAAAACTGAGCTATTTTGGTAGAAACTCGTTCTCCCTGGATATGATTTCAAGCAATGTTTACAACATGGTTTAGGCCCTGTTTCACTGATAAATTTGACGAACTTCAACAACCTGTATTTTATAATCTAAAAGATTTATCTAGAATGTAATAATATATTTCGATTTTATGGGAGCCATTAAGGTTTTTGCCTATAAAGCCAACTTTAATTCTTAATTCAAGAATAAAAAATAGTTCGCTAAAATTTGCATGTTGTTTTGAGCGAAAATATTCATAAAACCACGTACACAAAATCGCTTTGGATCACATTGCGGGACCAAAAGTTACTACCTAAAATGCTTAGTTTTGCAAAATATAAACATGTAAAAAGCTATTTCTGAAGTAAATTCGCTGGGGCACGATGTTTAAGATATAAAAATGCTAAGATGAATTCTAAGGATTTCGCACGCACTCGAGGTAACTGTTATGATAAGATAAATACAGTAAACACAGTGAACGTGCCAACATAACCTTTTACTACACGAGGCTATCTCTACATCCCATAATATCCTTTACACAGGTAACCCATAACACCTAACACCCTCCCCCCAGTAAAATTTACAATTTTACGTTCAATACGAATATCTCTTTGGAGGTTTAACTAAACGTCCTGATTTAGTCCTAGTAACAGTAATCAGTTCAGTGTTCTTTCTACTTTTGGTGGTAGTCTTTGGCTTTTGATCTGTTGGCTTTACTTCTTTGGGTTTTGCAGGTTCAGCAATCACTTTAGGTTTGGTGTCTTTGCTCTCTTGCTTTAGATGTGCTCTGTTTCGTGTTAACAATTTTCCGTGAATGTCAACTTTGTATGAACGAAATCCCTTGTTTTGTATCACTGTTCCTTTCTTCCACTCTTTTCCTTTGGTTAATCCTACAGGTTGTACTCTTACAGGGTCTCCAGGCTTTAGTTCATTCATATCTTTTGCAGTCTTGTCATAGTGTTCCTTAGATTTCTTGTTTTTTCTTTCTTTCTCCTCTAATACGTTTTCAGCAATTTCTGGTGTCAACAGTGTTCCTTTCATAGGTATTTCTGTTCTTGTTCGCCGATTCAGAAATCGTTGAGCAGGAGATGTTGTCATGCCAACCGTTGGTGTATTATGTTGGTCTAGTAGTGCTTCATAGGGATTTAAGAGTGGATGTCAGCAAGCATCAAACATTGAGCGGCAACACTTGAAAAATAGATTTTGCTCACACTTTGATATTTTGTAGCCTATTATGTCCCAATAATCTTGGTATAAGTTGTTTCTCAAAATAAGCTTTAGTTTCGGAGATATTTGGATTTTAGTCGGAACGGGTAAATTTGCTAATTAAGTAGTGAAAATATTGATCGAATAAAATCATCTCGTGTAACGAATCTATTTGACCTTTGGTCTTGATAATACATCATCATTTCACTCAACATTTAGACTTCGTTCAAGTTCACTCTTGAAGGTTTTGGTTTATTTCTGAATTTTTTATAGGTTTTTATATTTGGCATACTTTTTTATTAAGAAAAAGTAGCATCAAAATAATGGTCATTTAAACAATGTGCGATACATTGAAATCCAACAAGCTTAAGGATTTAAAAAGTCGAAGTGATGGCAATTGTTCTGGTGTAAAAATTTCCTTGTGTATTTTTGTTTTTGTAAACGAAAAATGCTACCAAAGTTACTTAAAAGTAAGTTGTTTACGATAGTGAAATTGACATGGCGCCGTCTATCGGCTCGCGAATTATTAATGTTAATGGCTGAAATACAGTAGCGAAAGCACAAACACTGACTCTTACCTTGTCAAAATAGTTGTAGTTAAGATAGATGGCTGTTTAAACGATTATTTCCCAAGTTAAAGTGATATTTCCGGTCTAGATTCATAATGGTCGATACAGTGACAGACTTGACTTCAACGACTGGCTTTGTCGAGTTCTTTTAAAAACTTAAAACTGTCTTTGTAATCCATTTCTTGAAATCTTTGTAACGTCACTATTTTTATCTTAAAAAACCCAAGCCTTTTCAATCAATTTAAAGAGTAGCTTTCTGCAAATATCTCTTGTGCAACGTATTTGTTATTATCTAAACATCTAGCAGCTTCTATGTTCTGAATCGGCAATATATATAATAGACACTTGATTGACAAGTCTTGTTTTTATAATTATTAGTTTTTTAATGGCTCCCATAAGGTGATTATTAGACCTCACAACAATCTTTTGCAACCATAAGCATAAAAGATGGAGATATGTTGTTCACTTAAAACCATTGTCGGTGGTATTTGCAGTTATGACCGCAAAGACCGTGATCATGACACAAAAGTACTACCGATTGTTGCATGCAAACGAGATATTTCGAGTCACTTACAAAGCTGCAAGTTTTCTGGCCCCCAAAATGAGGTTGATTTGATTTTGTCTCGCGCCGGCATTTTTAAAACACCACACAACTTGGCAGAAATAACGACTTGTCCAAACCACAGATCTACACTTGGAACTGGGTGGAGTAGGGGCACTAACACTAGATGCCGAGTGCCGAAGGAACTTTCTGGGCACAAAGTAAAAAAACTGCCCAAAGCAGACAGAGGTATTGGCAAAACCCAGTCACAACTTATTCTAAAGCGGACTGGGAAACTTATTCCAATTGGATCTGGTGAGTATTCAAATATGTTTTCATAGTAAATTTCACATATAATGTTCATGTGAAGTAATTGTTTTTCGTCATATACTCATATAGTTTTTATGTCAGGAATGTGTACAAATTGCGAAAAAAAGCTGAACAAAGAATTTGATCGGGATGATTTATCAGATGTTGTAACAGACATGGAAAATCTACGAATGCCGGTAAGTATTTCAACACACAAACAAGAAAACAAATGAGATTTAAGCAAGAGACGCATCCCAAAATTGCTAAAAAATAACTCTCGCCGATGTGTTAGACTAGTTTTTAACACAGGCAGCCCAACTATTCTCTTTGAGGATTTTTTTTAATGACAATAAAGATATTTTTTTAACCTCGCGCCGAGTGACATACATATTGAGCGCGCGGGTGGGGTTCCTGTGGTGTATTTGTTTGAATGCGCGCGGATGGGATTCCTTTGCCTTTTTGCAAGCAATTTTTCCGTCGTGCTACGTTGATACTAGCTACCCTCTTCAACACCGCGCGACTTTCACGGAAAATTGCTTGCAAAAAGCCACAGGAATCCCATCCGTGTGCATTCAAACAAATACACCACAGGAACCCCACCCGCGCGCTCAATATGTATGTGGCTCGGAGCGCGGTTAAAAATAACTTTGTCAGTAAAAAAAAATTCTCAAATAGAATAGTTGGGCTGCCTGTGGTTTTTAACACAAGATGTCCATAATGATGAGAGCTTTTATAGTTAAGCATTAAAATATAGTTTCCCGCCAAAACTTATCACCACAGTAAGCCCGCGTTGCCTAAAAAAACTTAAATCCTGAAAGATAGCAACTTTAATAATAATAATAATTGCGGTTGAGTGGAGATCATCTGAGATAACAAAATTTTATTACTTGGGATAAAACAACCACAATGTTTAATCATGAGTTCAAACCTTTCTCAGCAATAATAATATTGATGATAATAATAATGGCACTACAAATTTACATGAAATTATTAAAAGGGTCATAGCAGGAGGGAAATGAATCTCCATATTAAAGTTATCCCCAGGGCTAAATAAAGGAGAAGAACTTACATTTGTTTGATAAATATGGATATAAATATTTGATAATTATTATAATATTAGATATTAACATTGCGTGGATAAACATTAACTATATGCAATAAATATTATTTATGACTATCTAAAATTATTTACAATATGGAGATATATAAAAGATATAAATATATTTATATCATCAATTTGGTTTTCTTTATAAAGCATTTTTTTAATTTGCATAGTGAATCAAGTTCTACTATTGACATGAATCGATGTGTCTATTCCAAAACAAGTGTTTAAAAATATTAGTCTGCTTTTGTGGTTTTCTACCCCTCCCAATGACCATTGTGCTCACGTGATCAGTACAAACTCTGCAATTTTACTCAATTTAAAAATCATAGCTGCATTATCAAATGTTGGTTTCTTTTAATAGTCAGAGGATGACTCAGACATCGTCTTCAAGGTACCACCAGTTGCTTCAACCCCTAAAGTGCATACACCTGCAAGCCTTTATGTGCCATCAGAAACACTATCTATGTCTTTCACAAGTCAAGAGCGAAATGAGACGAACCCTAGAGATCAATTAAATGCTTTTTTATCCTCAAGAGACGTTAGCCCAATCCGACACTCCTTGGTAACACCGTGGGACGAGGCTTCAGAGAGAACAAAACGACTGCATACTAGAAAAGCAAAACAAGCTGTTGAGGCATGTATCGATGAAATAGCTCCACAAGACCAACAAAACCTTCTAGACGCTGTCTTAACATTTTATAGTACAAATCATGAGGATTTCGACTCAACTCTGCTAGATGCTCTTACCGAGTGTTATACAAATGTTAATCATTGGAGCACACGCAGACAAATTCTGTCTATCATAGCAGATAAAGTGAGCTACAAAGATCTTCAGAGATGGCTTCCAGATATTACCCGATATCGTTACAACATTGCAAGACACCATCAACTATTACATGGAAGGGGTTCAGCTGTTCACCTTACTTCGAATACACGGATATATGTTTCACAAGAACAGCTAAACCACTTCCTTTCTTTTATAACAAGTCCGCACGTTATACAAGATTTGCCATTTGGAGAGAAGTCAATCAAGTTATCAACAAATGCTGTAGTCAAAATACCAAATGTTGTCAGGGTTATGATTCCTTCACAGATCATCAAGCAATATCAAGGGTACTGTAAGGAGTCTGAGTTCACCCCTATGGCCAGTAGGACATTATCCCGAGTACTAAGTGTTTGTTCTGCGTCTGTACGTCATAGTCTTCGAGGCCTTGACTATTTTTCCGCCGACGGAAGTAAAGCTTTCGATGAAGTACAAGAAATAATTGAGAAGCTAGGTGACGATCATGGTAAAGGCCTTACATGGGCAAAGAAGCAGAATGAGATGTTAAAAATTGCAAAGAGATATCTAAAATCTGATTACAAGGTAATGATGCTTCTATACTATGGAAGATTTACATAATAAGGTCATATACTACCACGACCAAACCAGGGCCGTTAATTTTTTCTTTATTATCTTTCATGTGTCTTAAATAGGGTCACGTTATGGAACTATGGCGGCACATCACTAAAACCAGCTCCCCTCCTCCCCCTCCCCATCCTCTCTCCCCCGAAAATGAACCTAAAAGAAACACACAGGAAACATTATAACTATAAAAGGTACGCCGATCACCCCTACCAGTTGGACAAAGGAAGTACCCCCACCCCAGGTTCTCTCCCCTCCCCATCCCCTCTTCCCAGCCCATCCACTCTCCCCTCCCCATCTCCTCCCAATCCCATCCCATCTCTTCTCCCCATCCCCTCTAAATTCACCATCCCCTCTTCCAATCCAACCCCTCTCCCCTCCCCATTCCCTATTCTTTCCCAATCCCCAATTTCATGTATATTATATGTTTCAAATACTTTGTTCTATTATATATATCATTTATAAACTAATTGTGATAGTACGCACTGGTTGATTGTCCAAAAATCGTGCTTGATGTGCTTAGCGTCATGGTTTCATGTTCACTCAAAATCCTGCGTGTTCAGACCATATAGTACCATAAAACCTTTTGCTATTCCTTAAATATTAATTTAATTATTATTTTATCCTTACTCAACAGGTTCACATATCCAAAAATTCCAATGTCCCAGACCACTGCCAGACATACGCCCTAAGCCATCTTCCTGACAAAGATTTCATCTCCCCTTGTAACCACGAGCATAAAGAAAGCTGTGACTGCTGTCTCATAGTTCCCAACGTTATCAGTGAGGTGATAGCTGCATTAGGAAGTCTTGGTGAAGGATTCGAAAAAGATGAACTAAAGTTTCAACTTGACCAAGCGATATCTAAAATTGAAGCATGGAAATCCCATATTCTTCGTTCTATCAACCAAGACCAAGCCAGGCTGGATATTTTAAAGTCCCTTGATCTACACACTGCACTCATTGTTCTAGACTGGGCCATGAAGTTTCTGCCTGAAAAGTTCCGCGAAGCACAAAGCGATTGGTTCGCTAAACGTGGCATAAGTTGGCACTTAGCAGTAGCCATGCGTCGAGACGGAGAGAACATGCAAATTTTGACTTTCGTTCACGTGTTTGAGAAATGCAACCAGGTTAGCGACACAGTTTTAGCTGTAATTGATGATGTATTCCGTCAAATCAAGATATCTGCACCTGAGGTAACAACTGTCCACCTTAGACAAGACAACGCTGGTTGTTACCATTCTGCGTCAGTTGTGCTATCTGTCTATAAAGTAGCAGAGAGACATAACATCAAGCTTGCGTCTATGGACTTCTCTGATCCACAAGGAGGCAAGGGGTCGTGTGACCGAAAAGCTGCAACCATCAAAAGCAAGATGAAAATCTACTTAAATGCAGGTCATGACATTGAGACGGTCGAGCAGATGGCTGCAGCTATGGAGTCAAATGGTGGAATTCCAGGGGTCAGAGTGAGGATATGTGGCCAGCAAAGTGCTGAGGTGCCTTTTACCATCAAACTGGATGGCATCAGTTTTCTGAACAACATGAAATTCAGTAAAGAGGGTATCAGAGTGTGGAGGGCTTATGGCATTGGACCTGGTAAACTCAAGCCATGGACAGATTTTGGAATACCTACAGACTACCAGCCACCCACACTTAATGACGCACATGAATTCAGCACCCATTCATCCTCTGTTACATTTACCAAAATAACTCCAAGGCTTACTAAAAAAGGTCCTAAATCTGATGCAGACAATGCAAGAACCCAGGCTGAAGCTGAAAAAGAAAGTTCAGACACAGAGGAACAAAGTCTATTCTTTTGCTCCGAAGAAGGGTGCATCAAGTCCTTTCAGCGCCTATCTGCACTACAAAATCACCTCGACTGTGGTACTCACAAGTATGCCCTTGAGCGTGAAACCCTGTATGACAAAGCTGCACTAATGTACGCTGCAAAATTGGAACAAGGACCTAGTTGTGATGTACCACAATTAACTCAGGCTACCCACCATGTGCCTGCGCAACAACCTGCATTGAAAATGGGCTGGGCCCTTAAGAGCACAAAAGAACACAAGAGACTTACAGATAAGCAAAAAAAAGTATTTAATGGAAATATATGAAGTTGGCGAGAAAACCGGCCAGAAAGCAGACGCAGCATCAGTGTCAAAAATGATGCGAAAGTCAAGACAACAAAGTGGCGAGCCTATGTTTACACCTAAGGAATACCTCACACAACAGCAAATTGACAGTTTTTTCTCACGAGTGACCACAAAGAGAAAAGCGGGGGTTCACTCTACTGAGGCCCAAAAGGATGAGCATGAGATGAACACGGAGCAATTAATACACGATTTGCAGCATGAAGTCATCGATGCATTATCTATAAGCCACCCAATCATGTATGACAAGTACAATCTTTGTGAGTGTATTGCCAATAAGAAGCTGGAGAAATTTTCTATTATGGTCCTACAAGAAATCTGTACTGCTTTTGAACTGGACGTTTCCAACATCAAGATCAAACGTAAGAAACCATACATCGAAGTCATCAAATGTTTTGTAAACAAGTGTACATGTAGCTCATAATGCCCGTATCAATTGAAACATCTTGAACATTCCTCTAGAAACATTGCTGGAAAATGAGAAAAACGTTAACTAAGAACTTTAGGGGTTTGAATGGATACAAAGGTTGATCATGTAGTTGCATGTACAATGTACAATTGCGCTACATGGGACCCATTTGACTGTGATATTGAAAAACTGGAGGTCGAATGGAAACGATTTCTTTGTCGGTTCGTCAGAGGAGGATTCAGGAAAAAGCAGAAAATCACCCCTAAAAGGAACATCCGATGCTGATAAGAAAAACGGAACATGGGACTATGCGTATGTTTATAGTGATGGAGATATTTGTCGTATAACCAAAACAAAAACAACACCTCAAGTGGCTTGACCACTGCATCCGAATGGAAAATAACTCTTTTCAAAAACAAACGCTATTTATGACAAAAAAAAACACACAAAAAAACGAGGAAAACCGGACAAGTGGAAACGCCTCGAAAAGATCACCGGAACCGAGACAATTCAATTAAGAAAAACTATGATGGACAAGACAATTTTCCACCAATGGCTTAATACACGCTATCCAATGGACTCCCGTGATTGAATATCACGCCAGAGTAACTGTACATATGTATGTATGTAATTGCGAGTGAGGGACGTTTTGAGGCAGAAAGGGGCTTTTGGCAATTACCAAAGAAAATTCTAAAACAGCTTTAACCTTTGAAAAATGTTGTTAAAAAAACAACAACAAAAAAAACAACCCCCCCAAAAAAAAAGAAAAAGAAAAAAAGATCGTGCAAAGCGTGCACAGGCTGTAGGAAAAATATCCTGTACAAAACGATTGCCCCCCCCCCCCCCCCCTTTAACGAACTATTATCACATCATAACTTATAGCTGTCAATCAGATTACACGAACCAAAGTACAATTCTCACCGAATTATATATAGGAGCCTTTACAGCCTCTACAATGCCAAAGTTGTTTTTATACATGTACGTACTACATTCAAATCTTGAAAAATATATTTTCCAAGATGAAGAGCGTGACATTAAAAGGACTTAAAGAAATGAATTACAAAGAAAGTTATTAAAGAACTCGACAAAGCCAATCGTTGAAGTCAAGTCTATCATTGTATCGACCATTATGAATCTAGACCGGAAATATCACTTTAACTCGGGAAATAATCGTTTAAACAGCCATCTATCTTAACTACAACTATTTTGACAAGGTAAGAGTCAGTGTTTGTGCTTTCGCTACTGTATTTCAGCCATTAACATTAATAATTCGCGAGCCGATAGACGGCGCCATGTCAATTTCACTATCGTAAACAACTTAATTTTAAGTAACTTTGGTAGCATTTTTCGTTTACAAAAACAAAAATACACAAGGAAATTTTTACACCAGAACAATTGCCATCACTTCGACTTTTTAAATCCTTAAGCTTGTTGGATTTCAATGTATCGCACATTGTTTAAATGACCATTATTTTGAGGCTACTTTTTCTTAATAAAAAAGTATGCCAAATATAAAAACCTATAAAAAATTCAGAAATAAACCAAAACCTTCAAGAGTGAACTTGAACGAAGTCTAAATGTTGAGTGAAATGATGATGTATTATCAAGACCAAAGGTCAAATAGATTCGTTACACGAGATGATTTTATTCGATCAATATTTTCACTACTTAATTAGCAAATTTACCCGTTCCGACTAAAATCCAAATATCTCCGAAACTAAAGCTTATTTTGAGAAACAAACTATACCGAGATTATTAGGACATAATAGGCTACAAAATATCAAAGTATGAGCAAAAACTATTTTTCAAGTGTTGCCACGAATTTTCGATTTTGTCTGATGCTTGCTGACATTCACTCTTAACCCTGTTTTGTGAGTTTTCCTTAACAGTGTTTTTGCAATCTTAACAGCTGATTCAGCTTTTCCATTACTTTGGTGATAATGGGGAGAAGAATTTGTGTGCTTGATCTTCTTTCTGTCACAGAAATGTGAGAATTTACCCGAGTCATAGTTCTTACCACAGTCTGTAACAATCTCATCAGGTATTCCCCATCTAGCAAATTGCTTTTGCACCAGATCAATGATTTCAGCTGCAGTTTGGTTTTTCATCTTGTCAAATTCAATCCAGTCACTATAGTAGTCAACTATAACTAGATAATGTTCTTTGTTCCATTCAAAAATATCAGATGCTATTTTAGACCAAGGTCTATTAGGAATGTCATGATTTATCAGAGTTTCTTTCTGGTTCTTTGTCTGGTAACATTTGCAAACTTCACATGTTGCAATAAAGTGTTTCAGCTGTGTGTTCATCCCAGGCCACCATAAGGCAGTCCTAGCTCGTCTAAGCGTTGATTCTGTCCCCATGTGGGCTTGATGTAGCTTTGTAGTCAGTGTCTTTCTCAGTGTAGTTGGCACTACAATGCGGTCATTTCTGTAGATTATGCCAGTGTTTACTGACAGTTCATCTTTTACAATCCAATAAGGTAGAAGGTTCACAGGTATGTTTCTTCTGCTGATCTTCCAGCCTTCAGTGATGTGATGAATTACTGTCTGTAGTACTTTCTCCTTAGCAGTTTCGTCAGCTAAGTGGTCCTTTACACTCTGGTCATCATTCATCTGTTTGATCCCTTCAATGTCCTGTTCAATCTTGCTTCGCTGTTGATCCTTCGTCTGGGATCTGCTTAGAGCATCAGCAATAAAAAGGTCTTTACCTTTCACATAGGTGAATTCAATGTCATATCCCATGATTCTGCAAAGCATTCTTTGAAGTCGAACAGGATTGTCTGCTATAGGTTTCCTCAATATAGCAGCTAGTGGTTTGTGATCATTGTAAACAGTCACTTTTCTTCCATATGTGTAAGTATGGAATCGAGTGAGTCCAAACACAATACTTAGCATCTCTTTTTCAATTTGACTGTATCGTCGTTCAGTGTCAGTTAATGCTCTAGATGCATATTGTATAGGCTGTCCATGTTGCATAAGACAGGCTCCAAGTCCAGTTGATGAAGCGTCGACTTGTACTTCAACTGGTTCAGCCGGGTTAAAGTATTTCAGCAGTGGAGCATTTGATATGAGAGATTTAATGTCATCTAAGGCTTTCTGTTCATTTTCTTCCCAAATGAACACAGTGTCTTTCTTCAGCTAAGCCCTCAGAGGCTCAGACTTGGTTGATAAGTCTTCAGAAAATCGTGAGAGGTAGGTTACAACACCTAGTAATCTTCTCAGGTCATCTTTGTTGGTTGGTGCAGGCATTGATGCAATGCCATCTTGCTTCTTTGGGTCAGGTTTGACTCCTTTGTCTGTCAGTACTACACCCATGTAGTTCAGCTCAGTCTTCCTCAGTTGAAACTTTGCTTTGTTCAGTCTGATGTTCTTTTGTCGACAACGCTGTAGAAGTGCGATAAGTCGCTGGTCATGGTTAGCTGTTGCTTCTTCTTTACTGTTTCCATCACCCCAGATAAGAATATCATCTGCAATTGCACGAGTACCCTCAAGTCCTTCCAGGTTTTCATCAATCAGTCGTTGAAATTCCTCAGGTGCAACACTTATGCCAAACGGCATTCTGTTCCATTTCATTCGTCCCAGAGGGGTATTAAATGTTGTTAGCAATGAACTTTCTTTGTCTAATTGCACATGCCAGAAAGCAGATTTGATGTCAGCTAGGGAGAATACTTTAGCATTGTTTATTTCAGTAAGCAGTTGATCAACAGTTGGAATAGCTGATGTTCGCAATTTTTGGAAGCGCGCGACTGGTGACGATTTTTAGCATCAGAACGAGGTTTGGTTTCCAGATGGCTGGCGCGCGTCGAAACAAAATACTAAACGCGGGATTGTCAAGGAATGTTTTCAAAGCGTAATAAGCAAAACAAAACATGGCCGATTTTTTTCAAAGCAAGCCAGTACCTTGGCTTCAAAACTATTTAAACGAAAGAGGAATTAGCTCATCAGGAAAAAGAAAAGCGGAACTGCTAGATTTGTGTGTTAAAAGTAACGATATGAAGTTGAGGAAACTAGATGAACCAGCAATAGTGGAAAAAACAATAGCATCAAAACTTACTACCGAAGATGGGAAACTACATTTGCCAAATCCATTAACTGAAGTGAAAACATGGAGCCACTCTTTTTCAAATATACTTGAATTTTCTTTTCCGGATTTATACAATTATTTAGTAGACAGCGGCGGGTACTCGAAAGAAAGCTTAAAATCATTCAAAAGTCTTCTTGGATATAAACTTTACTACGATGGGCACGTTGAAAATCTACAATGGCATCATGTACCAAACACTGATTATCATATGTTTAAATTCTTTGTGAAGCCAACAGAAAGATCAAAGCTAGACAATCGAGAAAGTTGTTACAAGGGTTTTTTTGTGCTCAAAAAGGATGGAAGTGTGCACTCTGGTTATTGTCTTTGCAAAGGAGGGTAAGTTGAAAACGATATTGCTATTTTTCATTGTTTAATTCTATTAAGCATACTGTAAAATTCTTAAGCCATTCTTAATTTGCCGTTTCATAGTATAGATAATTGTGTGGGGTTTTTTTTATAAGTAAGCCTCCAAAGAGCATATTTTTAATGCACAAAATATATAAATATACGATCACATTGGTCAAGAGCAGATTGGAAAAGTGAAAACAGCTTTGCATTTTTTAAAGTTTGCACGGATGAATTTCTTTTCGTGTGTATACTTATAGACAAAATGATCACTGAGCAAAATTTCTAGTATACTTTGACCTCGAAAACTTAAAGGAAAATTTCAAACGAAAGTATTTCGTCATTCAAGAACTTAAACCTTAGTTGAACGAATATTTTAAATTCTAGAACACCATTAAAAGAGGCGAAAATTGACTAGAGAAAATATGATAACTTTTGTTTCGGGATGACAAACAATGCATTCAATATTCTTGACTGATGAGTTCGACAAAACACCCGGTTACCTTCTTCTTCAAAATAGAAAAGATGACAATGATTAAAATCCAGCCTCTCAACATTAGTCGAATCGTGGAAGCCTTAGCTGGCAATCCGATTCCAATCAAGTCCCAAATTTGTCTACTCAATTCCTTTTAAAAAGCTCTTGGTTCACCAGAAAGCCGTCTGGATTTAATCAACGGCCAACGTTCTTCACGGTAGCAAGCATTTTAAGCTTACGTTCGTATAGCAGCGTATACGACCTCGAAGTCAAATATCCTTGAAGACTATGACGTTTTGTTCTAATACATGGTCTATACTTACAGTTCTCTTAGTTACAGAATAAGATTTAAAGTCAGACTTGTCGATGACTTGTCATTCAGTGACATTCAGAGCCTAGTATCCTTTGATTTCCGTTGATTTTCGCCATGATTACACTCGATATACCTTAAGATATATCGCTGAGTTCTATGCAAATCTTGTCAACTGATAGTTTGCCACAGTCATGAGCAATATAAACTCTTCCAAGGACATCTTTTACGGCATTAAAAGTTCAGTTTGTGATGTTGATCTCTTGACCATATGTGCTTTCAAGTAAACGGTTTGGCACGTTTGCATCAGTTTGCATCTTGTATTGTTGTAATGAGCCAATAACAATATTTGTTTTGACAGCTTGAAGCCAATCGAATTAATGTTCTGCCGGGGGTTTCATGATAACGAAGCAAATACAAAAAAGAACACTGATGTCGATAATAATGTTGCGTATTTATTTATTTATTTATTTATTTATTTATTTATTTATTTA
Source organism: Metridium senile (assembly GCA_949775045.1). Taxonomy (NCBI): domain Eukaryota; kingdom Metazoa; phylum Cnidaria; class Anthozoa; order Actiniaria; family Metridiidae; genus Metridium; species Metridium senile. The sequence goes on along the minus strand of OX459097.1, from coordinate 21,954,314 downwards.
TTTATTTATTTATTTATTTATTTATTTATTTATTTATTTATTTATTTATTTATTTATTTATTTATTTATTTATTTATTTATTTATTTATTTATTTATTTCATGATATTGATATAAATGCATACTTTGATTTGATTGCAGTGATGATGGAGGGTGTAGACACCTTGCCGCATCTCTTTTTGACTTACTTGCTACCGTCGTTGCCAGGGACATACAGACATGTACAAGTAAAAACTGTTCTTGGGTACGTAGAGGGAAGAGAAATGAACGATCAATCCCGATTAGTGAACTGGAAATAGGTCGTCCGGAATATGGAAAGAGGCTAAAGTCACGTGTCCCAATAACACAATGTGAACCAGGATCTGTGCACTATGATGTTGAACATGTACAACTTCAATTCAAAAGGGAACTGATCGATGCCTGTAGTAATGCTGTAGTTTTGCCATATCTACCAGAATTAAAGGAAAGTCTTATTTCAGAAGAAGAGTTAACTAACTATATTTCTAAGGACAAAAATGTAGAGAATGAGGAAACTGTTGAAGGCATATTTGTTTATTCCTTAAACGAATATGCAGACATTTACGTATCAGCAAAATGCATTGATCCAGAGGTAGATGAGGTAGATGAAGATGTGGCTTTGGAGTTCCTTAATTTTGTTAAACTTGATGATGACCAAATTGAAACAATATTTGATCAGACCAAATCGCAGTCACAGTCAACTTTCTGGTTTGAGCAACGAGCTGGACGGATAACTGCTTCAAATTTCTACACCGTTTGTCACATGAGGCAAAAAACTGACCGCACTAACATTATAAAATCTTTGATGAATTATTCCCCAATGGATGTTGCTTCAATGCCAGAACAGCTTATTTGGGGGCATGAAAAAGAGAAAGCTGCTATCCTGAATTATATGAAAAAAGTGTCGAAACACAAATCAGTTCAAGTTTTGCCATCGGGCTTAGTAATTAATAAATCATTTCCATACTTCGGAGCTAGTCCGGATGGAATTAGAAGCTGCAACTGCTGTCCAAAGAAAACACTAGTTGAAGTGAAGAGCCTCTATAGCAAAAGAAGCCTGTTGCCTTTTCCTGCTGCACAAGAACATTTGAATGTTGATAGCAATGGAGAAATTACACTGAAATCTGAAACAAGGTGGATCTACCGGAACTACCAGATCCAAGGCCAGATGGCTATATCTGAGATTTATGATTGTGATTTGATAATTTACACAAATAAGGGTATACTTATTGTACCTGTAAAATTTGATAATGAACTTTGGAAACAAGCACTGAGCAAATTGAAATCATTCTACACTACCTATATTGTAAAGGAATTAGTAACAAAGGAAATATATCACAAGGTCTTTAATCATCAGCCAACCTAAATTACATTTATCATTCATTATTTATTATTTTTAACAATCTTGTATAAGATTAACATAAATTGTGTTGTATATATATACTGTGAGAACAATAGAGTAAATTTATTGTAAATATTGAATTTATGCTTTTATAGTGGTTTTATGATAACAATTGTAAATCATCACTTATTTATTGGAACAAGGGGATTGACTGTAATGGCAGATAAAGGATTTATCTGAACTTAATACACCACCACTCTGCAAAGGTAAATATTTTTATGCATTATTTATAAGAATTATATTTTTGAAACTACAGCTGTCAGTGATTCCATGTTTAAAACATGTTTTAAAGTATAGCACTAAATAATAATTTTTGTATTAAAAAAAATACACAGACAGGTGCAAATTTAGTAAGAACTGATTCCTATTAATAATATCACTTCTCATTGACTGCTAAATGTATTCCAACATACCTTTAGACTACAAACACTAAAAGTATGCAATAATTTGTACTATTTACTTCTAAATAGTGTTAATTAAACAATAGAGAACAAAAGAATTTGCATAATTAAGCAGTATTTAGTGGTATTTATGTTGCACACTTTTAGTGTTTGTACTCTAGTATTTTTACTCTATTTTGCTAAAGGTGGTAACAAATTGCAAATTGAAGCACAAATGATAAGAATAGAATCAGCAACATCAATCAATGTTAGTGGAATATTTCCCTGCAAAATTCTAAAGTTCTTGAGTCTCTCTATGGCTCTTTCAACATGGATCCTCACGCTGGCAATCTTGCGAGTTGACTTTACAGCTTTGCTAGATAGTTGTTTCCCTTTGAAGAAAATAATAATAATTAAAATAGAGCTCTGAATAAGTGACAGGTAATATATAATTTACATGCTTTGCAACAGTTATATTTAGATGAATGAAATGATTCAATGCTCTTATTATAACATTTAAATCATGTAAGTTTGTTTTGAAAAGAAATTTAAAGTCTATAAAGCATGATGATTATGGAAATGGTTGACATGCATATTTCTGTTACTAGCAATGTGGTTTCAAAAAATCTAATTCTTATAAATTATGCATACAAATAGTTTACCTTTGCAGAGTGGTGGTGTATTAAGTTCAACTTTGAGCTTTGTCAGAAGGTCTTTAATATTAAATCCTTTATCTGCCATTACAGAGTCCCCTGGTTCCAACAATTCTAATAGACCACAGTTCTCTGTTATGCGTCTGTCACTGGTATTCCCAGTCCACAACTTGGAAACAAAACTAAACATTCCATTAGGAGTGATGCCTACCAAGGTCTTCATCGTATTGTGATGCTTGTATGAGCTCCATGTGGCTCTTTGAGCACTTGGTGAGGCTGGTTTTTCGATAAAAACTTCAGTGCAATCGATGATAATTCTTGTAGATGGAAAGTTATTAAATGTTCGAGGAAGATTCTTTCTTATGTCTGATTTTTTCGGCCAAACTAAAAGTGTGTCCTTCAGAATTTTAGCAAGAAATCTAGACCATGTCCTGAAAATTTTACTCACAGAACTTGTAGAAATTCCATACATGTGAGAAAGCTGTATATTAAGTAGTCCCAATCTGATTTTCACGAGAGTCATGATGAACTCTTGAAATAATGTTAATGTTCTCTTTCTGCCCGGTTTACTTTTTGTAGGATTCTTTTGATAGCCGACCTTTCGATTTTTGTTATGGTCCCAATATTTCATATCTCGACAAAGTGGTTTGATGAGATTGAATATAGTCATTAAACATACAAGAGAAGGCAATCCAGTGTAAAACTTGACGGAAACATCATTTTTTAGAACGTCTTCGGCGAACAATTCCCGTTTAAGTTCTGACTTGTTTTTCAATTTGGACCTCAGAGCTTCGTTTTCTTTTTTTAGTTCGTCCAATTCTTTCTTGACTTGTGAAAGTTCCTCCATGTCAAAATTAACTTGAGTACATTTTTCTCGGTCTTGTGTTTTTGAATAGTAGTTATGTTCACTTTCTATGGCTTCTACGTCGATATTAATAAGCTTACTAGTAAAACCAATTGCAACACTACTGACCATCGGACTGCAGATCAATTTACAATCTTCCACAACAACGTCTTCTTCTAGCTTTCTTTTCCGATTTTCTCTTCTCTTTTCCCTTGGAGAGGCATCTGAATTACATTGAGGTCGGAAAATGGCTGGTAGACAAGATGGTTTTACAAATACTTTACCGGTTAGAGATTTTTTTATGTCGCGAGAGTCGAAGTGAGCGGAGCAAATTCTAGGTCTTTTCAACCTTTTGAAAACATCGTCACTTCTTTGACAAAACGTTTTCCATTTCTTCTTAAGTTTTTTGTCTGAAGGAAATGCGTGAAACGATAAATAAGAGCATTTTGATGAAGTATTTTTACAATGAATAACGGAACAGGAAACTCCAACCATGTTATAACCTCTGTTTGTTTTGTTTTGTTTACACTTTGAAAATTCCCGCGCTTTGTATTTTGTTTCCGGCCATCTGGAAACCAAACCTCGTTCTGATGCTAAAAATCGTCACCAGTCGCGCGCTTCCAAAAATTGCGAACATCAGCTATTGGATACTCAGAGCGCTTCAGTGCTATGTTCAATGGTCTGCTGTCTATACAGAGTCTAATGTTGTTTTTAGCAGAGGGTTTGTTGACAATTGTGGGTGCACTTACCCACTCAGTAGGCAAAGTCACTTTTTCAATAATTCCTTGTTTTTCAAGGTCTTTCACTTCAGCAATAAAGTTGTCCTTGACAGCAACTGGAATCACTCTAGGTGCAGTTTTGTGTGGGTTAACATCATCTCTTGTGTACAGATGTAGTTCACCGTCAAGCTTCCCCACACTGTCTTCAAATAGATCTGGGTAGTTGTTCAGGATGGATTCCAATGTTAGTGGTGTTGTCAGCTCTTCGGCTGTTGCAGGTATTGTAGGCTTGCTTGGTTCTACGAGTGCAATGTTGTCCCGTAGGACCTCAATAAGTCGTAGTGTTTCAGAGTCAGTTAGTCCAATCAAGGGTGTTAAGTCCTTGTCGACAACTCTAAATTCAATAATAACTTCTTCGTTGGTTGCAGGGTTAAGCACAATAACTTTCCTTGTTCCTAGTGTTTGTATCTTTGTTTGCTCATCATATAAAGCGAGGACTGGTTTAATTGTAGTGTTTAGTTCTTCAAGGTTATGGTCTCCACTAATATCTTTGTAGATATTCACAGGCAGGACACTGCATGTCAAACCAGAGTCAATCTGACAGTTAACCGGAATTCTTTTCTTTGATAAATGTAGGTTTGCAAATGCTTTCTTTTGGTTGCATTGCTGGTTTAACACACATATTTTGTCTACAACTTCATAATAGTGTTCTTCACCATCTTCCTCTTCCACTTTCAGTATCATTGGTTTCTTTGATGAGTTTGAGTGTTTTTTTCTTGACTTGTTTCTTTGTATAAGACGTTTGCATTCCTTTGAATCTTGGAAATGGTTTTTGAGTTTACACTTTCTACATACTGCACCCCAAGCAGGGCAGAGTTTTTTATCAGAAAAACTATGAGCACCTTTCTTGTTAGCACAATAATTACACAAAAAGGTTTGCCTTGGCTTTCCTTTTTCAGTTTTAACAGCTTTCACGCTTTCTTTTGGAGTTTTAGAGCAGTCCTTTACCTCTTGTTTGGTGTTTTCATACGCTTTTCCAATAGTTGTCGCTTCAATCCTTGTAAGTGTATTTCCTCTTTCAAGCAATCGTTTTTTCAGTTCTTCGTCAGAAATGCCATAAACAAATTGATCTCTTATTTGTCGATCTTGATCTACATAATTACAGTCCTTCACAAGCATGATCAAGTCAGTGATAAAGTCACTAATTGTCTCTCCGGGTTTTTGCACTCTTTCTTTAAACTTCTTAGCGGCAACAATCTCATTACATTCAGGTCTTACCGCAGTTTCCAGTTTATCCCACATCAGATCGTAGTCGTTTACGTCTTCGCCTTCTTGCCAGTCTAAGCTGTCATAGATTTTTTGTCCTTCCTCGCCGAGCCAGTCTTGTACCAGTATACACTTTCGCTCGGTAGAGATATTTATCAGACTTCCTTTAAATATGAATCCACACTTTTTCTTGAAAGCTTTCAGAGCTTCTAGACGATTTTCCTGTTTAGCGTCGAACTTAGGACGTTCGAAGTTCATTATATTTCCAGTGAAATGTCCTTGAGGAGGTGGTCCTCCAGCAGCACCTTCGTCAGACATGTTTGTCAACAGCAGCAGTCGATAAATGTAGAAATTATCAGAATTTCTAACTCAGATAATGGATTAAAGCACAAAATTCCATCGAATTTACCAGCAGCAGTCGATCAGTGTAGAAATTATCAGAATTTCTAACTCAGATAATCCATTAAAACGCAAAATTCCAGCGAATTTGCCACAGGTTGGTCGAGTTGTGATTTTGGCGCGAACACAGATAAACGATAGAAATTATCAGAATTTCTAACTCAGCAGTCGATAAATGTAGAAATTATCAGAATTTCTAACTCAGACAATCGATTTTTCCAGCTTGTTCACTCCTGGTACCATGTTATGATAAGATAAATACAGTAAACACAGTGAACGTGCCAACATAACCTTTTACTACACGAGGCTATCTCTACATCCCATAATATCCTTTACACAGGTAACCCATAACACCTAACAGTAACCAAGGCAGTTTTATTGACGATCAAGGGCGTCTAATATCTCCCAATTATGCAATATGATTAAATTCAAACAGTATCGTGTTGGTAATGACTTATACTGTTATGTTTACCTAATAGATTAAATTAGCGCCCAAACTTGTATTCGAAAGTTCGAAGTTCTGGCCCTTTTATCCACGTTTGTCAGACTTTGACGTGTGATATTTTTCCATCCGGAGTTTGTTCGATTGAAATAATTAACTACAGCGCACTATTAGACGGTCAACATTTGATATCTCAGTAATTCGGTTCTTGAACATAGTTGTGCAAGATGAGATTGCAAACTTAATGTTCCATGTCAGCATAAAATTCTTTCATTCGACGTGAAAAGGAATTTTAGCATCAAAACAAACGCATGCGCAGACAAAATCTCTACATGCTGTCTACGAGTCAATAGGCGATGGATTCGTCATCAACGATCTTCAGTACTTTCTTTGATTGTTTTCAACATCACAAAAATGGCCGTCAGACGGTCGCGGCGCGCAAAGCGTAATGGTCAAAACTTTTAGTCCCGGAAGTTTGGCTACTTCAAGGTTATTCCACGAATGCCAAGAAGTTGCAATTTTCTTTCCCTCTGAAAACAAGGTTGGTAATACACCGTTGTTGTTTACAGTTATAGTTCAAAGTCATCGCTATGATGAATATTGATAGTTAAGCAAACAGTCTGACGAAAAATCGATGTAAAAAGTTTGAAGTTTTGACTGTTTGTGAGTGAGTTAGAAACGCCTCACCAAAATTTGGTGATTTTGATTAAGGTGCGAGACTGAAAAAAATCATCAAAAGCACATTATTTTTAGCAAAACTGAAACTCGACCAAAAAAGTTATATATTTTCTTTGACTAAATATCTCGCTTATTGTTCGAATTGAAAACTTTTTTTTAGTTAAAGTTTTCGAATCATTACAAATCTAATGATCCGTAGCTAAAAAAAAATATATTAAATATTTACATTGAAATATTTTACCAAATTCCTACTTATTGTGCCTAAAACAATTTTTTCTCTCAAAAGAAATAAATAACTGATTCTCAATGGAACTTTACCATATTTCCCAATGACTTCACATCAATATCGCCAAAGGAAAACCATGCAGAAAAGTTGAAAAATACAACAAAATCAGAGTATAAAATCCGAAATATAAGAAAGCAACCAAAAAATGTGAACAGTTATGCTACAAATATTCAAGGAAAGAAAACGAGAATATTGAAGGAAAGTTTTATATTCTAAATCGTTAGAATTCTAGATCCTGTATAAGATAATTTGGACCCTGTATATTTAAGATAGCATTGAAACACTCCTTTTAGTAAATATAATTGTTTTTCAATAAACAAACAGAAGGAGGAAGATCCTACGCGGCTCTTGATATAAAAACATGAAACAATTTGACATTAAAACTAAAACAGCGTAATCGCTAATATCTTTCAATGAAATTTGTAAAACCTACCTGTCACAAAACGGTTGCAATGGAAATATCAAATTTGAAACTCGACTCATCATGTTGAAACTGTTCCCTGATAAATTGTAGGAAAATTCACCAAGTTTGGCGGGTTTTGCTTTAACCGTTCAGAAGTTATTCGCCGTGAAAGCTGAAATGGGCCTCAAAAGCCCTTAGTTGATTGCTACTTGTCAAACGCTATCCAATCAGAGAGCGATAATATATAAAGTGAATTTGAAGGGTTTTCTTGATCGAAAACAAAGTAAAGTCGTGATTAGAGTAGTTTGAAATGCAAAATTATTACTAATTGTGATGTACATGTGGATCCAAATAAAAATTTCCTTGTAATACTGAAAAAGTGTCAGTTATGTGACTGCAGTGTGTCCCTTGAGGTTGTTCAATACCCTTGCTACTGTGCATTCTACGCGCACAATTGTTTGAGAAAATGATATCAAGAAGCATAGCAAATTAGTGTGTCACTATCATACCATTTATTGATCAGACATTGATATAATAATATGTAATGTGACTTTAAAAAGAGCATAAGTCTTTGTTTACAACAATAATTTCTGTTATTAATCTACTTTTCATAGTATATTTACAAAGTTGGATCATTAACAATAAAACTTCACTTGTATAATGTTGATATTTTCTACACAATCTACAACACAAATAATGGTAACTAGAATTTTAAAATATACAAATTGAAAATCAAACAACTGTTACTTGATACCCTTGTGATTATATATTTTTCCACACTGCAAAAATGCCTGAGTTGATAGTATAGACACTTTATAGTGAGTAAACCCAACTCTATAGCGGTCAACCCAACTCTATAGTGAGTAAAACCAACTTTATATTGAGTAAACCCAACTCTAGCTATAAGTGAGTAAACCCAACTCTATATCGAGTAAACCCAACTCTATAGTGAGTAAACCCAACTCTATAGCGGTCAATTCAACTCTATAGTGAGTAAAACCAACTTTATATTGAGTAAACCCAACTCTAGCTATAAGTGAGTAAACCCAACTCTATATTGAGTAAACCCAACTCTATAGTGAGTAAACCCAACTCTATAGCGGTCAACCCAACTCTATAGTGAGTAAAACCAACTTTATATTGAGTAAACCCAACTCTAGCTATAAGTGAGTAAACCCAACTCTATATTGAGTAAACCCAACTCTATAGTGAGTAAACCTAACTCTATAGTGAGTAAACCCAACTCTATAGTGAGTAAAAGTGTACTCAATGGCACAGCTACATTTATGTTTACTTTAATAATGAGTTGGGTTAACTCACTACGAAGTGTCATCCTGAATGAATGATTAACTCTATATAGTTGTATCTACTCAGCTGTTTTCGCAGTTCAATAATAATATGCTTTAATGTAATGTGAGATGTCTGTTTAAATTGGATTTATAACTAAACGTCTTCTTACAGTGAGAACATTCATAGGGTTTCTCTCCAGTATGTTTGTTAAGATGTTTCTTTAAATTACTCTTATCTGTAAACTTCTTCTGACAATAAGAACATTTGAAGGGTGTTTCTCCAGTATGTATTCTAAGATGTCTATTCAAGCCACCCTTGTGTGAAAACTTCATCAAACAAAAAGAACACTCAAAACGTTTCACTTCGGTGGCTATTTTCTCTCTAGAATGTGTTAATCGGAGATGTCTCTTCAAAGACATATTTTGTGTAAACTTTCTCTTACAAAATGAACATTCGAAGGGCTTCTCTCCAGTATGCAATATAAGGTGCTTTTTTAAATTGCCCTTTAAAGAAAATCTCTTCTCACAATAAGAACATTCAAAGGGTTTCTCAACAGTATGTGTTCTATAACGTGCAGCATGACTGTCCCTACTTGGAAATTGCTTCTCACAATAAGAACATTCAAAGGAATTCTGTCCAGTGTGCATTCTAAGATGTCTCATTAAATCACTCTCATATGTAAACTTGCTCTCACAATGAGAACATTCAAAGGGTTTCTCACAAATATGTGTTGTAAAATGTACACCAAGACTGTCCTTATCTTCAAACTGCTTCTCACAATAAGAACATGCAAAGATTTTCCTCTCCGTGTGTGTTTTAAGATGTTGATTGAGTGCTAATCTGTATTTATATTGCTTTGGACAATGAGGGCATTTCAAGGACCTCTCACTATGCTGAGAACTAGTTCCTTCTCTTTCGTGAGGCTGCACATCTTCAGCATTATCATCACTTGCAGAGTCATCCTTTGCTTCATTCTCCTTCTCATCCAAGTTATTTCCAGGGGAAAACTCTAACTCTTCTAGAACACTGGAGAGTGAGAATATATGATCTCCATCTTGGCTTTGTATTTGTTCAATTTTAACTACCAAGGTATTCTCTGGATCATGTTCATTATCTAAGTCATGTTCACCATCAACTGAAACACCTGGCTGTGGTTGAGGTAATCTTTCTGGATCATGTTTATTATCTAATTCATGTTCACCATGAACTGAAACACCTGGTTGTGGCTGAGCTAATGTTTCTGGATCATGTTCATTATCTAAGTCATGTTCACCATCAACTGAAACACCTGGCTGTGGTTGTGGTAATGTTTCTGGGATGTTGGAAATATGATGTGGATCTGTATTGATGTACATAGAAGTACAGCCATTGTTACAGCCATAATCATCTGTCTGTGTAGCAATACTGTGTGACTCTTTGTATTCGACTGGTTGACCCTTCATGATACTGTCTTCTGATGAACCCTGAAATCATGTAATACAACCAATGTCATGTTTATGCTATGAACTCTATACTAAGTGATGGTACGATAATGATGATGATGATGATTCTGATAATGTTGATGATGATGATGATTGTGGTGAATTTAAAGTGCACCTGACGCCTTTCATGATAGTTTGCGAATCTGTTGTACATGAGGTGTATAATAAGTGTACTTAATTTTTCTTGCTGTCGACCTCTCCTTTATGAGATATAAACATTTGAAATCTGAAAATGCAAATGAAGTGACGTCATCCCAGGCCTCATTAAATATACAAAAGTTCTCTGGAAATAATTATAAATGTAGCAATTTTTTTAAAGCTCAATATCTGTATTGCTAATATTCACACTACCATTAGCATTTTTACTACTTTACAAAAACAAGCTTGCTGTCAGCTTTGAAACAAAACTTTGACAAATTCCTGTGATGACGTCACCTCATTTGCATTCTTATATTACAAATGTTCATATCTCAAAAAGGAGAGGTTGACATCAAGAAATATTTATTACACTTATTATATACCTCATGTACAACAGATTTGTAAAATATCATGAACGGCGTCAGTTGCACTTTAATGGTTATGATGATGATAATGAATATGACATTGGTGGCAATGGTGATGATGATAATAATGGTGATAATAATAAGCAATTAATGGGTGAGGTTGAGCATGATATCGTAAATTATCAAGTCCGAGGTTAACACAAACTCAACGTCTTGATATCATGCACAAACTGAACCCAATAACAATGCTTTATTATACATTTTGTGGACTAGTAAACAACAATATAGTTGACCGAGGCAAAACGAGCAGCCGCCATCTTCACTGAAAACAGCAACCCATGACCGAGAGAGCCTTGGAACTTGACAGTGATAACTACAGATACTGCAATTATCACTGTCAAGTTCACATGCTACTCACATTTAGCCGTTTGCTCTCGGCCAATCAGATTTAATGTAGTTAGTAAAATGTATAATAATAATGGTGATAATAATGATGATAATAATGGTGATAATAATGGTGATAATAATGGTGATAATAATGGTGATAATAATGGTGATAATAATGGTGATAATAATGGTGAGAATAATGATGATAATAATGGTGATAATAATGGTGATAATAATGGTGATAATAATGGTGAGAATAATGATGATAATAATGATGATAATAATGATGATAATAATGGTGATAATAATGGTGATAATAATGGTGATAATAATGGTGATAATAATGATGATAATAATGGTGATAATAATGGTGATAATAATGGTGATAATAATGATGATAATAATGGTGATAATAATGATGATAATAATGATAATAATAATGGTGATAATAATGATAATAATAATGGTGATAATAATGGTGATAATAATGGTGATAATAATGGTGATAATAATGATGATAATAATGGTGATAATAATGGTGATAATAATGGTGATAACAATGGTGATAATAATGATGATAATAATGGTGATAATAATGGTGATAATAATGGTGATAATAATGGTGATAATAATCATGATGATAATAATGGTGATAATAATTATTTTGAATCTCAAAATGGATGCTGTTCTTCCCATTAGTAATTTATGTTTAACTTATGCACCTATCAATGTCTTGCTCCAACGAGGGGAGTGCAGGCATACCCAGGGGCTATTGACATTTTTCATATCTTTTTGTCAATAGCCTGTATCTTGGGGACATCAAATGCATATACTTACTCATATATTTACTGTTTCGGACGCAGAATTATTGTCAAAAAACAAGACATTGATGGGTGCATTAGCTACATTGTATAAATTAGTGCCAGCTTACGACAAAACCTTGAGGACTACTTGATGAAAAAAGAGTGTTCTCTTGGAATGTCTACAGAAACTCACTTGACTTTGATAACTCCAGTATGTTGAAGGCCTGGTTCTAGCCAGGTTTCACGAAAAAACGTTTTTATTTGTCATTGCCACAAAACTTATCTGATTTTAATAAAAATTGGTATATTGATAGATCTCGGGCTGCTGCTGTTCCTAAAGTTTTAATTTTGACTTAGGAACGGTCACGTGACCAGTTTAGATGGATAAGGGATTTCGATATTCATTTAAAAATGTGGTTGCGAGTTTGAATACGTAAAACAAACTTATACCTTAAATGTACTTCTCACCAAAGTCTCCACAGAACTGTGCTTGGAGAGTTTGGTTATCACTTCCTGGTAGGGAGATATTTTGTAAAACAGGTCACGTGACCATATTTCTTGCATAAAATCCCCTTATATCTCTCTACCAGTAAGTGATAAGTTTAAGCACTTTTCAAGCCCAAAAACTCAATTAAAATTCAAGGACTAAGGTTTTTTTGTACAGACCCCACAAAAAATCAGTTAACATTAATTTTAATAAGAAATTTCAAAGGAAAGTTAGAAATAACATTAAGTTTGCATCAGATTCAAGGAGTATTCCAGGAGTTTTAGGGTTTTTTCCTATTTTAAAGTTAAGGCTTTTCAAGTGCCCTTAAAAACATGTTTTCAATTCCAGGGCTTTTCAAGGATTTCAAGGAGTAGCACGAACCCTGTAATCAAAGTCTTTTATTACTTCTCACCTACAATACCATATATGGTTAATGCCATTGTTTTCAAGAGTGCATATGGTATCTACAGCTGTATGATACAAATAGCTATTGATTGGTAAACCAAGAGGGAGAGGGGTTTGATTGTTTGGGTATAAATCGACTAGTAGGCCAAACTTTGCCATATTTTGAAAGAAAATCAATTGTTATATTTTGCCGAAAAAGACAGATACTATAATAGAAAAACAGTGCTGCTCAAAATAATAATAATAATAATAATAATATATATATATATATCTTATTAGACAGTTTGATGTGTAAATATGGCTGGATATTTTACGAGTGAAACGCTGTATTTTGACGAGCCTCCGGGCGAGTCAAAATGCAAGTAACGAGTAAAATATCCAGCCATATTACATATCAAACTGTTTAATAAGTTATTTATTATCCAATCAAAACATTTTTGTTCTTTTATAATGCAAAATATTGTTTCACTTGAGGGCTAGATAGACGAGTAAAAATATCGCTGGATATTTTTACTCGATCCAGTCCTATACTCCTGCGATATTTTTACTCGTCTATGACTAGTTGGATAATAATCATTGTCATATTGGTCAGCAAAGAAAAAAGAGGAGATACATGTATCTTCAAAACACCACCCCAACTACGCACCCACCCACCCCTTAAAATGGTTTGAATAATTCACCCTTTTTCATCAAATATTAAATGGTCAAAACATAGTATTTTGGTTTTCTGTTACCCTCTGTAACACTTGACATTTGTTATTGTGACCAAGATACAGATGTTTGTATATGATACCTATACCAGTACTACAGGCACATGAGAGTAAACAAATATACACACATCTGTATCTTGGTCACAATAACAAATGTCGAGTTTTACGGAGGGGAATAGAGAACCAAAATACCATGTTTTGACCCTAAAACATTTATTTAATATAAAACTGACATTACACTTAATAAATATATATATACTAGTTATACAATATTAAGAGGTTATTAACGGATGGTACAGTATGAGCGAAGCGAGGTCGGTACAAAAAAGAACTTGGTCTGATATTTTCCCGTACAGCCAGAACAAGGTTAATAAATCATTTATCTTTTTTTCTTAGCAATGTACCAAATCGCAAATATTTTATCACCGAATCTCTCATTATTGAATGAATGAAAACACATTAAACACACACTAAACTAGCTAGCCTGGCAAATAAAACACTTTGCAGGTATGAAAAGGCAAAATTTTACAAAATATTAATTGCAATACTTTACAAGTTGTTTTTAAATTCCCAGTCTGAAAAAAATAAGGAAATTGGACTGTTGTCATAGAAACAGTTCAACACATCTTTGGATGGACCGCGCATCAACCAATCAGAATTCGAAAAATATTTATTATTAATAACTAAAGCCATATAATAAAATACAATATACTAGTTTTGAGTGCAATATATACCATGGAATATCCCACAAGTCACTTGTATTTTCTAGTATACACACAAGCCTTTAGAAGAGTGTGTATGCAAAAAGATTACAAGTGACGTGTGGGAAATTCAAGAAAACATTGTATAACTATTTTATCCCACATTGACCATATAAAATAAAGAGAAAGCACATTGTCTCATAGTAAGAGGCAGTTGAATATACTGCTGAATATACAACTGCTTTCAAGCATTCTGATTGGCTGTATTTAAATGATGAGGGATAAAAACTGATCTTATATATTAGCTGTTTATTTTACCGATATAACAAGTAACCCCGAATGATACAAGCTCATGTGATATTGCTTAAATCTAACTGTATTCTGATTAGGAAAGAATAACTCATTTCATGCAAGTGCCCAGAGCATTATTGACTTGTAGACCATGAGGGCAAGAGGTCTGATTGTTAGTATAAAGCAACTAGTACAGGTCAAACTTTGGCATATTTTGAAAGAATATAACATTTCCATCGATTTTTTTTCGGATGAAAAAGACATATAATGGATAATGAAAATACGAAGTCTGCGCTCAATGACGTGTGACGGCAAGCCAAAATTCATTTCAAAGCACATCGAAATTCTCTACTGTTTTTTGTCATTTTCTTCCTTAAGACTTAAGTATTTTAACGGCTGAAAATAGCACAATTTTAGTGCTACTATGCTACTAAAAATTGTAGAGCAATGGAGGAATAAAGAAAAGTTATTTTTTTAAGCTTAAAATTCCTGCAATTTGTTACCTTGTTGTAGATAAACATTGTCTGTCCCGACTTACACTTGTATTCTATCCAGTCTGATTCCATCTTGTCAAATAACTGTAGGAATACATTAGTCAATAAACACATCAGTAAACGAGATTAATAAAGCATAGCTTGAGTTATAAAGTATAGCATAAAGTAGCTTGAGTTTAGTTATTAATTTAAAGCTTCACACGTTTAGACTCGAAATCTCGATGGTCGCTTGATTGAAGAAAAATAACCAAAATCAACTCAACCTGCCTGAAATACTTCTCTACAATTGTCTACGTTGGTCTAGAGACGGTGATAATAGATTTTCAAACGGAATTCAGAGAGTAAATTACCTGAAAACTTCGAAGAAACAACGACAATCTGTTTACACTTACAAATACAATTCTGTTGTGCAAAAACAAGCAGACGTCGCTAGCTAGCGCGAGGGAGTAGGACTAGCACGCACAGGAAGCCCAATTTCATGATCTGATTTTTCCAAGGAGCGTAGAAAATCGCCGTGTGGTCCGTTCTAGCCTTAGCAATATTTGTTTTACCCAAAATGCTTTAGCATGTTGCAATGCAATGTTCAACGTGAATAAGAGCTTAAGTTGGTTAATTTTCTCTCAAAACAATGCAAAATAAAATAATTATTGAATACGTTTTTATGATATCCGAACAATCAAGGTACATTGGTACCCCGTTAATCCGACCACCGAAGAGACAGCCCAAAGTGGCCGTATTAACGGGGTGGCCCGTATTACGCGTGTAAATTTTATAGAAAATGTATGGGCATGCATTTTGTCTAGGCTCAGATTTCAGCCGTTGGGGTTTCGTGCGCCCGCGATACTCTCCCCACTAACGGCTGGGCGCATCGGCTTCGAAACGTGTCGCGCATGTCCGTGACGTAATTATGCTAATAGCATAAAAAAACGGAAACGGAAATAAAATTTGTTGAAATGTAAGCTAATGTAAATAAACTTTCCAACGGCCTGATTGTCAAAAGGTCTTTTATTAAAATTTGTAAATGATTCGAATTCAATTCGAAACAACTCTTAGCAAAACCTGCATATCATTTAGCAATTCCATCGGGTATGTTATTTGTCAAAAGAACGATCGAGACAAATCAGCGCAAAAGCTATTTCAATGGTAAACGTTTTGTTTATTCCAAGTATATAGTCCATTTTTATAGGATTTTAAGAATAATCAAACAATAAAGAAGTAAAATTACAGCTAGAGTCGTTTCGATACACATTAGTCACATTGTTGACTCGTTTAGAGAGCCGCTTGAGTATATGTTACAACCGCGCATAATAAACCAGTTTTAATTTTGAAAGTAAACATTTTGTATTTAAATGTAGTTATTCAAAGAATATAGCTGTGTATTTAAGGTTTATCGAGAAAAAATTCAAGCAATAAAGACGATGATTACAGCTAGAGTCGTTTCGATACACATTAGTCACATTGTTGACTCGTTTAGAGAGCCGCTTGAGTATATGTTACAACCGCGCATAATAAACCAGTTTTAATTTTGAAAGTAAACATTTTGGATTTAATTAAATGTAGTTATTCTAAGAATATAGCTGTGTATTTTAGGTTTATTGAGAAAAAAAATCAAGTATTAAATAAAGACGATAATTACGAGTTTCGATACAAATGACAACTTACAATCACCGCCGTAATTTAAAATGAAAACTTCGTAGTTGTTTAGCATATTACTCATTCGCCATCCTCTTCTTGGCCTATCAAGGCAGTCTTAATGTCTTTGGATGTTAAGAAGTTCTCTTGGTCTCTCATGAGAGAAACCAAAGGTAAAATAACCAAAACAATGGATCCTTCCATGGTGGAAAACAAGCGGCGCTGTTTGGAAAATCAATGATTTTCCTGAGCCAGTCGGTAGATAAACAAAAACATATTTGCCTTTTACTTATTCCTTCGTTGAATATCCTTTGATTTCTCGAAACCAAACGATTTCAAAGCATTTGAACAAGCACTTTCGAAGTCACTCTTATCCGCCATAATGTTCACGATGAATTTTAATTTATTAATATTATGCCCCTCGATTTTCGAGGGGCAAATCGCTGATTGGCTGAGAAAAACAATGCCAAGCCGATGCGCCCAGCCGTTAGTGGGGAGAGTATCGCGGGCGCACGAAACCCCAACGGCTGAAATCTGAGCCTACATTTTGTCGGGACCTGAAAAACTGGCCGTAATATATAACGAGGTGGCCGTATTGAGCGGGTGGACGTAAGGTCTCTCGTCTTCCGACCTCGGCTGATTACACTTACTTCGACTTTAATTATTCAAGTTATCAAAACAGCTTCATCCAACAATTGTTTAGCTAGATAGATAGGTACTTTATCAAATACATTACAGCCAAACTACTACTACCGACGCCGAATTACGCATTATATTTGCAATTATATATACTAGGTAGTATATTATTCTAGTATTACTTCTAACAATTTTGAATATTCTGAAGTAGTTTTTTTATCAAAAGTCTTTACTTCTGAAAAGCAGGCCGTATTGAAGCTTTGCATTCAGTGTAAATATACAATTTAATTTGCCGTGATGAAAATAATATTCCTATTAAAGGGTTGGACATGTTACTATGAGGGGGGAGGGAGGGGGGATGATTTAGAAAAAAAATTTCCTGCAAGCCACTCAAATCTTTGCATTTTTATTAAATCTTCCATGCGCATGCCAGCGGGCTAGCTAAAATAATTTCCTGCACGGACCAAATCATCCACACCAGCCACACCCCCTTCAAAAGTCAAATGGTCCACCTCTAACCAAAGTTTGTTTGTTTCTCAAAACTAAAGGCCGTATTCAAGTTTTGCCTTCAGTGTAATTGTACACCTTTGTGCGTGATAAAAATAATTTTTTTTTAAACAAAGTTTGTTCAGTTCAGTTTAGGATCAACTAAATTTCGTATTCAAGTTTTGCCTTCAGTGTAAATGTACACCTTTGTGCGCGATAAAAATAATACTTTTAACCAAAGTTTGTTTCAGTTTCTGCGGAAAACTAAAGGCCGTATTCAAGTTTTGCCTTTAGTGTAACTGCATGTAAAACTTTGTATAATATTTCTAAACAAATTGTATTTGTTTCTGAAAACTAAAGGCCGTATTCAAGTTTTGCCCCTTCAGTGTAAATGTGTACTTTGTGCGTGATAAAAATAATATTTTTAAACAAAGTTTGTTTTGTTTCTGAAAACTAAAGGTCGTATTCAAGTTTTTTCCTTCAGTGTAAATGTGTACTTTGTGCGTGATAAAAATAATATTTTTAAACAAAGTTTGTTTCAGTTTCTGAAAACTAAAGGCCGTATTCAAGTTTTGCCTTTAGTGTAAATGCATGTAAAACTTTGTATAATATTTCTAAAGAATTGTATTTGTTTCTGAAAACTGCCTAAAGGCCGTATTCAAGTTTTGCCCCTTCAGTTTAAATGTGTACTTTGTGCGTGATAAAAATAATATTTTTAAACAAAGTTTGTTTTGTTTCTGAAAACTAAAGGTCGTATTCAAGTTTTTTCCTTCAGTGTAAATGTGTACTTTGTGCGTGATAAAAATAATATTTTTAAACAAAGTTTGTTTCAGTTTCTGAAAACTAAAGGCCGTATTCAAGTTTTGCCTTTAGTGTAAATGCATGTAAAACTTTGTATAATATTTCTAAAGAATTGTATTTGTTTCTGAAAACTAAAGGCCGTATTCAAGTTTTGCCCCTTCAGTTTAAATGTGTACTTTGTGCGTGATAAAAATAATATTTTTAAACAAAGTTTGTTTTGTTTCTGAAAACTAAAGGTCGTATTCAAGTTTTTTCCTTCAGTGTAAATGTGTACTTTGTGCGTGATAAAAATAATATTTTTAAACAAAGTTTGTTTTGTTTCTGAAAACTAAAGTTCGTATTCAAGTTTTGCCTTCAGTGTAAATGTACACTTTTGAATTGTGCGTGATAATATTTTTAACTAAAGTTTGTTTGTTTTGTACGAATAACGTAGAACGGAAACGTTTTTTTGTGTAGGACGGATAAAGTTTTGAGTAACAATCAATCTTTACCAGCTTGATATAATGATAACAAAATTACACATATCATGCATTTTCTTTAATCTGGTTTAATGTATAACATACAGAGTTATAGGGATTTCAATTCGCACTCTGATTAAAATTATATCACACATGTGGCCGGTTTCGAATATTTCTATTTATTATATATAGCAAAGATATAACGCCCGATCTCATTGGTCAATAAGTGGGCCGTACTTTTTCCGTACGGACTGGAATAGCGAGAGCAGCTTTGCTTTTTCCTCTTTCGCAATATTTTTGCCTTTTTATTTTCTTATTTGACGGATTATTTTTTGATGACAATGAGAATACTACGTTCGCATAAAAATACGGAGAAGAACAGGTCGTAATATTATGTTTCCTATTTATTATAATTTTTTTCTCTAAAATTGCTATATAATAAATATCTTATTTACCTCGCTTGCTCGGGTTGTACTGGAAGTTACGGAACCTCGTTTTTTCCCACTTTTTATGGCCCTCGCGCTACGTGCTCTGGCCATACGACAGTGAAAAAAAACTCGATCCATAACTTCCTGTACGGCCCTCGCACTCGGTTAATAAGATATTATTATTTAATATATAAACTTTAGTGAGATATCAGGTGATCTCCCACGCGAAAAAGTGATATCTTCACATTGTGAAAATAACATGTTATTTGATTTTATTTGATGCACATAGTTGATAAAACTGTTATTATTTCATTTGTCATGAGTTTATATAATAAACAGAACATTACATGAGCGCTTGGAGATATGGATTTTATCATAATATCCTCTATTTATTACACGTGTCTAGGTTTTTAATATTTTGAAATAATTCAGTTATTGATGTCTATATATATGTTATACACCTAAAAAAGGTTGACGGGGCGAACGGCGATTGGCGATTGAAATTCCTATTGTCAACGACTGTGGACAATACGAATTTCAATCGCCAATCGCCGTTCGCCCCGTCAACCTTTTTTGAATTAGGTGTATAATGCGTGCTTGGAGATATGAAATTTATCTTATTGTGTTCAATCTCGATATCAAGTTGAATACCCAAAGATAAATTTCATATCTCTGAATGCACATTTATTGATCTCAATATACAACTATTTCAAAAAACGTTGAATACTGAATAGTGTTCATTCCAAGACCAAAGGGCATTGTGGGTCTCATCAATGTAAAATATAAACAGTAAATATACAGCGATATTTACTCCCCATAACTAAGTAGCATGTTAGTTTGGGTGAATGCACTTAGAGTGAAAACATTTAACCCGTGAAACAAAATTAAATAGTCAAGGTGTAATAGTCAAATAGACACAAAAGAAAACAATGGAATTACAGACTGCTAAGGTGCATGTATTAGTTTCACGGGTTAAATGACTTCCCTCTAGAATAGAATAACTAATTATTATATGTTTTACTTTAAACATGACAAATTACATGACACAAAATGCATTTCGGTCTTGCAATGCACTGTTCAGTATTCTACGTTTTTTGAAATGGCTGTATACTCCCTTTCCGAGAAACTTTGTCACCGTGAAGTGAAAAGCCTACAAGCTAGTAGCGCAGGGGATGGTGGGTTACCTATATATACTTTATCAGAACGCAGGGATTTCATGGCCACGTTGCTACACTTGTCAATATGTTATTTAGAAATGTCCGTTCTGACTTATCAAACAACAAAAAAGGCGTCCAAAATGCACATTTAACTGATCCATCATCCATTGCGCCACTAGCGCCTAGTGTGCTTTTCACGGGTGACAAACTGTCTCGGAAAGGGTGTACACCTACTTGCAAGAACGTTGTCATTAACATTTGAACCTTTGTAAATTTAGTGGATTAGGAATATATTAAAAGTACAAAAGAAAGAGTTCTGCTTCAATGATCTTCTTTTGTACTTTTAATTTATTCCTAATCCACTAAATTACAAATGTTCAAATGTTGTATGACAACGTTCTTGCAAGTAGGTGTATATCGTGTGCTGATATAATGCATTTCCTTACGCAATACCAATTCAGCTATATCCCGTGGGGGAGTGTCATTGGTATACTGGTATATAGTCAAGGAAGCCATACAGATCAAGCTTCACCCTAACACCATCGATATCAATAGCTAGGGAAAGCCGTATCGAAATATCTGAAGTGTTAGACGGCGAGCAGTCCGGCACTTTTCTCTCTGGATTCCGAGAAGAACGTGAGGAAAATTTGCCTTTAAATAAAACCCGGACAAGCGATGAATCATCTTTATCGTTTTCAATTCATGTTTTTTATTTGCTTTAGAGTTTTATTAATTTATTTGTACTGTTTATTTTTTTTGAAGAAAATTACCTAAATATCTACACTAAAAGTATTATTCTCCTCAGGCTCGGTGAATATCGGTGACAAATCACTTCGATATATTTATTTTATTTTTAATGCATTCTATCCGAAACGTATATACGAGCTATATAATAGGGAGCATTGAGATCATGTTATATTTCCTTTTTGTATTTTAAATAAGGCCCACAATGCCCCAGGGTCTTGGAATGCGCTTTTCAATATTCATCGTTTTTTAAATAGGTGTATATATTCGAAATTTCATTTGTAATCCTAAATAAAATAATTTTTATGAAATTAAATAGTGAGTTTTTAAACTCGAATCATATTTTGTGACACAAATTTAATTTTTCCAACAGAAACAAAACTCAATCCAACGGCAGCGATATTGTTCATAAAACGGATATTTACAATTCTCCTGCCGTCACAATGAACCGTTTTCAAAAACATGATTTATTTGTTTATTTTTAACATTACGTGCTAAAGATATCAGTTATTGTAATGAAAACCATAATAAAACGAGCTGCGAGTTTAATAAAAAAGCAATATTTCTAGTTTCCGTATTTGAAGGTTGGCGGCGTTGTTGTTAAGTCTTTGACGAAATCTCTCCTGTGACGCCTTTCTATAAAGAACTGAGCTTTGAACTTCATTGATGTCACTCTTCTTCGAAAGCAAACAAACTTCAGCTAGCTTCTGATAATACGATATTATGAGCTATTGCTAAAAGTTTCTTATTGACGAATGATTAATTGATAGAAGTGACGAGTCGCTAGCTTATTGGACAATCAGTTACTCTATCTGGAGAGAGAAATTGCTAAGTTTGCAAGCTGTTCAGTTATCTTGCAGTGAGCCAGCCTTACTTTGACTAAAAGTTCAATTTCAAGACAGATTACTTCAAGGTAAGAATCGAGTTTTAAAATGTGGCTTGATTAATTTTCCACGATGAATCCTTTAAGTCAGTAAGGAATTACACTCTCAGACGAAGGATTAAAGCCCCGTTAAAACGGGCCCAACATTGTTGGTTCAACATGTTGGGCCCGTTTGAACATCCTGTTGGATGATGTTGGATGAACCTCCATCCAACATATCTTTTGTTCTAGTGTTCAACAAACCGTATCGCAATATCACCCAACAACTGATGTTGGTCCAGAATTTTGGGCATGATTAAACAGATTAAACGACAGTAAGTAACACTTTGCTTGATATGGTTTCTAAGATAACATTTTTACTTCGACGTGTAAAAATGGTCAATGAAAAACTGTTTATTGCTGGTCGTCTTCACGAGCAGTAAAATTGTCAAGGAAAAATTGTCTTCACGATCAATAAAATTGTAAACGCAAACTTGTCAAGTAAAAATTGCTGATCGTCTTCACGAGCAATAAAATTGTAAACGCAAACTTGTCAAGGAAAAAATGCTGATCGTCTTCACGAGCAATAAAATTGTAAACGCAAACTTGTCAAGGAAAAAATGCTGATCGTCTTCACGAGCAATAAAATTGTAAACGCAAACTTGTCAAGGAAAAAATGATGATCGTCTTCACGAGCAATAAAATTGTCAAGGAAAAATTGTCAAGGGAAAATTGCTGATCGTCTTCACGATCAATAAAATTGTAAACGCAAACTTGTCAAGGAAAAATTGCTGATCGTCTTCACGAGCAATGAAATTGTAAACGCAAACTTGTCAAGGAAAAAATGATGATCGTCTTCATGAGCAACAAAATTGTCAATGAAAACTTGTCAATGGAAAATTTCTCAATTACATTACACAAATGCTTGTAGTTTTAAATTTCTTTTATATCATTGAATCCCAGTTAGCTATAGGAAACCAAAAAGAAATAAATTAACCTAAGAAAAGTTATTTTCTCAAAAAACCTGTACACAAAAAACTCTGATTATAACCGCTATTTGATTGAAAATGTTGGCTATTACACAACTCTTTAAACTCAGATTTTAGGCGCCCAGAATTGACAAATTCTGAAATTAATAATTCAGTTATTTTTATAAATTAGTTTCACCATGAAAAATTGCAAAAGTGTTGCCGTTATTTTCATTGAAATGATCGCCTTTGTACATTCAGGGCAAAATGGCACCAGTGACGTCATTGCTCACCAGGGTTCTCGGCCAGGCCGGAATATAATGTCAAACATCAATCCCAGAAGTATATTTGATACGTTAGTAGTATTGTTTAAGCCGGTAAATGATAAGAAAATCCATTGATATTGCTTTATTAGATTTTGGGTTATACTCAGAGTGACTGTTGGGTTGTAAAATGTAATAACACTTATATTAAAACTAAGGCTGTCCTTCAGTAGCATGTTAGATAATTATAAGAAAGCTCAAGAGAAATTTAACAAACAGTAGTGTATATATATGGTGTTAAGGGAAGAAATTAAATATATTTCGACTTTAAATGGAAACTATAGCGAGTAAATTAGTATAGGCTGCGTCGGTGTTTGATATAAACTACACGTAATTAATATAATGAAATTTGTAACACCGTAAAAAATGTTGAATTAACTTTACTGACGTTTCGAGCCCTTCGTCGGAGTAAAAAGATTAAAAAAAGTAAAAAAAAGGTAAAAAAGGTATTTTGATTATAGTGATAAACATGTTAAAGACTAGAAAATTAATGTTTTGGAAATTAATGTCAAGTCGAAGACTAGAGGCTACCATTTATGTCATATACATGTCACACTGCTACTTAAAAGCACAGGACAATTTAAATAATCGTTCTATCTCCAACCGGGACACAGGTTTCTTAACAAACTTGTATTCATGTTTATTCGTATGATTCATGGTCGATCTTCTAATCAAAATAAACTTTCTCATAATTACTTAATTGTAGTTTAGGAAAATATAAGGATTGGCTGCCCACAATTGTGTAACTACTCTCACAACGATTAGGCCCGACCTAACTGAGTCAATAAGTTTTTTATCATATGACCCGTATATTTTGCCCGGCGAGCGCCATTTTTTTTGTAATATTTCAATTCGAGTAGCTGGTCCGTACGTGTTTGTACGGACCAGGTGGAAAAAGCCGTACGAACCCCATCACGTGACTTTTTTCACGAAGGTTTTCTTAAGAGCGCGCGCCGGGCAAAATACGGGTCATATGATAAAATTCAGTACGCCTCTAAAAGTTTAACATATAGTTTGAAAGACAATTTCACACTAGCACGTGCACCTACCACTTATTAAAGTTATGCCATTGCGGTTAGCCAATCAGAACATTAGTTCAAGCTGTCAGAGCGAAAGGCTCATATTGACCATGTTCTAAACGAGGAGTAGCTAGGAGGGGACTGGTTACTAGTTTCTAGAATTAATACAATTAATAAATAAGCTACATAACATGAAAAATCACATGAAAATATACCATATCACAAATTTGGATGCTATTTGGTTGCATATTTCCATTGCAATAGTCTTTCAAAGATTTAAAAACATCGAAAAACAGGTGTTAACGCACATTTAGTCAGCTATAGATTAATTATATTTGATAAATTAGAGATTGAAGTAACAATATTAACTGTTAATATTTTTATTTTTCTGCAAATATTTCGAGAAAAGATCGAAAAACCACGATTTTCAGGCCTTGTTTCTACCAGTTTGACCGGTATAACCGGTTATACGTTCACGCTTCAATGCGCTTAGTCAAACTGGTAAAAATAACACCTCAAAATCGTGGTTTTTCGCGCGTTCTTTTCTCGAAATATTTGCAGAAGAGTACAAAAAGTAAAAGTTGATACTGTTACTTCAATTTCTAATTTATCAAATATAATTAATTGTATCATTAAATTAAATTGTTTTGTTCTTCGTTTCGTGCAAAATGTACAAGTACTTTTTGAGTTTGAAGCAAGTGTTTGGATGACTTTTACAAGAGAGATTATAAAAGGCTATCCTCATGTTAAGTCGCAATATCGAGCGAAAACACTAAAGCCATTCATGAAATAAACAAAAAATAGTTTCTAACTATAATAGTTTTTAGAGCGAAAACACAAGAACCATGAAACAAAATCAAATTGTTAGTGTGTAATAGTTCATATTTAGCGACTATTAGTTACTATAAAAGACAAGTAAAGTTGTAATGAGGTATTGTTTCCTTTTGTATTTGATGTTTCTGGTTGAGTGATACTGACTAAATAGTCAATAAATAAAAACTATTAGTTAGTAACTATTTTGCTTTTATTTCATGGTTCTATAGTGTTTTCGCTCTATTTAGCTGTAGAGTGATTTTCACTGATATGACATGACCGTGATAGAATTGGCAAACTAATAGTTACTACACTAAGAATCTATTGTTTTCTTTTGCTCTTTACCAACAAGTACTAACTAAATAGTTGTTTTTCTTTCACGGTCAAATGGAAATCACTCTAGTGACTATTTATCAGTATCACGCAACCAGAAACATCAAAAGGAAACAAAACCTCATCACAACTTTACTTGTCTTTGATAGTGACAAATATTCACTAAAAAACTATTTCACAGTAGCAATTTGATTTAGTGATATAGTGTTTGTGCTCAACTTCGTTCCCAGGCCCTTTCCCTTTCGCCCTATTCCACAGTACCAATTCTATTCCACACTAGCAATTTTATTTTATTTCATGGATATAGTGTTTGCGCTCTATTCCACATTAGCAATTTTATTTTATTTCATGGATATAGTGTTTGCGCTCTACTCCACAGTAGCAAATTGATTCTATTTCATGGATATTTAATTTTATTTTATTTCATTGATATAGTGTTTGCCCTCTATTCCACAGTAGCAAATTTGTTTTATTTCATGGATATGGATGTAGTATTTGTGCTCTATTCTATAGTAGCAATTTTATTTTATTTCATGGATATAGTCTTAGCACTCATAAAAAAAATTGAATTTGAAATTAAACTTTCATTTATCACTGTCAAGTTATCGTGAGCATTTGCTTTTAACAGCTTTAGTCGCTCTTACTTACAATCATTGATCAAAAAAGGAAAAAAGTAGAAATCTCTTAGCATTAGCCAGATTAAATAAATTGGATAAACCCGGTATACAATGGACACTAAAGTTGATTCTGTTGATCAAAGGAAATGGGCTTATCAAACAAGTGATACAGTTGATCTACTTTAATTTATACAGGTATTTTCAAAAACGTTGAATGATGAATAATGAATTAAAAACCGAAATGCTTTTTGGGTCATTTTGATTCTGCGGCACGTATAGTATGGAATGTCCTTTGCCTTGCTATCAGCGACAATGGCAATGAATGTAGAGTGTTCTAAGTGTCGGCTGAAAACCTTTTTATTCAATTTAGCTTTTAAAATAGTGTATTTTAAATAGTATTTTATTTCAAACCAATGGAACCACAATGCCCTTTGATCTTAGAATGCATTAATCAGTATTCACTGTTTTTGGAAACAGCTGTGGACTAGTTCAAGAGAGAAAAAAAGCTAGAAGGGCCAGTATCGATATCTCTGGGGCTAATGTTTAATGCACTTTTCTATTCTTACATTAGATAGGTGACTCAGTCTGACAAAGAAGACCTTTAAAGAAGATCTCACTCCGACGAAGGATTAACGTCCAAAAAACAGTAAGTAACACTCTCTTTTATACAGTGTATAAGTTACCATTTTTACTCTGATTAACGTCCTAAACGTCAGTAAGTAACACTCTCTTTTATACAGTGTATTAGTTACCATTTTTACTCTGATTAACGTCCAAAACGTCAGTAAGTAACACTCTCTTTTATACAGTGTATTAGTTACCATTTTAACTCTGATTAACGTCCAAAACGTCAGTAAGTAACACTCTCTTTTATACAGTGTATTAGTTACCATTTTAACTCTGATTAACGTCCAAAACGTCAGTAAGTAACACTCTCTTTTATACAGTGTATTAGTTACCATTTTTACTCTGATTAACGTCCTAAACGTCAGTAAGTAACACTCTCTTTTATACAGTGTATTAGTTACCATTTTTACTCTGATAAACGTCCTAAACGTCAGTAAGTAACACTCTCTTTTATAAGTTACCATTTTTACTCAGACGAAAGATTAGCGTCCTAAACGTCAGTAAGTAACACTCTCTTTTATACAGTGTATTAGTTACCATTTTAACTCTGATTAACGTCCAAAACGTCAGTAAGTAACACTCTCTTTTATACAGTGTATTAGTTACCATTTTAACTCTGATTAACGTCCAAAACGTCAGTAAGTAACACTCTCTTTTATACAGTGTATTAGTTACCATTTTTACTCTGATTAACGTCCTAAACGTCAGTAAGTAACACTCTCTTTTATACAGTGTATTAGTTACCATTTTTACTCTGATTAACGTCCTAAACGTCAGTAAGTAACACTCTCTTTTATACAGTGTATTAGTTACCATTTTTACTCTGATTAACGTCCTAAACGTCAGTAAGTAACACTCTCTTTATACGGTGTTTAAGTTATCATTTTTACTCAGACGAAAGATTAGCGTCCTAAACGTCAGTAAGTAATACTCTCTTTTATACGGTGTAGAGTGCACGCCACATAAGCGTGAAACAATATTTCTTAACTATTTATATATAATTAGCGCTAATAATATTTAAGCCTGGTTTTCACTATAGCGACGCAACGCAAGCGCAAGCGCAAGCGCAAGCACAAGCACAAGCATGTGAAAACGAGACGTGGATAATTGCAAGCGCAAACAAACTGTTCACTAGTGCCACGCGCAAGCACAAGCACAAGCGCAAACGCAAGAAAAAAGGAAATTTCTTTATATCTTGCGCTTGCGTTATCACTGCGTCAAACGGTTTTCACGACGAAATAAGGTCTCTTGCGCTTGCGCTTGTGCTTGCGTTTCTAGTGAAAACTAGGCTTTAGGCCTCGTCTACACGAATCCGATCCGGCTGAAACCGCATAGAAATATTTGCGTCCACACGAATCCGCGTATCCGGAGGATTCAAGTAAAAGTATGCGGTTTCGGTGACCGGATTTAATGGATTCGTGTGGACGATAGGCCGATTCGCATCAAAAAGTATGCGGTTTCAAAAGTATCCGGATCCGTGTAGACGGGGTCTAAATAGTAGCTAACTAAATACTATTAGCGCTAAATAGTTAAGAATTGTTTCACGCTTATGTGGCGTGCACTCTACACCGTATATAAGTTAAGAGAGTATTGCTTACTGACGTTTGGGACGCTAATCCTTCGTCGTTTTTTTAAGTTTTTTTCCAAGTGATTTCAATTCGGCCAAACAGCTTAGCGTGAGCTCAGTAAGTGTTATCATGAAATGGTTCTTTGCTCAATTCACTTAAATTCAGGATATATGTTAATACGGAAATCTGATTCAACTATATGATTATTATTGACTCAACCCGCTTCGTCGTTTTACAACAGATTACGATCAAGACTTCCTTTGTAATTCTTTCGTTCATACAACCAGATAATGCAGAGACTCAGAGTGATTTTTTGTCGTCCGTGAAAAAAAAGTACATATAAATATATCTAGAAACTAGCGAGTAAACTAGTATAGGCTGCTTCAGTGTTTGATATAAACGATAGGTAATATAATGAAATTTGTAACAACTTAAAAAATGGAAATATATCTTATTAAACAGTTTGTTCACACTCTAGTGTGGTACTTTTGTTAACGAAATAGTGTTGTGCCCACTTTTATTTTCTTGTTTTATCACTCTAATCAAAATATTCACTGTGTTTTCCTTCACGGTCTTGGCGCGAGGACTGTGCGGCGGACCCGACAACGTTTTTTGGATTAGGTGTATATGAAGGTGAGTTGTCCCTGCTAGCAGGGATAACTCTATTGTTTTTTATTCCCCTGGGGACACAAAACAATAGAGTTATCCCGGCTAGCAGGGACAACTCGCCTTCATATAAACAGCCCCTAATATCTTGTTGATATTTAGTCGTATCAAAGATATGTCTATTGTTCTATTGGCCAGTAACAAAACGAGTAGAGGACTGGGTACTAGTTTGCCTAATTAATGTAATTGAGAAACAAACCTAATAATTAAAGAGAGCACGTCAAGATATGTTAGATTCCTGAGTTTGGTTGCATTTGGTTGTATTCTGGCCAAGAGACACCCTCATAAAAATGCCTAAAAATAGAAGGAAATGTATGGTTTGGAAGGACGCCTGTCGCCTGAATTGAAATTCACTTCAGACAAAACTTCCATCTATGTTATTGTATCTGGTGCAAAAAAACATCTTGTTCAGACACGGTTGATCAATTCGCTAAATGAAATTGGGAAGTGTGGTCATTAAAATACTACTGGGAAACTCCTTAAGTTCAGGATACACAAGGAAGAAAAGACAAGGTTTCTCAAAAAGACAAATAGAAACTTCAACTGATTCTATCAAAGTTAGATTTAATTTACACAAATTCTTCGTGCAGTGAATTTATCGCCGATCGGTAAGTTCCCGACTCTCTATTCCCAAACATCAAAACAAAAGCTACAATTCTCAAGCATGTTAAGGACTGGGATTTTCGGATTTAAAAAAAAAATCATTTCTTGCTTGTGTTGTAAAGTACAAAGCTGAAATTCAGATCAATATTCATATTTGGGCTGATCAATAGTTTAGTGGTGAGAATGTTGACATAAAGTGGTCACGTGACCATTTAGGCGAAAAAATAGAAATTTAAAAATGGGCCGGTTAGAACTATTTTGCAGAATATTAAAAATTATGTGAAAACAATGCATTTTTGAAGGTCTTTCGAAATCCGCCTCGTTTGATTGTCCATCGTACAAGGTATGCGAGTTATAAGGCAAAACAGGTCACGTGACCTAAGGCTAAATTAACAATTATTAAGATTTCTCCAAATCAGAGTATGAATGACATCCAAACAAAGCGCAATGAGAGAGAGAAGCATGAATACAATGTTTTAACATAGTTTATACTTTTAAAGAAAATGTTTCTAACCGGCCCATTTTAAATTTTCTATTTTTCGGCCTTAATGGTCACGTGACCACTTTCTGTCACAACATCACCACCAAATCTTTGAAGAACCCAATTGTGAACAGAAAACCAAATTTCAGCTTTGTGCATTAAGGAGGCTCGGGTCAGTATTTTTCGCGCTCACCCAGCGACGTTTGAAAGGCCGTAGTTCCCGCGTCAGAAGGTATTTTGACAAGATTTTTTAACACATGTCTACATATAGAATAAAGTTTTTTAAAAAGTTATTTTTGATAAAATCGATAATATTTTAGCCGACAAATGATAACGCCGCCGAATTAATGTCTATGTAGCCTATTTTTGGGAAAAATCGACCTAAACTTTTAAAACCACATAGCCTACTTTAAAGCTGTTACCTAGGTCAACAATCTGGCAAAGTTTAAAAAAAATTCATCTCACCGATTTTGAATAAAAACGGGTCATTTTATTTCCTAGGAAAAATTCATTGTTTTATAATATTTACCGATAACAACAGACTTTGAAGAGATAAATCAAAATCCTTCCAGCCAGGTATTAACAGGACATTTGTCTATATTGTCTGTGAATTTCAACTAATTTAGTCCACGGGATTTCTTTTGGGAAAGGATACAAATCGGCAAAAGTTTGTCAGTTTTTGTGCAAAACTTCTAATTTTTACTTCTGAGCACGCTAACGAAAAAATCTGAGATAACTTTTTTTTATTTTTTAGCTATCAAAAGTTCACCATATTTTCAAGTGCACCTCTAAATTTTATAGTGATTGAAATATTTTGAGGCGGTCAAATAAAATTCTGAACGTGGATATATTTGCCTTCGCTTTGCAGCGGCCGGTTTGTTTTTATTTTCGAGTTATACATGATTTGCATGCTTTTGCTTTTTTATACCCACGTTCAGAATTTTATTTGACCGCCTCAAAATATTTCAATCACTATAAAATTTAGAGGCGCACTTGAAAATATGGTGAACTTTTGATAGTTAAAAAATAAAAAAAAGTTTTCTCAGATTTTTTCGTTAGCGTGCTCAGAAGTAAAAATCCCAAAAAACATCCCGTGGACTAAATTTGTTGAAATTCACAGACAATGTAGAAAAATGTCCTGTTAATACCTGGCTGGAAGGATTTTGATTTATCTTTACAAAGTTCGTTGTTATCGGTAAATATTATAAAACAATGATTTTTTGCACTGAAAAAAATTGTCCCGTTTTTATTCAAAATCGGTGAGATGAATTTTTTTTAAACTTTGCCAGTTTGTTAACCTAGGTAACAGCTTTAAAGTAGGCTATGTGGTTTTAAAAGTTTAGGTCGATTTTTCCTTAAAATAGGCTACATAGAAATTCGGCGGCGTTATCATTTGTTGGCTAAAATATTATCGATTTTATTAAAAATAACTTTTTTAAAAACTTTATTCTATATGTAGACAAGTGTTAAAAAATATTGTCAAAATACCTTCTGACGCGGGAACTACGGCCTTTCAAACGTCGCTGGGTGAGCGCGAAAATTACTGACCCGAGCCTCCTTAAAGAGAGAATGAGAAATCATTTTTCAAAGATTTCCGAAAATCCCAGAACTTAACATGCTTGAGTTTGTAGTATTATGATTACTATTAACAAGCAATTTCGGATTTTCCCAGCAGAATCTTTGTTCAAACAAGTAATTTCGGATATTGTTAAGTGCATGTTTTAAATTTTTAGAGTCTTTTCCGAAAGCAATTTGTCAGACGTGACCCGGCGATCACATTTTTGATAAATTGTTACTTTGTTGATATTTCACATTGAGTAATTCTAAACAAAATGAATACATTTTATGATAAGGATGTATACTTAATCAATACAGCTAACATGTGCTTGCTGATTCACCATCGATAAGATCGCTATAAATCATAGGGAAGTTGTTCTTCTTGATACGTGGCGCCGGTTCAATTGTGCTTCCTCTAGCTATTCATGCATTCATTCATGTTTCCAATGATTGATTCAAACTCCGTCTACACGGATCCGGATACTTTTAAAACCGCATACTTTTTGATGCGAATCGGCCTATCGTCCACACGAATCAAGTGAATCCGGTCACCCAAACTGCATACTTTTGAATTGGAAACGATTAACAGGATTCGTGTGGACGCAAATATTTCTATGCGGTTTCAGCATGACCCGGATTCGTGTAGAAGGGGCCTCATTGACTGAGTGATTGATTAAGGCCTCGTCTACACGAATCCGATCCGGCTGAAACCGGAATATTTGCGTCCACACGAATCCGCGTATCCGGAGGATTCAAGTAAAAGTATGCGGTTTCGGTGACCGGATTCACTGGATTCGTGTGGACGATAGGCCGATTCGCATCATAAAGTATGCGGTTTCAAAAGTATCCGGATCCGTGTAGACGGGGTCTGAGTGATTGATTAAGAGATTGATTCATTAATTGATTCAATCATTCATTCATATAAAGATATAGAAAAAAATATAAAAAAGTAGAATACTGAATACTGCATACTGAATAGTGCATGGCAAGACTGAAATGCATTTTGGGTCATGTAATATTGTTTAAAGTAAAATAAATGATAATTAGTTATTTTATTCTTAGTGCATTCCATTCAAAACAATATACAAGCTAGTTACAGGGGGTAATTATTGCTGTATATGTATTATTTACTATGAATCAATGAGACCCACAATGCCCTTTGGTCTTGGAATGCACTATTCAGTATTCAACCGTTTTTTGAAATAGCTGTATAACTATTCATTCATCCTTCATCCTTCATCCAACTATCCATCCATTTATTCATTTATTAATTAATTAATTCATTCATTCAATTATTCATCCATTCATCCATCTATCCCATTCATTCATTCAACTATACATCTATATTTTCATTGATATCACTTCATCCATCCATTAATTAATTAATTCATTAATTAATTAATTCATTCATTCATTCATTCATTCATTCATTCATTCATTCATTCATTCATTCATTCATTCATTCATTCATTCATTCATTCACCCATCCATTCATTCATCCATTCGCGCTCTTTTAAAAATGGGGTGCTTTAGAATTAATTTTTTTAAGCTTTTGATGAAGCCGATGGAGTTCTT
Source organism: Metridium senile (assembly GCA_949775045.1). Taxonomy (NCBI): domain Eukaryota; kingdom Metazoa; phylum Cnidaria; class Anthozoa; order Actiniaria; family Metridiidae; genus Metridium; species Metridium senile. The sequence goes on along the minus strand of OX459097.1, from coordinate 21,920,920 downwards.
TTGGTCCAAATCAGTCAATAGACTTAATCGGCTAACGCATTGCTATGTACGTTTCCACCCAATTCAAGACCTTTGTGAATAAAACTTTTGTTCCAAATATTTTCCACGTGACATTGAAATACATAAGACAAAGAATCTTATTTCCAAAAGATTTGAATTGGGTGGAAGCGAACATAGCAACGCGTTAGCCGATTAGAAATGGAATCAACCAATTGCGATATTTTATTTAAGGAATATAAAACGATGTACTGAGATATAAACACGCTGGGAGCTGTAGATCAAGAGAGAAGTCTTAAAGAAACACGAGGTCTAGACAAGTGTCTATTTGACTTATTATAAGTGTTCATCTTCTAGAGTGTTTATATCACAGTATCCAGACATAAGCGGACGTTTTATAAAATGTTTTTTAACTATTTTGCGGAGCCTGTCTCTATCCTCTGATATAAACACAGTATCCAATCAGCGCACGCGATGTGTCTTATAGTATTTTATAATTTTTAATATGGCGCGCGGTATATTAAAAAAAATAATGGAATTTTTTTTTAGAAAAATCATCATAAAGAATTCTTGGCTTTTGAAAATACTCCAGTGTCACGTAATCTATCACCGCTGTACTATTTGACAAAAGGCGCATTTGCGCAGTCTAAGCCTCGATTTGTTGTCAAAATATTCACAACAAATTCCAAGCAAAGCACGAAAAATGCTATCGCTTTGCAATAGAAAACACATTTGAATTTACTCTGAATTGAGGCTATGCCTTTGAAAATGCGCCTTTTATCAAATAGTACAGCGGTGCTAGATAATATGAAGCTGGTCTATTTAAATAGCAATGTTGGTTCATCAAATCCAGAAATATTCCGTGAATGTCTATCGATATTCATTAATACATGTTGTTAATTGTAATTATATAAATTAAAGTAAGATTTCTTAATTATATTAATTAAGCCTTGTAGTAAATAACGATAATTTTATAATACAAGGTTTTAAAGATTTGTCCTCGGAAATTTCGCTTCAAGATTCGATAGTTTTTAGCACATTTTGAGAGTAATTTTTGTTTGTTTGTTTGTGTTTTGTGTTTGCTTGGGTGCTTTTTGGTTTGTTGCTGCTTCTTCTTGTTCTTCTTGTTCTTTTTATTCTTCTTGTTTTTCTTGTTCTCTTGTTCTTCTTCTTTTTCTTCCTCTTCTTCTTCTTCTTAACTTCTTCCTCTTGTTGTTGTTGTTGTTGTTGTTGTTGTTGTTGTTGTTGTTGTTGTTGTTGTTGTTGTTGTTGTTGTTATTGTTATTGTTCTTCTTCTTCTTCTTCTTCTTCTTCCTCTTCCTCTTCTAATTCTTCTTCTCGGTTCTTCTCCTTCTTGTAAGATGCAAATCGATATGATCAATTTACCTCAAGTGATACGACGAACATGATTCCAAATATTTTTAAGTCCTGACGCGCATTTTGTGGGCAAGCTTTAAGAATATTTTTGTTTTTCATAGAATGCCTCGAGGGGTGTTTCATTCGTTAATTGAGTGTTTTTAAGCTTGAAATCTTTCAAGTACAGCTAAGATAAATCTTTTATTTCAATTTGCAAATTATAATTTCACACTAATTTATCATAATTAAACCTAAATACATGAAGGAAAAAAACATTACTTTTAAACCAAATAAAGCTTTAAAGTAAAAAGAAAAAACAATTTATTATATACTTAAGAGATTTTCTTTTCAAGTAGCTTTAACTGTACAAAGTTTTTCGTGATATTCTTGAGTGCTTTTCTGAATGGCTTCGTGAGATTCGGTCATTTGTAACTTCCACTTTTGCCCAACTAATGAAGGAATTAAACTGTTCTGAAATTAAAGACATATATTTCAACCTTAATATCAAAAACATTAATTAAAGTATTATTTCGCGCACGTACATAAAAAAATACAAAAACACACCCAGTTCAATGTTTGACGATTGCAGTTTTGGAGGGAAAATTTAGAGCACTTTGTATCTATAGATTGGAAAGATGTTTTTCGTATATCGAATTTATTACAGCTTGAATATCATATTACTTAAAAGGGATACTTGCTCATTTTTCAAACGTTAACTTTGCTTTAAATCATTGGAGTTTAAGGTAAATAATTATGTTTTCATGCGTATAATTCTATCCTATTTTCGTCGATATAATTAGAAAATTTTGAGCAGTTTCTGTGAGAATTTTTAGCACAAAACTTATACTTTTAGGCAGTTTTTTCACATTTTAGTTAATCTTTCGAATTCATAGTAAGTTTAACGTTTAAGTTTAGCTATATCGGGGTTATAATATTCTACAGACTTTATTTTTTGACCCTCTAGCTGTAATTCACATTATTTTATTGCAATGAAAGTCGACAAAATCGCGATATTTCAGAGAATTTTCTGATATAAAAATTTGCCAAAAATATATTTTTTTATCTAAACTTATTTTGTTTTTAACTTATTTTCTAAATAAAAATTAGACAACATTTTGAAGGTTTTAAATTGTTCATATTCAATCGAAGATCTATTGCTAAAACATCGACAAAATATATATGAAGTTTTAATACAAATTTATGAAAAAATCTATATTAAAAGCTAAGAAATTAGCAGTTTTCACGACAAAAGCGTCAAAAAATTAATCAACGAATCTAAAATCGATTTTTTTTATCTTTCAGGCAACTATCCAATCTTAGTCAAAATCTACATATATATTGGCCTAGCAGACGAAACACAAGAACTTATTCAATATCTTTAACAACGATGTTTCTCGAGAACAGCAGCAGACATTAAGTTGGCAGTTTTAAACAAGTTAGTTAGACCTTTGCCACGGTGAGTAAAATATTTGGTTGATAGTGGATATATTTAGGTAGAATTTCGCAAGCCCTCGAATTGCAAGCTCATTTCAATTGGTATTTCTTCCAGTCAATTACTATCGTTTATCGGCTCAAACCCTCGCTAGCTATCTCGAACACAAACCCATTTCCCTTGGAACTTATTTCTTACAGTCAATTACTGTCGTTTATCTCAAACCCTCGCTATCTCGAACACAAACCCATTTCCCTTGGAACTTAACTTTTTCCAGTCAAATGTAGCCTTCAATAAAAAGAAATTTAGGTAATACATTTTTTTCACAAAAAAAGGCCCGGCTACCTTTCAAGATGGCGCGGGGGATTGTTATGAATTGCTCTGAGGGTACAAGAATTCTTTAACAAAGCCTTGAATTGCATTGTTAAAAACTCCCATGCATGAAAGTCTAATATCGAAGCAATATTTGTTTTCAACCACACTTTTACTCACAATTAAAGTGCACCTGACGCCCTTCATGATATTTTGCAAACATGAGGTGTATAATAGTAAAGTGTACTTAATTTTTCTTGATGTCGACATCTCCTTTCTGAGATATAAGCATTTGAAATCTGAAAATGCAAATGAAGTGACGTCTACCCAGGCCTCATTAAATATACAAAGTTCTCTGGAAATAATTATAGCAATTTTTTAAAGTTCAATGTCTTTATTACTAATATTTACACTACCATTAACATTTTTACTTCTTTACAAAAACAAGCTTGCTGTCAGCTTTGAAACAAAACTTTCACAAATTCCTGGAATGACGTCACCTCATTTGCATTTTCAGATTTCAAATGTTTATATCTCAGAAAGGAGAGGTCGACATCAAGAAATATTAAGTACACGTATTATACACCTCATGTACAACAAATTTGCAAAATATCATGAAGGGCTTCAGGTGCACTTTAAGTAGTTTCTTCATGAATGCATGATTTACTCGATATTTTGAGTTGAATCTACTCAGACGTTTTTGCAGTGAATAAATAACTGACTAAATACATAAATGGTTAGGCTTCTAAAGAGATAGATTGTTAAGATATATCAAACAATATGAATATTTTTTATTTTTTACAATTATTCACCGAAGGCGAAGTGATTATCGGTGAATATTTACCGAGCGGTGAGTCTTCGAGGTGCGAGGTAAATATTCACCGATAATCACTTCGCCTTCGGTGAATAATCGTTTTAGTATAAATACAAAGGTGATTATTTCAAAAAAGAAAGAAGGAAACAGCATTGAAAGTGAAAATATTTTATTTTTTAAAAGCGCGACCGTTACGCGTAAAAATTGTAAACATTGTCTCGCATAATGACAAAAGAACAACGTGAAAATTTACTATGATACCTTTAAGTAGCTTGACACCAAACTTAGTAGCTTGTTTTGTCGATTTTGGGACAGCATTTTCTTTAAAGTTTTCAATTTTATCTTCGCTAACAGTGACAAAACAACTACTGGCAGCCATTTTGTCCGAAAAGGTGATTATCGGCTGATAATCCGAGATAGCAAACCAATTAGAGCGCGCGATTTTGTATAATCACCTTTGTATTTATACTAAAGATGAATTATTGAGAATAATTTAGGGCTGGTACTACAATGCGATAGACACAAAGTCTTCAATCTTAATTGTAAAGACGACTTTCATAAATGGCTGCAACTAATTATCATAATATTTAAAATTGATTTTTTTTTTAAGAAAAAGATAGGCATTCACCATAACAATAACTTGTGACAGTTTAAAATTAATTAATTAAATTTGCAAGAATCTATAAGAATCTATAAGAGAAAAACATCCCCGAGGCATCAAAGGCCTTAGCTAGCTATGCAGAAAATTACATAAAAATCTCCACAAATTTAATTTATCATAACTTCTTTGGTATTTTAGCCAAATCATCAAAGCCTTCCAAACATGCCTATTTCAGGTGTTTCTTTCATATGACAGTGCTAAAATATTAAGATATATCTTTACTTCAAAACATCATTTTCAATTCCGCTATTAATTATGCAAGCAGTCTATAGATATTTCTAGCCAGGGGAGTAAAATTCCAAACTGCTATTGACCAAGAGCAGAAAGAACACTTATATACGTCTGTACGAGAGCATTGTAAATGACAATAGGGGGAATAATTTGGTTTATTATCCAACTAGTCATAGACGAGTAAAAATATCGCAGGAGTAGGACTGGATCGAGTAAAAATATCCAGCGATATGTTTACTCGTCTATCTAGCCCTGAAGTAAAACAATATTTTGCATTATAAAGTAACAAAAACTTTTTGATTGGATAATAAATAACTTATTAAACAGTTTGATGTGTAATATGGCTGGATATTTTACTCGTTAACTTGCATTTTGACTCGCCCGGAGGCTCGTCAAAATACAGCGTTTCACTCGTAAAATATTCAGCCATATTACACATCAAACTGTCTAATAAGATATAAAACTGCATGCTCTAGTTATGGGGATAAAACTACTGAGGGGCCACCTTAACCGTACGTATAGTTTAACATCAAATCGTTTACTTTCTTTACTTTACACCAACGCATAGACAGAATGCCAGTATGGCCGCTCCTTCATAATCATCATTTTTAATTCATAATTTTTACAATTGGTCACTACATCAAAATTATAGATTAGAATGGCATCAACAAAGGTGAAAAGTTTGTGACTAAATTATAAAATTATTGAGAAGTTATGAGAATTTCAAAAGCGAAAAGCACTACAACGAAGCTAGCAAGGAAACAGTTCACTGAACACATACCAATCTCTGTAACTTTTTATTAGAATGGCATCAACAAAGGTGAAAAGTTTGAGACTAAAATATTAATTTCTTGAGAAGTTATGAGAATTTCAAAAGTGTGAAAAACACCACAACGAAGCTAGCAAGGAAACAGTTCACTGAACACATACCAATTTCTGTAATTTTTGATTAGAATGGCATCAACAAAGGTAAAATATTTTAGCCAAAAAAATTAAATTCTTGAAAAGTTATGAGAATTTCAAAAGTGTGAAAAATACCACAACGAGCAAGGAAACAGTTCACTGAACACATACAAATATCTGTAATTTTGATACCAAATAGCTTTAAAGCTAAAAAGGCTTTATTGCTATAAATGTAATTCAAGTAAATTTACTTGAATTACGTATACATTTAGCAATAAAACTTTCCAAAAATACATATTTCTGCTTACTCATTCTCACGGTGCAGTGCTTATTATTTCAAGATTAGAGTTTTATTTTTGAAAGTCAATGGGCTATGGCGCCGCTCACTGAAATAAAACTAAGCGTATATATCTAAGCCGATCTGTAAACAAGCGATCATTTTGTTAAGATTTCCTGATTGAAATCATTTAATTTGCTATATTTATACATTTAATCTTTAATATTTCAAGTGTTTACAGAGTTTGTTCGGTCTGGGATTTTTCAGTGGATATAAACAGAGGATATCACATTGGCGCGCCGATATCGGCGACAATTCTTTCTATTTTAAGTTTAATCATAACTATTACAATTTCCTCCAATCTGATTGGTTGACAGACCACTCTATTTTCCACTAATCAATCTTGTTTTTGTAATCGGACAGTGTAATCGGATAGTTGGCCTTAATTAGACAGTTATTATCGGACAGTTTTATGAGCCAATGATTTTACTGCTTTCAGATTAATCAACCAATCACTGAATTGATACAAATCACTATAGCAACGAAAATTATTCTCAAAAAATGAGTTTTTTTTCGAAAATGGAGGATTATTTCATTTTTATTAGAAACCCCACAAATTGTTCTCTGAAATTGTAATAGTTATGATTAATTGGTAATCAAACTTTGTGTCGTCCAATTCTGTCTGTAATCATACTTGTGATAAACATAAACAATTACGTGATAAACGATTACAGACCGAATTCGACTCCACTCAGTCCAATTACCATCATAAATTATATCAATGCAAAAGCTTCGTTGTTTTCGTGAACGCAAACGCGTCCCGAAAGGCGTAAGAGCGGGAACAATGTTGGCTTGTGATTGGTCGAAAAAGATATCTTCACATATATATAACAATGGTATGATTAAATCCCTTAAAAAAATGGATAGGGGTGCTCGACGGATCTTTTAGGGTCGAAAATAAGTCCCTTGCGTACCTTTTAGGGTCTCGAACTGGCACTGTACATGTGCGGCCGTGTTGTATCGGCAGATACAATCGCAAGCCGAAGGCGCGCAATTGTATCGCCGATACAACACGGACGCGAATGTTGTAAACTACTTAAAAAATATCTAGGTTAACTCTTTCATATTTTACCAAAATTTTCAAGATTAAAATACATTTTGCCGTAAAATTACCAGTTAAAACTTATGCAAATCAGGATATACAACACTAGTGTTGTATCAGATTTACAACACTCGTCATGGTCATGGTTTCTTTTGAAAATTTTTCATAAATTTTGTAAGTCTATATATTGATAAGTAGTGTTTACAACATGAGCGGCCGTGTTGTATCGGCAGATACAATCGCAAGCCGAAGGCGCGCGATTGTATCGCCGATACAACACGCGATTGTATCGCCGATACAACACGGACGCGAATGTTGTAAACTACTTAAAAAATGTCTAGGTTAGCTCTTTCATATTTAACCAAAATTTTCAAGATTAAAATAAATTTTGCCGTAAAATTACCAGTTAAAACTTATGCAAATCAGGATATACAACACTAGTGTTGTATCAGATTTACAACACTCGTCATGGTCATGATTTCTTTTGAAAATGTCTCATTAATTATTCATGAATTTTTTAAGTAGTGTTTACAACATGAGCGGCCGTGTTGTATCGGCAGATACAATCGCAAGCCGAAGGCGCGCGATTGTATCGCCGATACAACACGGACGCGAATGTTGTAAACTACTTAAAAAATGTCTAGGTAAGCTCTTTCATATTTGACCAAAATTTTCAAGATTAAAATAAATTTTGCCGTAAAATTACCAGTTAAAACTTATGCAAATCAGGATATACAACACTAGTGTTGTATCAGATTTACAACACTCGTCATGGTCATGGTTTCTTTTGAAAATGTCTCATTAATTATTCATGAATTTTTTAAGTATATATATTACATAAACACCGGTACTTTTTTCCCAAATGTTGCCATGTCAATACAATCAATGTCATTACGTTGTCCACGTAAAGTAAAAATTAACACTACAACAATTAAGTGACATGTGATACAGGTTTTTGGTTTTCAGCAGTTGAAAGTTCAATTTTTAACTGTGAAATGAGTAGCAGTTAATATGGAATATTGATACATTTAAGATAAAAGTAAATCTGGTTGAGAAAACTCAAGTTAAAACTTATGCAAATCAGGACGATTTTGTATCTTAAATAAAACCTTTGTCACGGATTTGATTTCTTTTGTAAAAGCTAGTCTCATTAGTTTGTCATTAATGTTATAAGGCATGTGTGTTCACACGAATTTTATAGCCAGCTTTACAAGAATAATTTCAAAACAGTCATGTAATAAAAACAGGAAATTACTATCAGGAAGCAAGCGATTAAAAAACGCGACACTTACATATAGACATAGCTAAAAATAGATACAAAGTGTAATATAATTAGACATTGGAATTGTGTAATGTTAACAACACTAACGGCCGCGGTGTATCGGCATACACCTGATTCAAAAAAGCTTGAAGGGGCGAGCGGCGATTGGCGATTGGCGATTGGCAATTGCACGACCGAAAGGAACTGTGGGAAATACGAATTTCTTCTTATTCCTTTCTAAATTACATAAACAATGCCTCAACCGTTCAGCGAAACCTACGAGACACCCATCTAAAGCGGCGTTTACAGTAGCAAATTTGTCGCGCGACAAGAGCGGCGACTTTTACGGCGATTTTATCGCAGCTTTGTCGCCGCAATTTCGAATACGCTCGAATTTAGGAGACAAAAAATCGCAGCAAGTTGCAATAAATTTCGAGCATGTTCAAAGTAGCGTTGACAAAGCTGCGATAAAATCGCCATAGAAATCGCAGCTCTTGTCGCGCGACAAATTTGCTAGTGTAAACGCCGCTTAAGGTAGTTCGGGACCCAGCCGTAATCACATAATTTCGTTTTTTAGCTTTTAGTATTTTCCGATTTGAAAATCATGGGAACGTTATGCCTTCACAAGACAAGCACATCGTCTCAGCAAAAAATCTCCTGAATTTAGACCCGCATTCACGAGAAATCAAGATTTTTCGTTAAATTCATGATTTTTTCGCATTCAAATCGGCGTCGTTTTAGTGTCGATTTTTGGAACTATAATGCGTCATATAAATTAGTGTTTTGGGCAAGAATTACGAATTAAACTGGTCATAATCAGCTTAACATCCGTTCTAGAGATATTAGCAGACCAAAAAATGTTAAAGTTTGTTTCGATAATGTTATAGGGAACTAGTTACCAGTCCCGCACGGACAAAAAATAGGTTCACGAAATATACATTTTAAAGGGTTTTCGTGCTATAACTCGGAAAAGAGCGCGGTGTCACCCCATTTTTATTTTATAGATGGATTTCCCTTATCAGAACTCTTCATTCCGTGAAATAAAAATGATATGGTTTTCGAGCGCAAAATGTGGTATTTTTCACATTTTGAGTTTATTTTTGCATCAAAATTCTCGACATGCACGTACTTTTCGCAGTATTTTTTTGCCCAAAGGATTTTCTTGAGTAAAACATGACAAATAATATGTTTGTTTGGAAAATGCCTTTCTTGTGCAAATGCTTGTTAAAAAGTTTGCTATCGGGAAAAATAGAATAAATAGCGTTTTATGTTTCAAATTCCGACAATTTTTGTGACAAAAAATGACCAAAATGGGCCCCAGTCTACCGCCCTTATCTCTGAAACGAGCACGGTGACCCATTATTTTTATTTTAGTTTTGAACTTAACTTAGTTTGCTCTTTTTACATGAGAAGTTTCAAAAAGATCTAACGATAGAATCTAAGACGCCCGAACTACCTTAAGGCCATCGCTGAACAGTTTGAAGATCAGGGTATATTTACATAGTATGGAAATTGTTCAATAGACGATTTTCATAAATGACCGCCATTAATTATCATATTTTTTTTAATTGATGTTTTAAGAAAAAGAAAGCTATGATATAATAGGCATTTACCATAACAATAAGTTGTGAAAGTTTGAGAAAAAACGAATAAATTTGCAAGAAGCTAGAATAATTTGAAAAATCAAAAAAACACCAAAACGTGGCATCAAAGGCATCAGCAGAAAATTGCATGCAAATCTATACATTTTTCATTTTTCATTCATTTTCTTTAGTATTTTAGCCAAAGCATCAAGACCTTCCAAACATGCCTATTTTCAGGTGGTTTACTTGAAAAATCATTTTCAGCTACATATTCATGAAAGTGGTCTATTAAATTTAACATTATCTTACACGCTTATAGATGCAAGCTAGCCAAGGTAGATAGCTTTGCATCTTTGCATCTTTGTAATTAATATCTATGTAAATATATGTGTAAAAACTATTCACATTCTATAGAAGTTGGTCTGTTTTCTTCCGCTTATTATGTATACTCAGAATCTCTATTAGTCTAACTCTTTTACTCAGACGAAGGGCTAAAGCTGGAAAGTTAAGTCGACATTTTTTACAAATTTCATTCTATTACCTATCGTTTATATCAAACACCGACGCAGCCTATACTAGTTTACTCGCTAGTTTCCATTTAAATAGACCAAATCAGCTAACGTGTTGCTATGTATGTTTCCACCCAATTCAAATCTTTTGGGAATAAGATTCTTTGTCTTATGTATTTCAATGTCACGTGGAAAATATTTGGAACAAAAGTTCTTATTCCCAGTGGTTTTGAATTGGGTGCAAACGTACATAGCAACGCGTTAGACGATTTGGTCTATTGAACCCAGGCAAGACAACCCATTGCTAGACCATTCTATAAAATATATTTGATATGAATCGCGCGCGCTCTGATTGGCTGAGAAGCTTTTTCTATATAAACTCAACAGAGTATGAACGTCTCTTAGTTTCATTTTAACAACTGAATATTTTATTAAAGAAGTTTAAAACGAGGCAGCGTACTCAATCGAGTTATAGAGCACTTGGGAATTTTAAGAAGACTCAAGAAGCGCTGAGAAGCCGACTCTGCTATGCGCCGTGCTTCTCCTAACGCTTATCTAGTCTTCTCAAACATTCCCGCGTGCTCTATTTTCGATAGAGCACGCTGTCTCGTGTTCTATTTCTTCAACGCCTGATACTATCGAGGCGAACAAAAATGCGGTAATAATGACTCTTATAGTATAAGTACTTCGACTGCATTTAGAGATCGCTTTATTGACACAAGTGTTTTCGTAATGTCACTTAAGACTAAAGTAAATTGCATCTGTGGTATATTAAGGGCATTTACGTGGTATAGAAATGGCAGAGCTGATTGGGTGAGGGTTTTGAAGAGATTTTAAGTGGATGTATCGGCTTTCGTGATTAGAAGTGCATATATAAAGACCTCAGTTGTGTGTATATATATGGCGAGATTGTGAGGGAAATTTCTGGAAGGTAAATTATTCTTATTCTTATTCTTATTCTTATTCTTATTCTTATTCTTATTCTTATTCTTATTCTTATTCTTATTCTTATTCTTATTCTTATTCTTATTCTTATTCTTATTCTTATTCTTATTCTTATTCTTATTCTTATTCTTATTCTTATTCTTATTCTTATTCTTATTCTTATTCTTATTCTTATTCTTATTCTTATTCTTATTCTTATTCTTATTCTTATTCTTATTCTTATTCTTATTCTTATTCTTATTCTTATTCTTATTCTTATTCTTATTCTTATTCTTATTCTTATTCTTATTCTTATTCTTATTCTTATTCTTATTCTTATTCTTATTCTTATTCTTATTCTTATTCTTATTCTTATTCTTATTCTTATTCTTATTCTTATTCTTATTCTTATTCTTATTCTTATTCTTATTCTTATTCTTATTCTTATTCTTATTCTTATTCTTATTCTTATTCTTATTCTTATTCTTATTCTTATTCTTATTCTTATTCTTATTCTTATTCTTATTCTTATTCTTATTCTTATTCTTATTCTTATTCTTATTCTTATTCTTATTCTTATTCTTATTCTTATTCTTATTCTTATTCTTATTCTTATTCTTATTCTTATTCAGATTAAAATAAACACACTTTAGATACGCTGGTTCCACAACATCAGCATATACAATAGAAAACAATAATTAAGCACTTATGTAAAGAGTTTTTTTGAATGTCCAGCTTGGGTGACTTTTCTTTGATCAGCAACATTTCGTAAATGAGGCAATCAAATTTCGCGTTTGACATTTTTTCAAGATCGCAAAATTGTTCTCGGGTGGTCAGTGTTGTAAGACCGTGTTCTCAAAGACGATCGATGTTTGCCTATAGTCGAGTAATTAACGATGGTCTTCAATTCGCTTATGCAGATGACCTGATGTATAGCCAACGTAGCTTGCATCTTACAAGTTTCCAATATTTCATTTTAAATTAAGCGTTTCATTACAGCCAATAATATTGTGCTCTATCACTACATAGAGTAAAATTAAAAGCTTATTTTACAATTCCAATTTTCGCATTTTTTCACGTTCCAATTCAATTTGAAATTTTTAAATTTAAAAAAGTTATAATATAGTCAATACATTCTAGTTTTAATACTACTTATAAAATTAACATGAGAACTTATTTTAACATTTTCAAGTTTCCCGTTTTCCATTTTCATTTTAAATGAAGTCTTCCATTATAAATACTAATTTTATCACGGCATTTAAAATAGTTAAAATTTGTGCTATACTATACTTTCAATTTTCAGCATAACTACTGTGTTTTATCACAATATTACTAGTAAATAAACTTGAAATCTTATTTTATATTTCCAATTTTTCATTTTTAATAATAATATAATAATAAATCTTTATTGGATAACAAATAAAGCACAGCTTTTTTCCAATCTGGCCCATTTTAAATGAAGTGTTTAATCACAATCCAATTTTCATGAGTCAAGAACAACTGTGCTCTATCACAATATATAATAAACTTGAAATCTTATTTTATATATATTTCCAACTTTCTCCATTTTCATTTTAAATAAAGTGTTACATTACAATCGATAAATTCTAGTTTTATCACTGCATTTAAAATAGTTATAGGTTGTGCTATATTTCCAATTTTCAGTCAAGAACTTCAATCTGTGTTCTATCACAATATATAATAAACTTGAAATGAAATCTTATTTTATAATTCCAAATTTTACAATTTTCATTTTTAATAAAGTGTTCTATTACAGTCAATAAATACTTCTTCTAACACTACATCTAAATTAAATTAAAGTGAAAGAGTTTGCTATACTTCCAATTTTCAGTCAATAACATTTGTGTTTTATCACAATATCAAATAAACTTGAAATCTTATTTTATATTTCCAATTTTTTTCATTTTCATTTCAAATGAAGTGTTCCATTACAATCAATAAATACTAATTTTATCACAATATTTAGAATAATTTAAACCTCATTTTATGTTTCACGTTTCCAATTTTCATTTTAAACGAAGTGTTGTATTACATTGAATAAATGCTAGTTCTTTCGCTACATTAAATAGACTTGAAATCTTATTTTATATGTCCAGCTGACCCGTTTTCCATGTTCATTTTAAATGAAATGTTTCATTACAAACAACAACTACTAGTTCTACTACTACATTAAATAAGCTTGGCATCTCATTTATCGTATTTTTTTCCCAAGTTTCCAATTTTCCCATTTCATTTCAAATGAAGTGTTCCATTACAGTCAACAACTACAAGTTCTACCACTACATTTCAAGCTTGACATCTTAATATAACGTATCTTTTTCCAAGTTTCCAATTTTCCCATTTCATTTCAAATGAAGTGTTCCATTACAGTCAATAAATACTAGTTCTCCAACTACATTTAGAATAATTTAAATCCTCATTTGATGTTTTCCGTTGTTTAATGGTTTGAGTATAGTATTATCAATAGTTTCCGTAAACACCTTCGCAGGCTTTAAACTGCCAAAGGCGTCGGCGGAGTAGACAAGCACATTTCACGCTTGCACCAATTTGAAGCACTGTAGGTCCCTGTAGGTTGTTTGTGTCTTATTGAAAACAGTTGAAGTTTCGACGTAGAAAGTTTTTTTTTCTTTTTGGTAATTGAATTATTGAAAGGTTTTGGATATAGGTTGATTGTGCCTTATTGAAAACTGTTGATGTTCGACGTAGAAAGGTTTTTTTTCTTTTTGATAATTGAATTATTGAAAGGTTTTGGGTGATTTAATTGATCACTGCTGCAATTGGTTGTTTGTGCTTTATTAGTGAAAATAGTTGATATTCGACGTAGAAAGGTTTTTTTTTCTTTTTGGTAATTGAATTATTGAAAGGTTTTTGTGATTTAATTGATCACTGCTGCAATTGGTTGTTTGTGCTTTATTGAAAATAGTTGATATTCGACGTAGAAAGGTTTTTTTCTTTTTTGATAATTGAATTATTGAAAGGTTTTTGTGATTTAATTTGATATTAGTAGGATTTAATTTTAGTATCAATTTTAGAAGACTTTATAATGATGATGATGGTGGTGATGTTGACGATGGTGATGACTATGATGCATGATACCGGTGGTGACGATTATGGTGATGACCATGATGATGATGATGTCGATATTAGTAATGTTAAGTTAAACTAAAAATGGTTGAAAATTTATGGAGTTAGTGGATTAATGAATGAATGGATGCAAAGTTGAATTGTTCTAACTGTCCTTTCGTCCATCCATCTATGATTCACCCATTCTTTTATTTTTCATCCATCCATCCATCCATCCATCCATCCATCCATCCATCCATCCATCCATCCATCCATCCATCCATCCATCCATCCATCCATCCATCCATCCATCCATCCATCCATCCATCCATCCATCCATCCATCCATCCATCCATCCATCCATCCATCCATCCATCCATCCATCCATCCATCCATCCATCCATCCATCCATCCATCCATCCATCCATCCATCCATCCATCCATCCATCCATCCATCCATCCATCCATCCATCCATCCATCCATCCATCCATCCATCCATCCAAACATCCATCCATACATCCATACATCCATCCATCCAAACATCCATCCACACATCCATACATCCATACATTTATTCATTCATTCATTTATTCATCCATCAATCCATTATTTCATTTATTCATTCATTCATACATCCATTCTTTCATTTATAATTCTCATCTATCAAATGAATAAATGAATGTTTTTCATACATATCTTATTAATCTAGGATACAGTACTTAGTACTGCATACTGATTAATTGTAAACAATAGAAAAAAATCTAGGATACAGTACTTGGTACTGCATTTATTAATTGTAAATAATAGAAAGAAATCTAGGATACAGTACGTAGTACTGCATCTATTAATTGTAAATAATAGAACGAAATCTAGGATACAGTACTTGGTACTGCATGTATTAATTGTAAACAACAGAAAAAATCTAGGATACAGTACTTGGTACTGCATTTATTAATTGTAAATAATAGAAAGAAATCTAGGATACAGTACTGTATTCGTTAATTGTAAATATTGATGTGCTGTTTATTATTACATAGAAATATTAAAAAAATCTTATTAATGAATAAATGGACGTGTGTTTGTATAGATTTTACTATCTTCATTAATCCAATCAATGTTTTATTTATTCATTCATTCATTCATTCATTTATTTATAATTATCATAATCATAATCAAACAAATAAATAAATGCATGTTTTTCATACATATCTTATCAATGAATAAATGGACGTGCATTTGTTTGTATATATTGTTCTTTCTTCATTAATCTAATCAATGGTTTTTTGTTTCAGTCGTTCATATTGCCATCTGTACGTGACGTCATCGGGATTATTTCAAGTACTGACCATCCTTTAGACATTATTGAGAAAGTGATTGTAAAGTGCTACGTTGAATGACTGGAAATCGCGTCATCCGCCCTAAGACGCCATCCTTGTAATCTAAGCAGTTAATTCTTAAGAACAATCGATAAGGAGAATATTCCATCGAACACATTGGAACGTTCCATCGAAAACAAACAGAACGTTCCATCGATCAGAAAGAAATTTCAATCGAACGCAGAAAGAACGATCTATCGATCAGAAAAGAACGTTTCATCGAACGGCAAAAAAGAACATTCCATCGAACACAGAAGAAGTTTCCATTGAGCGCAAAAAGAACGTTTGATCAAACATACAAGAAGTTTCCATCGAACGCAAAAAGAACGTTTGATCAAACATAACGTTTAATCAAACATACAAGAAGTTTTCATCGAACGCAAAAAGAAGTTCCCTGGATCAAAAACGGACGTTTGATCAAATATACAAGAAGTTTCCATTGAACGCAAAAAGCAGTTCCCTGTGTCAAAAAAGAACGTTTGATCGAACAGAAAAGAAGTTTTCATCGAACGCAAAAAAAACGTTTCTCGGATAAAAAAGAACGTTCGATCGAACAGGAAAGAAAATTCCATCGTTATCAACATCATCAGTTGTTACTGTAGCAATCGCGAAAATCGACAAGGACTTTCAATTACCAATCGAAAAGACAAGAACGTTCCATCGTTCCATTCATCACAATAAAAGAACGCATCATTGGAACTGACAGCAGCATTTGATTTGTACTACACGTAAGGTGACTTATACGACAATCTAATTACCTTCCTTTAAAGAAAAAAGAACATTCAATCAATCACATATGAGGATCAATTACTGTGGCAATCGATGAAGTATATAGAAAGTGATTAGAAGTGATCGAAAAATAACATTTTATCATAATCGACATTGACAGTCAGGGCTTGTGAGGCAGTTGGCTGATGTTACAATTATTATCAAGAATAATTGAACAGCAGAAAATAAAGAACACTTGATCAGACTAGCACAAAATTTAACCAAGAACACTGTATCACTCAACAAAAAAATTGGCGCAGTTTGCAGAGGTTACAGCAGAACTTAAAGAACAATTGATCAAGCACAAAATTCAACCAAGAACACTGTATCACTCAACAAGAAAATTAGCGCAGTTGGCTGAGGTTACAATTATTAACAAGAATAATTGAAAAGGAGAATATAAAGAACACTTGATCAAGCACAAAATTCATTCGAGAACACTCTATCATTTCACAAAAGAATTGGCGATAGACAATTGAGCAGAAACTAACGCTATCAAACAGTAAAAATTGAAGGGCACTCTATACTTTCAACAAGATACTTTGCAATAGACAATTGTACGGAAAATATCGATATTTAAGCAGTGAAATAATTAAAGAGCACTCTAGCGATATCATACAACAAGAAAATTGTCAAAAGACAATTGAGCAGAAAACAACGCTATCAAGCATTGAAGAGCACTCTCTCATTCAACAGGGAAATTGACAATAACAATTGAGCATAAACGATATCTATCAGACAAAAGAAGCTTTTAAAAAGACTACTCGTTGCTGCTCTTGAGGCGACTTCCACCAAAGAAGAAAGTTTGATAGTTTAATCGATCATAGAAAGAGCTCGAAACTCGGAACAAAAAAAAACACTCATTTAAAAAAACTACTCATTGCTGCTCTTGAGGCGACTTCCACCAAAGAAGAAAGTTTGATAGTTCAATCGATCATAGAAAGAGCTCGAAACTCGGAACAAAAAAAAAACACTCATTTAAAAAAACTACTCATTGCTGCTCTTTGAGGCGACTTCTACCAAAGAAGAAAGTTTGATAGTTCAATCGATCATAGAAAGAGCTCGAAACTCGGAACCAAAAACCACTCATCTACTTAACTATAAAAATCCGCTAAACCTCAGATCTGCACTTCAAAAATCTACTAAACCTTTGCAGCTCAAGCCATAAACTGGGTAAACATCACATTGATCACAATCAAGCTATAATACAAAAACATTAGTTCTACGATAATCCGCTTTCTTCAAAACCTTCATTTATTGAACATAAAAGCGTTTTCAAGATATTTGACATATACGCCGGTAATACAAACTACAGAATAGATTTTTCTGTTTTCAAAAGAATATACAGACTAATATCATTCACTTTGGAAGACCGATAGACCAAACGCAAGGATAACGTGTTGTATTAACTGTAGGTATTTCCAAAGAAAATACCAAACACCGAACACAAATATTTTGCTTTAACTGTTGGATACAAGCACTGGAAATCTCGAGATCCAACAAAAATATTTTGCTGTAACTGTTGGAAACAAGCACTGGAAATTTCGAAATTGAACAAAAAATATATTGCTGTGGCTCTAAGAAACAACCACTAACTATTTCCAAATCGAACCAAAATATTTTGCTGTTACTGTTGGAAACAAGTGCAAACTATCTACCAAAACATAAGCTCAGGATATTCTTGTTATAAACATCAGCATGGCGGCCAACGGAACTAATTTAACCGGTCAAGTTCATTTTAGAAACTACGAGCCATGGTACGGTTACATCTTCGCCGGTCTTTACATTGTTGTAATCATCGTCGCCTTATTTGGGAATGTTTTAGTGTGTTTCTGTATAGCCATTTCGACAAAACTTCGCCGTTCTCCTACCACGTTATTCATCTTCTCCTTGGCTGTATCCGACCTGATAACAGTGTCCATATCCATGCCATTTGACGCCGAAATACTAATAACATCTGGAGTGTGGTTCCATGGCGAGATCATGTGCAAGGCTTGGACTGTAGCCTACTTACTGACGGTTCCGACGTCGATATTAACGCTCCTAGCTGTTAGCATCGACCGTTACAAGACTCTAAGTGATCCTCTAAATCGTTTTCGAAGAACCCGATTCATGACCAGGAAAAAGGCGGTTATTGTGATCGTGGCTATATGGGTGTACTGTTTCATCATCGCTATTCTACCTATTGCAGGAATTATCAACCAGCTTTCCTTCGTGGATGGAAACCAGTGTTTCTTCCCAATGCCGCCATTGTTCAACACCATCAACAATTTCGTCAACTTTGTCTTCCCGATTTTACTCACGTGTTGCATCTACCTAAAGATTTACCAAATAGCCAAACTGCAGCCTCTGCACCACCAGAAGTTTAGCGGAGGCCCATGTGGGAGACCTAAGATGCAGAAAGATTATCTTCGAAATATCAGAGCTGCGAAGACAACCTCAATGTTCGTGTGTGCGTTCATGTTCTGTTGGATTCCCTACTGCACGATCTCAATTGTCTCCAATCTCGGTTCAGACGCTTTCTTCTACTCTATTCCGCCACATGTGTTTCCTCCTTTGTTGATGCTCGGGTACCTGAACTCTGCGCTCAATCCATTTCTCTTTTCGTTCAGAAACCGTGCCTTCAAAAGCACATGCTCGAGGATCTACAACGCGTTGAAGCGAAAGAAATCGAGCCATGGAGCTTCTCGTAGCATCCACTCTACTGGTAAACGCAGCGAAATTCCCGAAACGGACAGCGGGACAGCTGTACGTATGTTCTCAATGCGAAGCCTCAGTCAAAGCGACCCGACGCCAGACAGCTCAAACCCGGTAGATTCACTGCAGAAGTGTAACTTGAATGACACTTGTGGATCGAGAGAACCGTTAAGCGATAATGATAGACTAGCACATACAATGAATTGTTCCTTGGAGATTGATATCGATATCGCAGCTAGTTACAATAATACTTATCTATGAACTGTTCATCGCCGCTGGTAGTTTAGTTAGAAAACCACGTCCAGTCGTAATTATCGGCCTTTAAACATTACAGCCAATACTCATAAATTATTCATGAGGTAATTAGCCAACCCGATGGCGCGATTTTGGTCACATGCAGATACTTGAAACCAGGGAAAGCACTACCAAAGCAACTGGAAGTAGTCCCAAATCATGCACAACATATCTCCAATTGCTTTGGAACTATTTCCAGTTGCTTTGGGATTACTTATCGGGGCATGCTTTTAGGACTGAACAAAGGGAATTTAAGGCAGTGAAAACCTGCTTAGAAACTCACCTCTATGTTGATTTGATTAGCACGTATTTTTATCAGTATTAGGCGGAAATCCTGACAGATTGCGGGCTTTTCAAGCGAAGTACGGTCAAAACACGCTTTAGTCTGAATATCTTTTCGTCGTTTTAAATAATGAAAATTTTTCAAAAACTACATTTATTTAGCTTTCAAAAAATATATACTTTTACTGGCATATTTTAAAAAGCTTGCGCATAATTGGAGTTTTGCGTGAGTAGAGGTCCCCCAAACGTACCCCTCTTTATACCTTAAGTTGTCAAATTACGTTACATCCAATCAAAGCTCTATAAAGACTTAATTAAAATCAATCAGAAGGCCAGGGTGAGATTCTGACACTACGCTCCTGATTGGCTCGGCGAATTCAAAAAACTAGGCTCGTTTGGCT
This sequence comes from Metridium senile, assembly GCA_949775045.1. Taxonomy (NCBI): domain Eukaryota; kingdom Metazoa; phylum Cnidaria; class Anthozoa; order Actiniaria; family Metridiidae; genus Metridium; species Metridium senile. The sequence goes on along the minus strand of OX459097.1, from coordinate 21,900,655 downwards.
AGAGGGTTTCTCATGAGAATAACGAACACAGACGTAAAAATGATAAATGCAAATACTAGATCAAGAAACCCTCTAGATTCTAGGGTAAGCCACTGGCGGATTAACTCTAGTGTTGAGCGAAGACTATATGAAAGAGTGATGTTCCTATAAAAGATGACCGCCGACCGGTTGGCTTAGTTATTTACGTTAAGCGCCGGACTACAGTGTGGGAGGTTCGGGGTTCGCGTCCCGGTCGGATCAATACGAAGGGTCTTAAAATTATTGAGGAGAAGGCGCTACCTTTGTTATGCAAATAATTAGACCTTCACGTCTTCTCGGATAAGGACGTATATCCGTAGGTCCCGTCCCGTTCTTCACTCTAATATTAGAGAGTTTAAGATTCATGTTTACGCCAAACCGCAAACGTCAAAACTAACCGATTTTTCTGCGTTTACTCTTTACCAATTGACATCTCCGCGTAAACAAGGTCCTTATGTTGTTGATACACATTTTATTCATTGAGATCTTTTGCGCAGTTATTTGAAGCTTTTAAAGTAATATTAGAAAGGCCAATCTGGCGTTTGACGTTCCCGTAAACGTGAATCTTAAACTCTCTACTATATAAGGTGGACGTTAAAGATTCTGTTGAGCTATACGCAAAGAGTAGGGGATTGTCGCCCGGTACAACAGTTAGGTCTCGGTGGCATACACTACTAATCCACATTCATGATTGTAAACTGCTTCTAGCAGTCCGATTAGTTCTCTACATGTAACATAAGTAAAATTGTAAACAGTCACTGAAAAGCCCCGATGGGAGTGTCTGTATCCTCTGTAATGACCACTCAGTTTGTACTAGTTCATAAAGAACAAAATAATATAAATTATGAAAATTAGAAACGCCTGGTCGGAATACTAGAACAGTAACAACAACAACAACAACAACAACAACAATAACAACAACAACAACAACAACAACAACATTTTTTATTACTTTAAAGTTTAAATAGTTTACAGCTTAATTGGTGAAAAAGTGTACATATATTACAGTAAATATTATTCAAAATAACTAAAAAGCTGAAAGGTACGTTCGTATATACATGTTGATGAAAAATTGTACAAATATTACAGTAAATGTTACTCAAATTAACTAAAAAGCTACCGAAAAAGTTTGTATATAACTTAACATTAAAGGTTCGTCTACACTGATAAGAGAGAATGGCCGTTATTAATAATATTACTCAAGATAGAGTAGAGTTTCCCTTCTCCTTTGTATTACGCAGTTTGCTTACAGCAAAACGCACCTTACCGTGGCCACTAAATTCAAGTTTTGTACAAGTTAGTTTAGTGTTCAAAAGTTTCACTTATCAAATTGTTTGCTACACCTTTTCAAATTTAAACATCCTGGGAGGTTTTTCAGCCACTATACACTTCACTCTTGTCTTCGCTTTGAACATTTCAAAGTGTTTATCGTTTGACATTCGGCGTGTCTTTTATTTCAAAGTCAAGTTCTCGCTTTCTTATTTGTTAACTTGTACAAAACTTTAATTAGGTGGCCACGGTAAGGTGCGTCGCGCTGTAACATGATTAGAGTGGACCTTAGGAACAAGTCAGTGTAGCTAAGTTGGTTAGTGCGCGGCTTTCGGAGCGAGAGGTCACGAGTTTGTTTCCCAGTGGCCTCATACTTGTTTCGACTTCTTTCCAATCACTGTATAGTAGCTTTGATTAGCTTTAAATACGTCGGCTTCCTGGGAGACCAGCTTACTTCTAGCTGAAGGAACTACCGACGCTAAATAATAGTACTTCCCCCCCCCCCCCCTTTCCCCTCCCCCAAGTAATAGGAGAGGAATTGCGGTGAATCATTATCAAAGTGCAGTGTGCGCTGTGCGCTGTGCGCTGTCTACACTTCCGAAGCTGTGGTGTTGGGTGAATTTAAAAGTTTTGATGTCCGTAGTGTTTGGTGAAAGGCATTGTTATAAGGTGTGGTCGAGATTTCTCTACGGTGTATCCGACCTCACTCCTCACCCCCCCCCCCCCCCCCCCTTTCTCCAAGTCTCCTTCAAATAGGGTTACACTAGATATTAGAGGCTCATACTAGCGAGTAAACTAGTATAGGGTGCGTCGGTGTTTGATATAGACGATAGGTAATAGAATGAAATTTGTAACACCGAAAAAAAATGTTGACTTAACTTTACTTAAATGGAAACTAGCGAGTAAACTAGTATAGGCTACGTCGGTGTTTGATATAAACGATAGGTAATAGAATGAATTTGTAACACCGAAAAAAAATGTTGACTTAACTTTACTTGCTTTACAGCAAAACGCACCTTACCGTGGCCACTAAATTCAAGTTTTGTACAAGTTAGTTTAGTGTTCAAAAGTTTCACTTTTCAAATTGTTTGCTACACCTTTTCAAATTTAAACATCTTGGGAGGTTTTTCAGCCACTATACACTTCACTCTTGTCTTCGCTTTGAACATTTCAAAGTGTTTATCGTTTGACACTCGGCGTGTCTTTTATTTCAAAGTCAAGTTCTCGCTTTCTGATTTGTTAACTTGTACAAAACTTTAATTAGGTGGCCACGGTAAGGTGCGTCGCGCTGTAACATGATTAGAGTGGACCTTAGGAACAAGTCAGTGTAGCTAAGTTGGTTAGTGCGCGGCTTTCGGAGCGAGAGGTCACGAGTTTGTTTCCCAGTGGCCTCATACTTGTTTCGACTTCTTTCCAATCACTGTATAGTAGCTTTGATTAGCTTTAAATACGTCGGCTTCCTGGGAGACCAGCTTACTTCTAGCTGAAGGAACTACCGACGCTAAATAATAGTCCTCCCCCCCCCCCCCCCTCCCCCAAGTAATAGGAGAGGAATTGCGGCGAATCATTATCAAAGTGCAGTGTGCGCTGTGCGCTGTGCGCTGTGCGCTGTGCGCTGTGCGCTGTGCGCTGTGCGCTGTCTACACTTCCGAAGCTGTGGTGTTGGGTGAATTTAAAAGTTTTGATGTCCGTAGTGTTTGGTGAAAGGCATTGTTATAAGGTGTGGTCGAGATTTCTCTACGGTGTATCCGACCTCACTCCTCACCCCCCCCCCCCCCCCCCCCCTTTCTCCAAGTCTCCTTCAAATAGGGTTACATTAGATATTAGAGGCTCATACTAGCGAGTAAACTAGTATAGGGTGCGTCGGTGTTTGATATAGACGATAGGTAATAGAATGAAATTTGTAACACCGAAAAAAAATGTTGACTTAACTTTACTTAAATGGAAACTAGCGAGTAAACTAGTATAGGCTACGTCGGTGTTTGATATAAACGATAGGTAATAGAATGAATTTGTAACACCGAAAAAAAATGTTGACTTAACTTTACTTAAATGGAAACTAGCGAGTAAACTAGTATAGGCTGCGTCGGTGTTTGATATAAACGATAGGTAATAGAATGAATTTGTAACACCGAAAAAAAATGTTGACTTAACTTTACTTAAATGGAAACTAGCGAGTAAACTAGTATAGGCTGCGTCGGTGTTTGATATAAACGATAGGTTATAGAATGAAATCATTGTAATTTGAAAGCTGTTTCGAGGTTTAGCCCTTCTTCTTTAGTTCCCTTATTTTTAGATTTACCAAACAGCAATCCACAATATCGTGTGTGAGAGGAATGAACAGTTTATCATGTCAGTGCAACTATTACGTTTTAGACGAGTTGACGTTTAGTAGGGCTGTCCACAAGTTGCTCAAAAAGTTGCTTATAATTTCCCAAAAAGTTGCTAAAAAGTTGCTAAAAACAAAAAAGTTGCTTAAAAGTTGTTCAAAAATCTAAAAGTTGTTAAAACGTTGCTCGGGAATTTTTGCCGTTTCTTATCAATTTGATGATTTCATAGCATAGAATTCCGTCAGCTTTAATAATATAACGTGTTAACATAAATTTAGAATATTTTCTTGGTATTTCCAGAAAAGTTTGCTTTGATTTTACAGCGCTGACCACCTGGATCGTATTTACAAATTACCACAGGAAGACCACTGCTTCACAAAGTGTATTCAAATACTGTATAGCCTATTTTTAAACAGTATTTGAATCATTGGAGTAAAAAAAACATATTTTGTCCTTAAAAATAAAAAATAGAAAAAGAACAAAAGTTGCTCGAAAGCTAGTGAAAAAATTGCTCGAAATTGGAAAAGTTGCTCGAAATCGGAAAAGTTGCCTAAAAGTTGCCGAGCAACTTGTGGAAAGTCCTAACTTTTATGGTTTAGATCTGTCTGCCGACCTTGTCAGGACCGGGGGCAATCCATAATATACACGAACGCTGTCACTTTTAAGAGAAACCAACTTGCTCCATGCCAGTAGATTCCCTTCCCACGACGGGCATTCTTTCGCAAGCCTCTGTATTTTATTATGATTAAGTGTTTTACTCCACATATTGAACCCTGTTATATTGCCAATAAAACTGTGTGTGGCACTATATCCATCGCCGTGAAAGGAATCCAGCTCCTGACCGAGTGAGAATCTCAATGTCTTCTGAAGAGGGCCTTTCAATTGGTTGTCATTTTTAAAGCTCGATCCATTTATTTTCTTGCCGTTTATGTAAAGATGGATGGTTTTAGATGCATTGTTCCGTTTTAACGCTACGTGATGCCATGTGCCGTCGAAGAGTGCACTTGAGGAATAATTCACAACACTACAAGGAACAGAAATTATTTATTTCTGACGATCAAGACATTGGATGGATTGACTGATTGCTCTGTTGTTTGTTTGTTTATTTAATTGATTGGCTGATTCATAGTTAGTTTGATTGATTGATTGCCTGATTAATTAATTGTTTGCTTGTTTGTTTTTTTGCTTATTTGTCTGTTTGCTTGTTTGCTTCAGTGCTTGTTTGTTTGCTTGCTTGCTTGCATGCTTGCTTATTTGGTTGCTTCAGTGTTTGCTTGCTTGCTTGCTTGCTTGCTTGCTTGCTTGCTTGCTTGCTTGCTTGCTTGCTTGCTTGCTTGCTTGCTTGCTTGCTTGCTTGCCTGCTTGCTTGCCTGCTTGCCTGCTTGCTTGCTTGCTTGCTTGCTTGCTTGCTTGCTTGCTTGCTTGCTTGCTTGCTTGCTTGCTTGCTTGCTTGCTTGCTTGCTTGCTTGCTTGCTTGCTTGCTTGCTTGCTTGTCTGCTTGCTTGCTTGCTTGCTTGCTTGCTCGCGCTTGCCTGCTCGCTCGCGCTTGCCTGCTTGCCTGCTTGCCTGCTTGCCTGCTTGCCTGCTTGCCTGCTTGCCTGCTTGCCTGCTTGCCTGCTTGCCTGCTTGCCTGCTTGCCTGCTTGCCTGCTTGCCTGCTTGCCTGCTTGCCTGCTTGCCTGCTTGCCTGCTTGCCTGCTTGCCTGCTTGCCTGCTTGCCTGCTTGCCTGCTTGCCTGCTTGCCTTTTTTTATCTATTTTTCTCTTACCTGCTGATGCCTTTAAAGTCTACTTCAAGCGTCTGATTATTCTTATAGCGCAAAGCTATTTGATTTAGACTCTTTTCTTTGTCCACAACTGAGAATGGCGTTAGTATGTTCTGCCCGGTTTTAGTGATCTGAATCCACATAGCTATTGTAAACCTCGAGAGAGAACGATTCTTCTCATCAGAAACATTCTTTATAAGGTCGACATGTTGATCTATAGAACTCTTTGGGAAATTTAGGATTGTGACATTGTAGGTATCTGAAAAAAGGATAGGATTCAATAACGTAAATGGATGGAAAAACTCAACAGACAAAAAAACAAACAGACAGACAGACAGACAGACAGACAGACAGACAGACAGACAGACAGACAGACAGACAGACAGACAGACAAGCAAAAAGACAAACGAGCAAACAAGTCAACAAGCCAACCAACCAACAAGCAAACAAGCAAACAAGCAAACAAGCAAACAAGCAAACAAGCAAACAAGCAAACAAGCAAACAAGCAAACAAGCAAACAAGCAAACAAGCAAACAAGCAAACAAGCAAACAAGCAAACAAGCAAACAAACAAACAAGCAAACAATTAAGCCAACAAACCAACAAGCCAACAAGCCAACAAGCCAACAAGCCAACAAGCCAACAAGCCAACAAGCCAACAAGCCAACAAGCCAACAAGCCAACAAGCCAACAAGCCAACAAGCCAACAAGCCATCAAGCCAACAAGCCAACAAGCCAACAAGCAAAAGCCAACGAGCCAACAAGCCAACGAGCCAACAAGCCAACAAGCCAACAAGCCAACAAGCCAACAAGCCAACAAGCCAACAAGCCAACAAGCCAACAAGCCAACAAGCCAACAAGCCAACAAGCCAACAAGCCAACAAGCCAACAAGCCAACAAGCCAACAAGCCAACAAGCCAACAAGCCAACAAGCCAACAAGTCAACAAGTCAACATGCTGACAAGCTGACAGGCAGAGTACAGTCCCATGCCAAAGTATTATCTAAAAAAAAGCAAACAAGCAAACAAATAAACAAGCCAACCAGTCAACAAGCCAACAAGCCAACCAGCCAACAAGCGATAAGAGTACCGACCCATGCTAAAATGTTATCTATTTGTTAATCAGATTCTTACTTTGTTTACAGTTCCGACCTGTGAAATACGGTGCGCTTGTACAACGGTATCCTCTGCTACCATAGCCTGATTGACATACCATATTGATGGAATTACACGCGTCTTTGAAGCAAAAGTTCTGAATGAAATGATTAATGATTTAATATAATACAATGAATAGAAGTCCCTTTCATAGTTGCCTGCGCCATTAATCAGTCGGCCAGTCAGTCAGTCAGTCAGTCAGTCAATTAGTCCGTCAGTTGCTCTAAGGTTACTCTAACCCTTCGCAGGATCAAACTGGATCTCTCAGTTTAAGAAATCACTAGCGCATCGAATTAAATTTCGTTTCTCACATATTATACACCATTGTAAAGCTAAATAACCATAGAATACGAATATGTAGCTTTTGTAGTCACACTATTTATATGCAATGAGTATGACCATTCGGGGATAAGAGAGTCGTAATTTTTGTCTTACAAGCATGTAATGGTACGAAAGCCTAAACAATAGCCTTTTGTTATAAGAGCTGTGTGATTGGATGTATCATAGCAACCTTGATGGAGGTTCCTACCCAGTGTAGATATAGTTTCGACAGGCGAATGTATGACGTAACATGCTTAAACTCCGTGAGAGACTAGGCCTGTATAAAATTAAATTTATTGAAGGCGCCATTTTTAAAATACAATTCGAGGACGATAAAAGGAATAAAGTCAAGCTACAGGTAAATAGTTCATTTACTCATACTTTAGTATATGTTCTATATTAGTTTTAAAGCAAATTATGTCTTCGTTCACGAACTTCATGTATCCTATCGCTCATGATTGAATTGTCAATATTACTGTTCATATCAATCAACACATAGCTGTTAATCAGACCAAGTGAGCGTTTATTGATATTTTATTTGGTTCAAAAATAAATTGGAGTTAAAGTCAAATCACTGTAATTTGAAACTTTCTGTCATAAATCAAAAATTAAATAAGATATCAAAAAACTCTCACACGATCTTATAACCAGTTATGTGTTGATTGATATTATGCAGAAATATTGACAATAAAGTAAAGTTGCTACATTACTCTTTCAAACGCAGTCGTTCGGAGATACCAACTTTTGAACTCGGAGCTCTCAAACTTATCAAAGATCAATATAATGACTTTCAAAACTACAAATTCGTATTCTATGACTAAAATGATGTATAATATGTGGGGATAATATCTAATGCGAAGCGCTAGTAATTTTTTGACCTCGCGAAGGGTTACAGTATCTTAATTAGTAAAAATAACTACTGTTTCTTCGTAGTCACCGCCAAAATGTGCAAGCATAACTCAATCATACATTCCAAGCATACCTTGCTGTCTTGGAAAATGTAACCAGACACAGGAGTCAAAAGCCCCGGATGTACATTCCCGGATGTACTTAGTCTGCAGTTATTTCTATATTCAGAAACGTTGGTGTTGAAGTTTATCGAGGTACAATTGGGATATAGAAAGCAACTCATTTGACACTCTTCCAGATTATCGACTGTAGTATTAGCGATCACGTGACCAGGATTAAGCATGATGTTGTCCATGGGTGGCAGGAATGTGATATTACGGACATTGTCATCCTCTGAAACAAAATCATATGAAATGATGATGTTTTACACTTATAGAATGATTGTCACATTTAAAGCAAAATGCATCATATGCCAAAACTGAGAAGAGTGGTGGCGAGCAATGGGCCTTTTGCAACAACAGGTCACTTGACCCTACCCCTTTTAAATCGAACAGCTGTGTCGAAATGAACATCAGAAATGAAAAGAGCACCTCCATATTATATTAGTAAGAAGCCAAAGTTTTAGCTCATAATGTTGAGCATAGAAGAAATAGCATTAAATATAAAATTCAATATTTTATAAGGATATGTTTGGAAAATGTCCACTGGATGGCAAAGCTTGCAATCCAGAGCAGGTTTTCCATACAAATCGATATCATAATAAATTATTGAATATTTAATTTAATGCCATTTCCCTCGTGGTGCTCTTTTCATTTCTGATGTTCATTTTGACACAGCTGTTCGATTTAAAAGGGGTAGGGTCACGTTACATATTGTTGCAAAAGGCCTATTGGAATAACTATTGTTCTTCGACATAAATAAAAAATAGAAACATAGCAGGAAAAACATATAGTAAAAAAGTTCATTATAATATTACATTGTGTTACAAAAAGGTACACTAAAAAAAGAGTTTTGGTAGACGTTAATGAACTGTATTTCCAAGGCAACACCGACAGACTTGTCCGTTAACGATCGGCGATAAATATTTCACTACACGAAGAATTTGTGTAAATTAGATCTCATTTTGATAGGACTTTTAAGTTTTTAAAAGTTTCTATTTGTCTTTTTGCCTGACCTTTTCTTCGTTATATCCTCTGACATCAATTTCAGAGAGTTTGGAATCAATTAAACCATGTTTACGGGCAGAAACTCTGTGTAGCTGATCCACAACGGACATTTTTAGGCCCAGGCTTCAACATTTGCTTCAACATCGATTTTGTTGAACGCTGTAGAATGGTTGTTGCAATTGAACGATGTTGAACGTAGGGGGAAAAACGGTTTCAATGACAGTGTTGGAATGGGGTGGCAAACGGCTTCAACATTGGCATTCAACAAAATCGAACGGATGTTGAAGCAAATGTTGAAGCCGTATGCTCGGGCCTTTAGTATGTGTTGCCCTGGAAATAGAGTTGATTGACGTCCACCAAAACGCTATTTTTCATCTAAAACTATAATTTTTTGATTAAAAGGTATATTCATTAATCATGCATTGATCAATTAAAACACATCTGATGGATTAAAAAAAAAATAATGAAATATCCAGCCATCTTAAAAATAAACTATTCATTTCTTATTTCAAAAGACGGGCAAATCGCTTTAGGTTATCACATATCATTATCGCCGGAAAAATAGTTTATCTGAACAATCTAAGCACCATCTAGAATCTGATTGGATGAATTATATTTTAATTCCTCTGAATTTCTAGGTTATTCCAATAACTTTTTGCCTACCGTAGGCTTTCTTCTAATTATTTGTCCAATAATTATCGAAACGTTGTGATACCGACTTAGCGTTTGTATTTATTTTTATTATAATTATAGATTGTTCTAGTATTGTTTATCAAAGATACAATATTTGTTGAAGTAACAATATTTGTAATAGGATCATCCGGGTAAATATCACTCAATCTGACTTTTTTATTCACTTGACTCTGAAGATGACTTCCGCACAGGATGTCGAAACGTCAGTCACACCAAACGGCCCTTCTGAGGGCTACATCCAACCGGATGATCCTATTACAAATATTGTTACTTCGACAAATATTGTTACTTCGATAAACATTCATTCACCTGGGTTCAGACCATTCAATACAATACAATGTTCTAGTATTCTCGATGTAATCGAAATATGAATAAGAAGGAAAATTTGTAACGCGGGGATGGGGGGTGGGGAGGCTCTAGATTCTTCTTTTTGTTTTATTCTTGTGAACTATTGGAGCGATTTCACGTATAGAACAAATGCAATTAAACCATGTTAAACCAATATCAAGTACATTTTAACAAATAGTCACTATTTAGTGACTCATTGTTGGTAATATTCTCACAGAATAAATAATAAAACAAAGGATAATGAGGTTTCTTGTGTATTACTCTTTTGTCTCAAGATGTTCTGGTTGTCTCAAGATGTTCTTGTTAGTGCTTTCTTGGTTTAACTGCATTTGCTCTAAACATATTTTAGTGTGCTAGCGTGTTTTAGTGAGTAAAATAACATGCTAATGAACTTCGTGCTGGGACATGCACATTCAGCGTGCATAAATATGGCGTTCTTGTTTTTTTTTAACAACATCTTTATAAACCTTTCATTCTTATAATATACTGTACAAAATTACTCGATACAACTCATACACAACTCTTTCAAGTGTCCTACTAATTAGGGAGACTCACACTCACTACCTCTACGTTAGATATTTTAGCACACAACTCTGCTCACATTCGTCTAGGCAGACACAAGTGTGCTACTAATTGGGGAGACTCACACTCACTACCTCTACGTTAAATATTTTAGTACACAGCTCTGATCACAATCTGATCTAGCCAGACACAAGTGAACTACTAATTGGGGAGATTCACACTCACTACCTCTACGTTAGATATTTTAGTACACAACTCTGCTCACATCTCTTGTTATTGATAACAAACGGCCCTTACATATTATTTCAAAGACTGCGTCTTTTCGCCTATGAGGTCATACCTGAGTTACCAAATACCAAGCCATTGCCAACCAGAACAGTCCATATACCAAAGAAAACATAAGTTTTACTGTTTCTCAAGAAAGACATTTTCCAATATTTAGGTTAGCTGAAATAAAACGAACTTTTGATGCTTCTCAATTAAGAAATATCACAATATGTCTACAGTTAAAGAAGATGCAACGTCTTATGTCTGAAGATTGAATCGACTGAGCAGGTGACCGGTTTTTACAAAGGGTAGCCAATCTTTATGTCGACTCTAATTAGAAGGTATCTATAGATGGAAAAGTTTAGTAATTTAGCAAGAATAGAATAACAAAAAAAGAGTTCAGCTTGACTTCATGGTTTTCTTTTGTCTTTTGAATAATTCCTTTCCCACTAAATTACAAAAGCCACTTCAACGTTCTTTCAATTAGGTATCAGCTTCAGTTAAATTGTGAATGGCGTTGCCACTGACCACGTCAAATAATTATATCTTATTGGAAAGTTTCATTTGTGACATGGCTGGATATTTTACAAGTGAGACGCTGTCTTCAAATTGCAAGTGAACGATTTAAACTGTTTAAAAATTTATTACCCAACCATCAGAAAAAAGAGTTGTTGTTCTTCTATAAAGGAAAATATGTTTTACTTAAAAGGCTAGTCATATACGAGTTAAAAATATAGCTGGATATTATTTAAAAATACAGGAAAACTGAATAAATATTAATATTTAAAAATGACAAATTGTTATCAAAAACTGTTCTTTAAAAGCCGGCGCTCTATTCATTAAATGAAGCTCACATTGCTCTGTGAATTCGTTTACTCTCACGAATCAAATATCGCAAATATCGCATATATCGAACAAGTGAGAGATTTTCAACACGAGAAGATAAACTTTTATCTCCAAGCGACCATGTAAAGTTCTGTTTATTATATAATTATCACTTTATATAAAATAACACTTTTTTTTTGACACGACAAGTTTCCCTAAAGCAGTGTAACCATAGTGATGATATTTTCACATGTAAAGCATAGTTAATAAAGAGGATGTGTGAAGATATCCAATTTTTGAAACAGAGAAATATAGGTATTTCATTGACAATTATATAATAAAAGAGTATATCTTATGGGCAGAAATACATGCATGACAGCAAGCACTTCATATATAAAGTGACATATCACTAATGAGTTTTTAAGAAAAGTTGCCAAATATATAAAAAGGTACTTCCGAAATTAAAATGGCGACCAACGCTTTTAAAAATAAATTTATTAAAAAAAAACAATAAATTCAAATACAGAGAATAAAAAGTTATACCCGAATCGTAAAATTACAAAAGATTCTAAAATATAAAATATTTGCAATAGCTCTTATCGTAGATGTACACGCCGCTCCGACAATCCAGCGGTATTGCCATGAGCGTAACATGAAAACGAGGCTCTCGGGCCAAGATTCGCTTCGCTAGCAAAGAGTTTATTGCAAATCAAGACATCATCGCATCATTTTGATAAATATATTTGATATAGAACGTTATTTCTGCATTCACAACTATGGTCAACCACTACCGAGTCTTTGGATGCATGAACAGAAGTTCTACAGTAGAATACAGTGGTTTATCATGGCATTTACTACAATTATCGAACAAGAAGTCACTCGCTGAATGATTCGTCAATATAGTCGAGAGTACAATCCGGCTACCAGACATTCCCGTAGATTTAAAGCAAACATTTCAAATCTGAATGCTTTATTAAACTAATTGAAGAACAGAATCCTTGAAAACCGCAAACTATGCACAAACAAAGTCCGTGTCAACAGTAGAAAAAGTCGGAAAAAGCATTGTTACCGGGCAATGCGTATTACAACATAAACGTATTACAGTTCAAGACGGCTTCAACAAGAACTCTTCATACCTCTCATTCTTATGTAAAAAAAAAAAACAATCTAGTCCTGACGAAACTCTAAAAAGGATTACATTTAGTTGTAAATTAATATTTTTTCGAAACTAAAAGTCGCGAAGCTGTTTAGACTTACGATGAATAGCTAGAACCAGCGATAACTATAGTTAAAGGAAGATTGATGATCTACTCAAGAAATAAGAAGCAACAGAAGTACATCCTCGTTTCTGACAAATTATCTGGCTTCCAAGTGGTTTAATAAAGCATTCAGACTGCGTATGTTGGCTTGGAGTAAGAAGTAAGAATGTCGACGTATTTTGATGAGTCGTTCAGCGAGTGGCTTCTTGTTCGATAGTTGTAGTAAATGCCATGACAAACCACTATATTCTACTTTAGAACTTCTTTACAGACTCTGTAATAGTTGACCATAGTTGTGGAGGCAGAAATAACTTTCTATATCAAATATATTTATCAAAATGATGCGATGATGTGTTGATTTGCAGTAAACTCTTTGCTAGCGAAGCAAATCTTGGCCCGAGAGCCTCGTTTTCATGTTAGGCTCATGGCGATACCGCTGGATTGTCGGAGCGGCGTGTACATCTACGATAAGAGCTATTCCAAAGCGTTCAAAAACAAGGGTAAAATGTGTGTTTACAATTTTAATAGAAAACAAATTTGAATATAGCTTTTCTTTTTTACCGACCATGTAAAAACTCTGTCAATGTAAATCCTTTGGAACTAGCCAATCAGCGCGAAGTTAACACGCACAACTTGTTAGCGTCACCCCGGAGGGGGGGGGGGGGGGGGGGGGGGGGGGGGGGGGGCTTTAGTGTTAATAGTAGATACTAGCCTGACCAGGATAAGGAGCTTTCAATGTTTTGTAATCCATTAAAAACTCTTTATAAACTTTACACCTAAAAGCCGAGAAATGAGGCTAATTTATGAGTTCTAAAAGTGAAAAAATAAACTTCTTAAAAATTGAACAACAATTAACAAAACAACAACTACAACAACAATCTTTTATTACTTCAAAGCTTTTAATATTGACAGCTTGATTGGTGAAAAATTGTACACATATTACAGTATATTTTACTCAAAATAGCTAAAAAGCTTGAAAGTTTGTTTATATGCTGAACATTAAAAAGTTTGTCTACACTGATGAGAGACAATGCCCCTTACATTGTACTTATAATGTTACCCTAGATAGTAGATTTTCCCTTCTACTTTGTACTACGCAGTTCGTTTTTCATGCGAGGGAAGTTGCCCCTAGGTAATAGCTATACAATTCAATTCAATTTAATTCAATTTATTTATAAATATATAATGTTGTACATTTGATTTACGTGCGCAGCCTGCAGGTAGCATAACTAGTCGAGGCAGGCTGTGCAGATACTTTAGATAGAGATTTACATTTTGATATTACAATTATACTTATTATTTCAATATATTACAAAAATAGTAATGTTTTAAATGTTAACCGAAAATAAATAAATAAATAATAATAACAATAATATATAGACATATATATTACATTAAATAATACACACACATATATTTTTACAGATCTGTTAAAGAAAATATATGTATACAATACAATTGAGGTACCAATTATTTCAATTTTGAAATTTTTGATATTATTTCCGAAGTATTTAAGTATGCGTCTTCCTCTTCTAAGATTTGCTTCAAACTATTTTTTAATTTGGACTTGAATAGGTTTTTGCTTGATTGACGTATGTTCTCAGGGACTGCATTCCAGATTCTACTTCCGGTGGAGGAGAACGATTTGTTAAATTTGGATGTTCTGCCACGTTGAATAAAAAGATTTCCTGAATTAGCAGCTCTAGTATGATAATTATGTACAGATGTTACATGAGTGAATAAATTTATAATATTCGGGGGGGCAATATTTTTATACACGTCGTGCATCAGCACTGAGATAGTATGAAAGTAAAACATATCTAGTGGGAGGATATCAGAAGCCACAAATAAAGGGATTGCGTGTTCACGGTTTGTAGCAAAGTGCATAAGTCTTAGGGCGCGTTTTTGAAGAATCAAGATTTTATTTAGGTTTGATTTAGTAGTTTGGCCCCAAACAGATAGCCCATAAGAGATATATGGGTGGACTAAGGATTGATAAATAGTACGTAGGGTTGAATATGGAACATAATGCCGCAATCTAGAGATAATGCCGATGGTTTTACTTATTTTCAAAGTTATGTAATTTATATGGTAGTTCCAAGATAAGTTTCGATCAATTACGAGACCTAGGTATTTAACGTAGTCTTTCTTCTCCAGAGGTGTCAGTTTCCGGGTATTGGTATCAAGTACATTTATAATTGGATTAAAGTCACACTTTTTTTGGTATGGAGCAAAAATAATATAATTTGATTTCTTAATATTTAATGTTAATTTGTTAGCTAGCAGCCAGTCGCAAATATTAGCTAGTTCCTTATTTACAGTTCTTTCGAGAGATCGCAAGTTTGTATCTGAATATAGTAAGTTTGTATCGTCTGCAAATAGGAAGAAGCGGAATTTATCACTGGAATTTTGGATGTCATTTATATAAAGTAGAAAAAGTAAAGGTCCTAGGACAGATCCTTGTGGTACACCGTATAGTGTTTGTTCTTTATCAGATATACTTGATTTAATTTGGGTTGTTTGCTTTCTCTCAAATAAATAGGAGGCAAACCAATTATTAGTTATCCCTCGAATTCCATAATGTTCTAGTTTAGATAGTAATATTTTGTGATTGACTGTATCAAAAGCTTTTTGTAGATCAATAAATATCCCGCAGGAGAACATTTTTTTATCCATATTCACTTGGATTTCACTTATCAAATCTAGTAATGCGTGTTGTGTTGAATGCTTTTCGCGAAATCCATACTGTGAAGGGTGGAGGATATTATTTAACTCTATGTAATTTTTAAGTCGGTTGTAAACTAGTTTCTCAAAAATACGATTTATGTTAGAGAGTAGAGAAATTGGGCGATAATTTCCAGGATCTTCTTCATCTCCGTCTTTATAGATGGGAACAATCTTAGAATATTTGTATTTTACATTGCTCCACTTGTCATTATGTTAATGAGAAATGTCCATTTTGACTTATCAAACAACAAAAAAGGCGCTCCGAATGCACATTTAGTTTCTGAACTGATCCATAATCCTTTGCGCCACTAGCTTGTGTGCTTTTCACGCCTGTCAAACTTTCTCGGAAAGGGTGTATATTATATGCATTTTATTCTTAATTTTGTAAGTTCACAACATTAAATTTTCAGTTTCAGTTTCAAAAAGACTTAGTATAGACCACTTTCTTAAATACCATAATATATACCGGAAAATGCTTTTTCAAGTAAACAGATATTTAAAATATTTTAGCACTGTCATATGAAAGAACCACTAGCTGAAATAGGCATGTTTGGAAGGTTTTGATGCTCTGGCTAAAATACCAAAGAAGTTATGATCAATGAAAAATGTAGAGATTTGTATGTAATTTTCCTTGATGCTCGTTTTGGTGTTTTTCTGATTTTTCAAACTCTTATATCTTCTTGCAAATTTAATCGGGTTTTTTTTTCTCAAACTTTCACAAGTTATTGTTTTCTTAAAACATCAATTTTTAAAAATTATGATAATTAGTGGCGGTTATTTATGAAAGTCGTCTATTAGTATTAACAATATTGTTATGGACGTCGTATGATTCAAGCAGGCAATGCTTAGGAGTGGATGAAAGGTCGCTTGTCGAAGGATGGGGGGGGGGGGGGGGGGGGGGGGTGGGGTCTCCCTTTGTCCAAGTGGTGGGAGGTGAACAGCGGTCGGTTTTTAATGAAAACGACCCCTAAAAGGTACACAAAGTTTAAAAGAACTGCCAAAGCCTTGTGGTTTTCAACTCCTAGATTAATAATTACGACTGTGTGATGTTCTAGACAGCCAAGCTTACTTTTACTGAATAGATCTAATCGGCTTAGGCGTTGCTATGTACGTTTGCACCCAAATCAAAACCTCTGGGAATAAAAACGTTTGTTCCAAATATTTTGCACTTGACATTGAAATACATAAGACAAAGAATCTTATTCTCAGAAGATTTGAATTGGGTGGAAACGTTTCCAACGTACATAGCAACGCGTTAACGAGTTAACTATTACAAAGGTTTTAGAAAAGATCGTGTGTGAGAGCAATGAACAGTTTATCATGTCATTTAGTGCAACTATTATATTTTAGATGAGTCGACTTTTAGGGTCTAGATCTGTCTGCCGTTCTTGTCAGGACAATGTCCACAATATACACGAAGACTTTTACTTCTAAGAGGAACCAACTTGCTCCATGCCAGTAAATCCCCTTCTTGCCGCGACGGACATTCATTGGCAAGACGTTTTATCTCCTCCTTCTTAAATTCTGTACTCCACATGTTGAACTCTGTTATATTGCCAATAAAACATTGTTGGTCACTATATCCACCTCCGCCGTTAAAGGAATCCAGTTCTTGACCGAGTGTAAATCTCAATGGCTTGGGGAGAGCGCCTTGGCTGAAAGGGCTCAAAGTTGTTACATGTTGGCCGTTTATGTAAAGATGGATGGTTCTTTTCTTCCAGGTCAATGCTATGTGTTGCCATGTGCCGTCGAAGAGTTTACTTGAGGGATATTCAACAGAACTACAATGAACAGAAATGTCTCAATTTGAAATGGTTAGGAAGCCCTTTGTTGTATGTTTTTGTACACTTTTTTTCAAGAGTGATCGACCGTGCATAATCTTTTGTTTCGCATTGCCAATTGTTTTAGCCATATTGGATACGTCTGAGTGAACAGACCAAAAATCATTATTATTTTTTTTAATTTTTTTTTTCATCATGATTGCCTGTTACATCAAAATACTCATAGATTTAGAACAAATATTACAAGATTCCTTACAATAATCTCATAGAAAAAGTTTATGTTGACTCATTTTGCAATTTTGATTGGCCATAAAGAAAAAGTTGTGCACGATCAAGACCGGTTCAACTTCGAAATGCAAACAATGATCAGTATAACAAAAGGTTTCCTAACCAGTTCCCTCTATAAACTATATGGTTTGATTATAGCGAATTAACCTTTTCAGGGTTTTCGTCCACAACCTCAGCCTCGATAGCATGTATAATTTGACTACAGCTCGCGGCATACACGTACACACATTATCAAACAATTGAACACGTCTAAAGAATATATTACACGCTAACAAGGCTGAAGTTGATTGATGAGAAATGTGGAATGGTCTATTGTAATATTAATTTGAACATTTTTGAGGATTCTGTTGTTCATATTCTTGGACCACAAAAAACTTACATGAGCACATCGAGCTCTACAATTAAATCAGTTTCAGTTTTGTGTTAATCGGCTATTGATGCTATATCAATTGAAAAATACAAACTAAGAATTGTTTGTCTGTTAAACAAAACGTAAAAAACATTGAATTTTCAGCGAATTTTACATATAGAATCTATTATAAAGCAATCACCTTTAGGTAATTCGGGACCCAGCCGTAAAATTCACGTAATCTCGTGTTTTAGTTTTATTATTTTCGGATTTGAAAATAATGGAAACGTTATGCATTCACAAGACAAGCTGATCAACTCTGAAAAAAAAACTGCTGAATTTAGACCAGCGTTCACGAGAAATCAAGATTTTTCGTTTAAGTCATGATTGTTTCGCGTTCATATCCGCGTCGTTTTAGTGGCGATTTTTGGAACTATAATGCGTCACATAAATTAGTGTTTGGGCAAGAATTACGAATTAAACTGGTCATACATAATTAGATTTACATCGATTCTAGAGATACCAGGGAACCAAAAAATGTTAAAGTTTGTTTCGATGATCTTATACGGAACTAGTTACCAGTCCCGCACGGACAAAAAACAGGTTCACGAAATAAAAATGTTAAAGGGTTTTCGTGCTATAACTCGGAAAAGAGCGTGGTGTCACACCATTTTTATTTTAAAGTTTGATTTCCCTTATCACAACTTTTCATTTCGTGAAATAAAAATGCTATTGTTTTCGAGTGCAAAATGTAGTATTTTTCACATTTTGAGTTTGTTTTTGCATCAAAATTCACGACATGCACGTACTTTTCGCAGTCGTTTTTTGCCAAAAGGATTTTCTTGAGTAAAACATGCATGGTAAATAATATGTTTGTTAGGAAAGTGCCTTTCTTCTGCAAATGCTTGTTAAAAAGTTTGTTATCGGGAAAAATAGAATAAATAGCGTTTTATGTTTCAAATTCCTACAATTTTTGTCACAACAAAATGACCAAAATGGGCCCCAGTCTACCGCCCTTATCTCCAAAACGAGTCTAGTACGGTGACCCATGATTATTTTAGTAGTAAACTTTAATTAGTTTGCTCTTGTTATATGAGAAGTTTCAAAAAGATCTGACGAAGTAATATCTACGACACCCTAAACACTACCTTAAACAACATCGATTATATTATTCATTTGCTTACATTGATTTGCCTTTGAAGTCGATTAAAATAGGTTTGGTATTGTTGTAGAAGAGCATCCCTATTTGATTGTTATTGGTGTCGTCCACAAACGAGAATGGCGTGAGTTCTTCGTGGTCGGGTTTAGTCATTTGAATCCACATCGCTATTGTAAACATAGAGATAGGTTGATTCTTCTTACCAAAAGCATTCTGTAGGTTGACATGTTGTTTTATAGAAGGATGTGGGAAATTTAGGATTGTCACATTGTAGGTATCTGAAAAAAGGATAGGATTCAATAACGTAAATGGATGAAAAAAACTCAACAGACAATTAACAAACAAACAGAAAGACACGTATCAGAAATACCGTGTGCAATCTTGAAAACGTTAACAATGCCATTACCATATATGGTATTGTGGGTGAGAAGTAACAAAAGACTTTGATTAGCGCGCGAGATTTATATATTTTTAACAGGTTGAGATTGCAACAGAACAATAGGCAGATCTTTGATACGAGACAGACAGACAAACAAGCAAACGAGGGAAGGAAAAACACGAGTTACGCGCTTTTCGAATTGATACCACACCCATTTTAACAAATGCGCGTAAATCGAACTTGAAACAGCGAAACAATATTTTCGAGTTACGCGCTATTTGGAAAATAGTAGAAAAATTTAATTATATTTCTTTTATTTAATTTTGACAGTGTTTTTAGTACTTGCAAAGTCTGCATAAACAGTAGTCTCCCCCGCAGCCGTTGTTAGTCTCGTTATAATAGCAGTAGTATTAGAGTAATAAACACTCGGGCACCTGTGTCTCCTGATACGAAAGCGCCTCTGAAATGCAGGTCGAGGTGTGCCTTTGTGTTGATCGGTAACAATAACTCCCGTGCAAAAAGCACTGTTCCATGACTGGTAGAGAAATACGCCAAGCCCGGCTAATAAGACACTATTGTTTGCAATGCAAATTGTACTCGTCATCCATCCAAGAGGAAGAGATGAAGATGAGATGAATATCGCTGATTTCCAAGTAAATACATCAGTAGACGGCTTCAAACTCTGCCAATAGATAGTCCGTGGTCTTTGGAATTTATCCTCGTGACGTTGATTCCGAGGCGAAGTCATAGAGAGGAGAAATAGAACCCAAAACACGGAGGTGGATTTAGCATGTCCACACCTCATTATGTCTCGTTCCACTTTGTGGGGAGAGAATGGACAGTAGGGGAGTGGAACGAGACCAAAAACGGCCGCGGGGGAGACTATGTAAACAGTAGACCTACAACCATTGTCAAAAGTAGTTGGCACGATTTTAGTATTTTATCTCATAGTGACTACTTCATTTATTTTGAGTATACAAAATTCCCCCCCCCCCCCCCCCCCCCCTTTTCCCCCACATCAATGTTGGTGTGAAATGATAGCGCATTGACAGGTCAACCACACAAGCACCAAACAACGATTCTTTCCTCAACATTGCGAAGGGGGGTGGGGGGAGAAGTAGAATTTCAGCAGTGCTAAAATTACTTTATCACATTCGTGCCAACACTTTTGTCAATGATTGTAGGTAAATCCTTCAGATGTAAATAGCCAATCAGCGCGAAGTGAACATGCACAACTTGTTAGCGTAACCTCAAGTGGAAAATATTAGTGCGTTTAACGCTCGCCTAACTGGGATAGGGAGCTTACTTTCTATAATTTTGTAATCCATTATAAAAACAACAAGAGCGCGTAACGTTAACTCAAAAATATTGTTTCGCTGTTTTAAGTACGAGTTGCGCGCATTTGTCAAAATGGGTGTGATCTCAGCAAAATGGGCGTGTCCGAGCGCGTAACTCGAAAATAATAATAATAATAATAATAATAATAATAATAATAACTTTAATTCTTATATAGCCCATTACACTTGTCTCAATGGTCTTCACAAATACTTAAAATGAAAAATTAGTTAAGAATAAAAAACAAATTATGTATGTATATATATTAGTAAAAATCTCAAGATATAACTTATAAAAATATAATAGCAAAAATGGTGTAAAAATATAAATAATAACTAAAACAAAAATATATATCATGTTAAAATATCATGTCAGTTAAGAAAATTTATATCTATGCAAAAAAGAAAAGTCTTAAGTTCCTTCTTAAAGGATTCTAGAGAAGCGGATTGCTTTATATGCAGTGGTAACGTGTTCCAATGTTTTGGTGCATAAATTGAGAATGAACGTCCACCATAGTATTTTGTTCTTGATTTGGGTACTTTTAATTGTTGCTTGTGTGATGATCTTAAGACTCTCGTTGGCTTGTATGGTTCCAATAGATTACTGAGATAGTCCGGAGCAAGACCATGAAGAGATTTGTAGACGAGTAAAATGATCTTGTAGATAATTCTCTTCTTGATGGGGAGCCAATGGAGTTTTCTTAGAACTGGTGTAATATGTTCATATCTTTTGGTTCGAGATACTATTCTCGCTGCAGAGTTTTGAATTCTTTGAATCTTGGACAACTCTTTATCAGGAAGCCCATAGAGCATGCTATTACACTGGTCAAGTTTTGATGTTATTAAAGCGTGGACAAGCTTCTCAGTGCTCACATCATCAAGGTACCGCCGGACTTGACCTACACGTCTAAGCGAGAAAGATGCCGATCTACAGAGTTGGTTTACATGCGAGTTCATTGTGAGATGACTGTCAAGAGTAACACCAAGGTCACGCACTGAAGACGTGAGCGCTACTTCGGATTCACCAATGTTGATGTGTGGTAAAACGTCATGTTTCTGAAATCGTGACGAAAACTGAATAACATCTGTCTTGGATTCGTTACACACTAATTTGTTAGCTGTCATCCAATGGAGGATAGATGCGATGCAATGCTGAAAGTTAGCAATGTCACCATCTAGGTATTGAGACTTATCTAATGTTACATACAGTTGTGTATCATCAGCATAGACAGCACAATTGAGACCGTGAGAAAAGGGATGGTCCAAGAACCGAGCCTTGTGGTACACCTCGAGATAAAGGGTGTGGTACAGATGTTGTTTGACCAATCTTTACTGATTGATTTCTTTCACTTAAGTAGGAGTTGATCCATGCCAGAACCGAACCATGAATACCGTACCGTACCTGGAGTCGCAAGAGAAGAATTTGATGATCAATCATCTCGAAAGCTGAACTCAAGTCCAGTAAGACCAGGATGACGTCGTTGTTGTTGTCCAATGCTATACTTATGTCATTTTGTACACGCAAGAGTGCTCTTTCAGTGCTGTGGTTTGGTCTATAAGCAGACTGCATTCGGGCATAGAGTCCGTTTTCTTGCAAGTAATGATGTAGCTGTTTAGATACGATGCGTTCTGTTGTCTTCGACAAGAAGGATAAGTTGGTAATAGGACGATAATTCTTGAGGGGTTCAGGATCAGAGTCTTTCTTTTTGATGACAGGAGTGACCAATCCATGCTTGAATTGCGAGGGAAATATACCAGTTGTAAGTGATGAGTTAATGATCGAAGTAATAGGATCAACCAAGACATCAATACATTTCTTTAGAAGGACTGTAGGTATCGGGTCCAACGAGCAAGATTTAGTGCGGGAGGACATTATGACGGCTTTAACAGCTTCAGATGTTACTGGATCAAAAGTTCTCAATTCACAAGGTGGCTGAGGTTGTTTATCATAGCGATGGCAGTCCTCATTGTCAGTTGTGTTCATACCTTCAAGTAAGTCAGAGATCCTAGATTCAAAGAAAGTGCAGAATCTGTTGGCCAATTCACGTTGATCTGTATGGGTAGGTAGTATTGTCTTGTTTTTCACTGTAAACAATCCATCAACAAGACGAAAAAGTTCCGATTGAGTTGATGATGAGATTTTTTCCAAGTAGTACTTTGTCTTTGCGTCGTCAACTGCAGCGTATAGTATTCATTTGATTTTTGCTTGTATATCTGCTTATTGATTTCAAGGTTGGATGATATCCATTTTCTCTCCCATCGACGTCTTTCTTGCTTTAACCCACGGAGATGGTCGTTATACCACGGAGAAAAAGGTCGAACAGTTGTTTTTCTTCGCTGTGTTGGTGCATGTTTGTCCACTAGGTCTAGTAGATCAGAGTCATACTGGATAACAGCATCACTGAGATCAGATGACTGATTATGCATCATCGATGTATTGGAAAGATCATTCATAAATGCTTGTAAGTTGATACTTTGAAGTTTACGACGCTCTGTGGTGACTTTGGACGAGGCAGGGCGTGGAAAATCAACAGAAAAAGTTATAACAGCGTGATCAGATGGCATGCCGGGTAAAACCTGAAGATTTGACACCAGCCCATCAGACGAATTTGTTATTATTAAATCAAGAATGTGTCCACGAGTGTGAGTGGGACTGTTCACATGTTGCTCTAGTGCACCAGAGTTCATAAGATCGATAAATTGTTTAGCTTCGTTATTATCCGTATCATCAATGTGAAAGTTAAAATCACCAGTAATTAGACAACGGTTAGCTGTGGCAGTTAGATTTTCAACAATCTGGGAAAAATCATCAAAGAACATTTTTGTAGTTAGACCATTTTTCGTGGAGGGTGGAGGTCTATAGATGGTAATAAGCCTCAACGACTTGTTTCCCAGACAGATCTTTAAGTCGAGACATTCCATTGAGGTATACAAGCTGTCATTATTTTGCGTCACAGAAATCCCTTTACGATGAATAATAGCAACACCACCACCAGTAGCATTTTTCCTTGGTGTGTGAACAATATCATAGTCGTTTAAAGTGTTTGAGATGTCAGCAAGGGCTCGCTCGTCTCGTACATCGCCAGTCAACCACGTTTCTGTAATAGCCATAATGTCGAGGTTTTGTGATAGAATAAAGTCAGTAAGAACAGTTGTTTTGTTCTTGATGGACCTAGCATTCCAGCAGGCAACACGGGCTCTTGGTTGATATTTCATCGGGATGGATTTTTGAATCTCTACATTAATAAGGTTTTGTGAATTAGAATTACGGTCAGAAACTGCCTTTCCTGTACAATAATAACTCTTCTGTTGACGTCCAGACAAAGATCTTAGAGCAATTGTCGAGCCAACAATAGAAGATTTTAGAACAAAGTCTCTAGAGACGTACGAGGCTGCAGGATCTTGAATATTTAATGAGTCGCAATTTCGCTGAGAAATGTAGCTTTTGATGGAGTAATTTTTACAATTTGCTCATGACCGTCCTCCCCGACAACCACGAGAACGTCGTAGAAGACCGAGTGATTTTAAGGTCGACCAAGTAGAGTAATCCAACGGTGGTTTGTGAATTATTGGACTGGAACAATGGCGGGAAGTTTGAATATCAACACCAAACTCTTTCCACTTCATACATCGCGATAGCAGAAAATTTCTTGTGTAACGAATCAATGCTAAAGTTCACAAAACGATAATAGACCAAGTACCGTAGAACTGACTGATAACTAACCGTATAGAGGAAAGTAAAAGTCAAAAATGTTAGGGAGCTCTAAAATAAGCAGCCTGCATGAAGCGACGCTAATTACAAAAGCTCGTAGCTCGAAGCGCCTAACTCCAGTTTTTTTCCAGCAAACAAGCCAAAAAGCCAACAAGCCAACAAGCCAACAAGCCAACAAGCCAACAAGCCAACAAGCAAACAAGCAAACAAACAAACAAGCAAACAAGCTAACAAGCAAATAAGCAAATAAGCAAACAAGTAAACAAGTAAACAAGTAAACAAGTAAACAAGTAAACAAGCAAACAAGCAAACAAGCATATTTGTAAGCAAACAAGCAAACAAGCAAACAAGCAAACATGCAAACAAGCAAACAAGCAAACAAGCAAACAAGCAAACAAGCAAACAAGCAAACAAGCAAACAAACCAGCAAACAAGCCAACAAGCTAACAAGCCAACAAGCCAACCAGCCAACCAGCCAACAGCCAACAAGCCATCAAGCCATCATGCTATACGAGTACAGTTCCATGCCAAAATGTTTTCTATTTGTTTATCAGATTCTTACTTTGTTCACAGTTCCGACCAGTGAAACACGGTGCGCATGTACAGCGGTATCCTCTGCTACCATAGCCTGATTGACATACCATATTGATGGAATTACACGCGTCTTTGAAGCAAAAGTTCTGAATGAAATGTTAAAATGATTTAATAAAATACAATGAATAGTAGTCCCTGTCACAGTGCCCTGCGCCAGTCAGCCGGTCAGTCAGTCAGTCAGTCAGTTAATCAATCAGTCAGTCAGTTAATTTAAGTTATTTTAATTAATAGTCAGTAAGTCAGCCAATCGGTATAATCAGTGAAAATAAGTAGTTTTTTTCTTTATCAACGCCAAATATTTGCACCACAACTACTCCCCAGACCCCTAGCAAACAGACTGTTAAATAACGCAATCATACATTCCAAGCATACCTTGCTGTCTTGGAAAATATAACCAGAGACAGGAGTCAAAAGCCCCGTATGTACATTCCCGGATGTACTTAGTCTGCAGTTATTTCTATATTCAGAAAGGTTGGTGTTGAAGTTAATTGCGCTACAATTGGGATATAGAAAGCAACTCATTTGGCACTCTTCCAGATTATCGACTGTAGTATTAGCGATCACGTGACTAAGTTTCAGCATAATGTTGTCCATGGGTGGCTGGAATGTGATATTACGGACATTGTCAGCCTCTGAAACAAAATCATATAAGGTTCAAGTGATGTGTTGAGTAATTATGCTTCAAACATTGAATACATAGAGAACTTAAATACAGTGAAATGTTTTGAGATATTAGCAAGATTACTTAGGATATTTTGGATTGAGAAGGCATTATGAACTTTGATAATTTCGTGATACACGAAATTAGGTCGAGACGCGCAAAGCATCACGGTCGATAGTCGGTCTTTAAAAGATATATTCATTAATTATGCATTCATCAATTAAAACACGTCTGATCGATTAAAAAAGTAATAATAATAAAATATGCAGCCATCTTAAAAGAAAACCTATTCATCTCTTTTTTCTAAAGACGGGCAAATCGCTTTAGGTTATCACATATCATTATCGCCGGAAAAATAGTTGATCTGACTAATTTGTGCACCATCTAGAAACTGATTGGAGTAATTACTTTTTGCTCCGAATTTCTAGGTTATGGCCAGAATTTTTTACCAACCGTAATATTGCTTTTAATTTGTCCAATAATTATCGATTGCTCTAGTATTCTCGATGTAATAGAAATATGAATAAGAAGGAAAATTCGTAACGCGGGGGTGGGGGGTGGGGAGGCTCTAGATTCTTCTTTTTGTTTTATTCTTGTGAACTATTGGAGCGATTTCACGTATAGAACAAATGCAGTTAAACCATGTTAAACCAATATCAAGTACATTTTAACAAATAGTCACTATTCTAACAGAATAAATAATAAAGCAAAGGATAATGAGGTTTCTTGTGTATTACTCTTTTGTCTCAAGATGTTCTGGTTGAGCGATTGTGACAAAATAGTCACTATTTGTTAGTGCTTTCATGGTTTAACTGCATTTGCTCTAAACATATATTAGTGTGCTAGCGTGTTTTAGTGAGTAAAACAACATGCTAATGAACTTCGCGCTGGGACATGCACATTCAGCGTGCATAAATATGGCGTTCTTGTTTTTTTAACAACATCTTTATAAACCTTTCATTCTTATAATATACTGTACAAAATTACTCGATACAACTCATACACAACTCTTTCACAGATCCTACTAATTTGGGAGACTCACACTCACTACCTCTACGTTAGATATTTTAGCACACAACTCTGCTCACAATCTTCTAGCTAGACCCAATTGTCCTACTAATTAGTGAGACTCACACTCACTACCTCTACGTTAAATATTTTAGTAAACAACTCTGCTCAAATCTCTTGTTATTGATACCTGAACAAACGACCCTTAGATCTATATTATTTCAAAGACTGCGTCTTTTCGCCTATGAGCTATAGGTCATACCTGAGTTACCAAATACCAAGCCATTGCCAACCAGAACCGTCCATATACCAAAGCAAACATAAGTTTTACTGTTTCTCAAGAAAGACATTTTCCAATATTTAGGTTAGCTGAAATAAAACGAACTTTTGATGCTCCTCAATTAAGAAATATCACAATATGTCTACAGTTAAAGAAGATGCAACGTCTTATGTCTGAAGATTTAATCGATCGACTGAGCAGGTGACCGGTTTTTACAAAAGGTAGCCAATTTTTATGTCGACTCTAAGTAGAACGTATTTATAGATGGAAAAGTTTAGTAATTTAGCAAGAATAGAACAACAAAGAAAGAGTTCAGCTTGACTTCATGGTTTTCTTTTGTCTTTTGAATAATTCCTTCCCCACTAAATTACAAAAGCCACTTCAACGTTCTTTCGATTAGTAATCAACTTCAGTTAAATTTGAATGGCGTTGCCACTGACCACGTCAAATAATTATATCTTAGTGGAAAGTTTTATTTGTGACATGGCTGTATATTTTACGAGTGAGAAGCTGTATTCAAAATGCAAGTGAACGATTTAAACTGTTTAAAAATTTATTACCCAACCATCAGAAAAAAGAGTTGTTGTTCTTTTATAAAGGAAAATATGTTTTACTTGAAAGGCTAGTCATATACGAGTTAAAAATATCGCTGGATACTATCTAAAAATACAGGAAAACTGAATAAATATTAATATTTACAAATGACAAATTGTTATCAAAAAAGTGTTCTTAAGACTGCGCTCTATTTCATTAAATGAAGCTCACATTGCTCTGTGCATTCGTTTTTGATAATCAAATTATCAATTTTTACAGAGCGCATATATCGAACAAGTGAGAGATTTTCAACACGAGAAGATAAACTTTTATCTCCAAGCGACCATGTAAAGTTCTGTTTATTATATAATTATCAATGAAAATAAAATAACACTTTTTTTTGGACACGAGAAGTTTCCCTATAAAACAGTGTAACCATAGTGATGATATTTTTTTCACATGTGAAGCATAGTTAATAGAGGGGATGTGGGAAGATATCCAATTTTTGAAACAGAGAAATATAGGTGTTTCATTGACAATTATATAATAAAAGAGTTTATTATATACAAGTTGGAAACCTACATAGAAGGACCCATTACATTGGTTCGCTATCTCGGAATAATGAGCGATACCCACCTCTGAATCTCGGAACTAATGAGAAACAAAATAGCAGGCGTAAATTCGAGTTGTGCAAGTGTTTCAGATGCCGAAATTGAGGGCGAGAGGTCTAATTGCTTTAGCATCCAACAACTTATTGGTCAAACTTAAAAGGAAATAATAATAACAACAAAGTACTAAAATTAAACTCGAAAAACTAGAACATTTTGTGAATGAATTTTGACTTGAAGAGCGCGCGCTACTGAAGCCATCACACTATTTTTCAGTTTGATTGACAAAGCCAGATTAAAAAACTGTTCTTGAACTTTTCTTAATTCCTCCGTCGTTCTAAAATATAGAGTAGTTTTAACACTAAAATTATGCTATTTTCAGCCGTTCAAAAAAAGTATTGAGGGAGAAAATGGCAAAAACAGTGGAGAATTTCGATGTGTTTTGAATACATTTTGACTTGCCGTCACACGTAATTGATCGCGCGCTTTAGTGTTAATAGTAGATACTTGCCTGACCAGGATAAGGAGCTTTCAATGTTTTGTAATCCATCGAAAACCACATAGAAAGTGGAAAAACTCTTTATAAACTTTACACCTAAAAGCCGAGAAATGAGACTAATTTATGAGTTCTAAAAGTAAAAAATAAACTTTTTAAACATTGAGCAACAATTAACAAAACAACAACTACAGCAACAATGTTTTATTACTTCAAAGCTTTTAATATTGACAGCTTGATTGGTGAAAAATTGTACACATATTACAGTATATTTTACTCAAAATAGCTAAAAAGCTTGAAAGTTTGTTTATATGCTGAACATTAAAAAGTTCGTCTACACTGATGAGAGACAATGCCCCTTACATTGTACTTATAATGTTACCCTAGATAGTAGATTTTCCCTTCTACTTTGTACTACGCAGTTCGTTTTTCATGCGAGGGAAGTTGCCCCTAGGTAATAGCTATACCTTATACAATAGAGTTACCCTATCCTATATTCATGGAAACTAGCGAGTAAACTAGTATAGGCTGCGTCGGTGTTTGATATAAACGATAGGTAATAGAATGAAATTTGTAACCCTTTGTCGAGTGGTTATAGCTCGAAACGTCAGTAAAGTTGAGTCAACATTTTTACGGTGTTACAAATTTCATTATATTACTTATCGTTTACATCTAAAATGGCTAAGTATAAAAACACTTGTGTCAATCTAAGAAAGGTTAGTTATATATAAAACCCAAATTAGATACAGAGCACATTAAAGTTAGTTTTGTTAGTAAATTAAATTTTGAATATTTGTAAATAGCTTTTATGTGTATACTCCCTTTCGATCGAGAAACTTTGTCACCCGTGAAGTGAAAAGCCTACAGGCTAGTAGCGCAGGGGATTATGGGTTACCTATGTATACTTTATTAGAACGCAGGGATGTCATTGGCCACATTGTTACACTTGTCATTATGTTAATGAGAAATGTCCATTTTGACTTATCAAACAATAAATTAAAAAAGGCGCTCCGAATGCACATTTAGTTTCTGAACTGATCCATAATCCTTTGCGCCACTAGCTTGTGTGCTTTTCACGCGTATCAAACTTTCTCGGAAAGGGTGTAAAGTTCACAACATTAAATGTTCAGTTTCAGTTTCAAAAAGACTTAGTATAGACCACTTTCTTAATTACCATAATATATACCGGAAAATGATTTTTCAAGTAAACAGATATTTTAATATTTTAGTACTGTCATATGAAAGAACCACTAGCTGAAATAGGCATGTTTGGAAGGTTTTGATGCTCTGGCTAAAATACCAAAGAAGTTATGCTCGATGAAAAATGTAGAGATTTGTATGTAATTTTCTGCTGAGGCCTTTGATGCCTCGTTTTGGTGTTTTTCTGATTTTTCAAACTCTTATATCTTCTCGCAAATTTAATCGGTTTTTTCTTTTCTCAAACTTTCACAAGTTATTGTTATGTTGAATGTCTATTATATAATAGCTTTCTTTTTCTTAAAACATCAATTTTTAAAAGTTACGATAATTAGTGGCGATTATTTATGAAAGTCGTCTATTAGTATTAACAATATTGTTATGGACATCGTATGATTCAAGCAAGCAATGCTTAGGAGTGGATGAAAGGTCGCTTGTCGAAGGATGGGAGGGGGGGGGGCTCCCTTTGTCCAAGTGGTGGGGGGTGAACGGCGGTCGTATTTCAATGAAAACGACCCCTAAAAGGTACACAAAGTTGAAAAGAACTGTCAAAGCCTTGTGGTTTTCAACTCCTAAATTAAAAATTACGACTGTCTGATGTTCTAGACAGCCAAGCTTACATTTACCACAGGCTCCCCAACATCCCAGTTCGTTATGGGCTTCCTGTGGTGGAACGGCTAAAAGCCGTTGGTAAATTAGTTCAAAGTTGGTCATATTTAACTTCTCAAACTCATTAATAATTCATGAGCTAATCAACCAATGTAAGCACACCATTTGTACCACGTGCATGGGTTTGAAACCCCGATGAAACACGATTATAGGTTGACCGGTGTTTGAAATATTTTCATCACTAGTGATGAAAATATTTCTAAATCTACATAGTGGTGGGAAATCTGAAAAGAATTAGTATTACCTACCTACCTTACTATCCTTTATTACCTTAACCTTTCTACCTAATTTACATTATTATTATTTTTACATCATTTTTTTTTTCCTTTTTTTATTGGCGTGTCCGAGACTCGAACCTGCAACCCTTGGAGTTGAAATCCCTCTTCATACCAGCTGAGCTATTGGTGATTTGGTTGGCAAAGTAGAGTCTTATTTCCCATGCCATCAAATACTCTGTATATATTATATCAGAAATTACACTGACGTCAAGTACTCACATAAATGAACTCTATTCGCATCTTTAATGATCCCTACTGAAGTTACAACTTATATTTAAATGACAATTTGGATTATTTTCTAAAGAAAATGAAAAAAAAAAATACTTATGTAGGTAGTTACACGGTTATATTTAGAGTACAATTTGAAATATTGCTCAACTGAACTTAAAGGAACATTTTCTAAGCCTTTTTGAACAACTTCAAGTAAGAATCCCATAACACTCCTTATAAACCCTACAGTATTTCGAAATCCAATAAATTCCGCACGAGAGGAATTCAAAATAACTCTCATAATCCCAAGCAACATAATGAGTGACCTATTATATTATAAAGAACTAGCCACATTCCTGCATAATGAATTATTTATTCGACTGAGAAGTAATTCCAAAAAGCTCGTGCTTCGTGTTTCATTAGGGTTTCCAAACACTCAAACACAATAAAAGCACTCGGCCTACGGCCTCGTGCTTTCAAATGTTTTATCGTGTTTAGAAACCCTAATGAAACACTCGTACTCGTTTTTGAAATATTACTTCGATATTCATGTTCTTTTTTTTCTTTTAGATTTTACTTTACTGTTCAAAACAAAGTTAAATGTTTCTTGTTTAAGAATTTGTGGTTTATTTTGCCCTGCGATGCATTTTAAAGCGATTTAAGGTGGCTGACTACTATACAAAAACTAGAAAACTGCGCACGACTTCGCGCACATACGACATCGAGTCACGGTAGAGATACAGGGAATCCAAACATTCATTTTTGTGCCGTATATTTTAAAGCGTTAAGCAATTTAACAGCCATTATCATGATTTAGATATGCTGTCATTTGAAAGGGATCTGTTTCACCTTGATATGTGAATTTATAAAAGTAAAAGGAACTTCAAAGGTGGCCGAACTAGCGATTATTTTAATTACAAAACTCACATTTCACGAAAAACGGCAAAATAGGAATCAAAACTTATCCAAATAACAATTGCACAACATTAGTGAAATAAAACGAAAACACAAGCATTATATAAAAGGCATTTTCTGTCGAAAAGACAGTTTTTTAGCACGTTTTTGTTGGAAAAAATAATGGATATGAAAGTTGAAATATGTCAAAAAGACGATGGAAAATTAGTTAAAACAAAACAATGAACACATGAAATGATACATAGCGACATTTATTATAGCTTCTACTTACAGAAAAGTGAATTGCCTTTGAGAAATAATCCATAAACCTGTTTTATGGGACGTTTTTTTGAAAAAGAAATACTTCGAGTAGATGACAAACTTTCCCTCAACATCGCACGAGTGTTGCGTGACAAGATGGCGTAAGTTCAAAAGGAACAGCTCATTGGATTGGGTAAAATGTATCCAATCAGAAATAACGTTGTAATTCTCCCGTTCCCAGGACTGGCAGAGTAGCCAAAATGGTGGGAAAAGCTGATTTTAGGCTCGTTTTGCGCTTAAAACTCAAAAATTCGCCCGGGACCCTATGATTTGTTTTTGATATTCAGGAAGAACAGGTAAAAATCGTTGTTTTGACAAACTTTAAGAAATTTCTCATTTCTACAACTATAAAAAAAATACTGTGTCTGCTAATACAAATGCTCGTTTACGCTCGATTTCGGACTTTATGAGCATACATATTACATATTTGTTCACCTTACTCGGACATATTTCCTATTAATTATTTAACAGATCTCGAGAAAAATCCTCACGTAAGATTTTCTAAAAAAACATACGTCCACAGCTCTTTTAGTTTTGATGTTGTGAATTATTTGGTTCCAAGCGCAGTTTTTGCTATTTTTCGTTCGAAAACTTGCAGAGTGGGTGTTATTCAAAGTCCAATATCTCAGAAACGAGCTCGGGACACCCCAATTTTCTCTTTTTCATCTGAATCACCATTAAATTTCCTATGAAATACCTTTCTAATAATAAATTCTGATTTGTTTTTCGTATAGTAGTCAGCCACCTTAAAGCAATTTATTCGGCAGCGAACACACGCTCCCCAATGAAAGAAAATAACACAAGGCAGGCAACTCTGGCGGCTACGGCCACCAATCACGCTCATATTATCTTCAAAATCTACTCGAAAAATTAAAATCCTATTCTCCCCAAACTCTGGCACACACATTAACAATAATCACACAGACCTCAGTCAGAGTTTGAAATACAAAGCTCAAATAAAAAGCATCGAAATCCAGCTTCTAACATCGAAATTATGCTTTCGTACTGGGATCTGTCAAGTCTTGTGTCCCTTTGGAATCCCAAGAATGCACAACCCTACCCCCCACAGCATGAAAAGTCAAATTTACGCAGCCGTAATGATGATGTAAAGATGCCGTAAAGAAGACATATACGCGCATTTACGACCATCTTTACAGTGACGTATATTTCGTCTTTACGCTGTCTTTACGCCTAGTCGTAAATATTGTACATCTAGAATATACGTTCTTTACGCCTGGCGTATATATGCCGTAAATATGATATATACGCCTAAAAACGTCTTCGTATAGAACGTATATCCATTATTTACGCGTTAAAACGCTGTCGGATAGATGTCGTAAATGCAAAAAATACGCGAGAAAACGCTGTCGAAAAGATTGCGTACTTGCCATAAAAACGCAGGAAAACTATATCGTAAAGATTGTGTACTGGCCATAAAAACGCAAGAAAACGATATATAAAAGTCATAAAAACGCAAAAAAAAAATTGCATAAATTCGATAAAAACGCAATAGATGTCGACAATATTGCCTAATTAATCCACAAAAACAACGCAGCATGTAAATGTGCACTACAATAACCATATAACATGACCAATATCAATTATTTTAAATTTCAAATATTTATTAAAAATGTCTTATAATCTATACAGTACTATACAAAGTAACAAGTTGCAAACTTAATACAAAAGCAAATGCAGTTAAACCATGAAATAATATTAAGTAAATTATCACAAATAGTCACTATTTAGTGACTAATTTTTGCTACAGTTCGCCCAGAATAAATAATAAAACAAAGAATAATGAAGTGTCTTGTGTAATACTCTTTAGGTTGTAATACTCAATTTGTTAGTACTTTCTTAGATTGCATTTCATGGTTTAACTGCATTTGCTCTATACCTATAGAATTATATACTGTAGTAAAATTAGAATATAAATATAACTATATAAAATAATAAATTCTGTACTGTAAAAACTAGTGTTTTTTTTTGGTGCAACATTATTTGCAGTTTGCTTTTGTCTAAATCGTTTCTAAATTGGTATTAAAACATTCAAATATCATCTCAGCGACTCACCCGTGTCTTATACAAGTTATATTTCATAAACACGAAGCAAATCCCGGTGAAACATACAATTTACTGGACATAAAACCGTGATAAAACAAAGCTACTTTTTGGCGGTATTTTCATAGCATTCAACGGCAATGTATTATCGAACAAGTTTTCAACTGTAACCAAGTCTAAATAGACATTAAAACACTAGAAAGAAATAATGTAAACCTTCTATCAAGTTCAGTATTCTTGTTTAGTATGTGACCTAGTCATCCATCCTTTAAGTTACGGCCAATTTCAACTTTGCCTTTGTAATCTTTCGCTCCGTTGTCTTGTTCTCTTTGTTATCAGCCTTGAGTGTTCATATCCTTCCAGTAGAGCGCTTGAATCATAGATTTAGCTCTTCCCTTTTGACTGTTCTTATACTTAACAGCTTCTGTATACGACTAACGATAATTAGAAGAGCTAAATGTGCTTATTTAGAATGGAAAAAGAATCTTCATCAAGCGCCTAAAATCTGTTGTTGTCTAAACGCTTGCCCACGCGGAATATGTCGTTAGAGCGTGACGTGATTATTCAAATTTGGCACAACCTGAAATACTCGCGTGTGATTGGTCAATGGACTTTCGACTACAAAATACTGATATCCTATTGATAGATTGATCTAGCCCACAAATAGTCAGATTTTTTAACTATAGACATGATAGAGTAGTTAATTGCTTTTTATAAAACTGTCTATTGAATTTGAAACAAAACAAAAAACTCTAGAATTAGTTTCTAAAGAAATAAGAGAAGTAACAGAAGTAACTTATACACTGTATAATATAATAATCTTATAGTAATTGTAAAAAGAATCTGAATACTAAGGACAGTAGAATGACAATTTTCGTTGAAATAAGTACGAATACATCAATTCGCGCTTCAAGATACATATAATATATTGATATCGTTTGTTAAGACAAATGCGCCAAAGTGATAATGTCTACGTCTTATCGTTAACGTTAATACACGAGCTTTAGGCCTGCCCCCGGACCTTAAATCGCGCTAAATCGCCTTAAAACGCGCTAAATCGCCTAAAATCACTTTAAAAACATTGCGACCCATTTTCATTATATTGATATATATATATATATACTTGATTGCAGTATATGCACACCTTGTAGAAACTAAGGCTAATTATCTAAAAAGATGCAAACTAAAAACACTGCAATAAATTATGAGAGTAGGTTTGAGGCCATGTACTATTGTATTTATTTATTTGGGTCTTGAGCTTTTGTTGGACGCCGACATCATCAGAAGATAGATCCAAATAAATAAATACAGTATAGTACATGGCCTCAAACCTACTCTCATAATACCTTCCAAAATGCTACTGAAGGACAACTTAATATTCTGCCATGAATGTTCTTATCCTTTTAAACACACGTAAATATAAAAAAAATCATAAAAAGATACACCGAATATTAAGGTATTGGTATAATTATATATGTACATGTACATAATTAACCACAACCTTTCTGAAATTGAGAGTATGTAGTATAAAAGTAATTATACATGCATACCCTCAAGTACAGAATGATTGTGGTACACATTTATATATACAGTCAAATATACAAATATAAATGAGATGCAAAATTCAAAATACTAGTTTATCTGGATGTTAATTAAATTAGATTGTTTGTATAAATATGTGCTCAAATCCTTCTGCAATAGGATGTAATCATACATATATATACGGTATATACAATATATAACTATTCCAGAAAGAGTTTGACTTATGAATACTGAATAGTACGTTCCATGCAAGACCAAAATGCATTGTGCAGTTTATGCCATTATGTCAGTACAGTGTATTAGAGTTATGTTTTGTATATTAGCTTCATATGAAATGCAAATCAATCTATATTTGCTACCTTTGAAACCAACAATGTATTTCAGTCTTGGAATGCACATTTTTTGTGAATTTTCTACATGCAAATATACATAAAAGCACATTAAAAGTACTTAACAAAACTGCAAGAACATAGAGATTAATTCATGGTTAGTGAGGCGTACGATTTTTATTCACGAGTTGTGAAGAATTTCAAACGAACGAGCGAGGCTCTGCGAGCGAGTGAGTTTGTAATTCTACACAACGAGTGAATAAAATCGTACAAGCGAACTAACCATGATGTAATTTTTTTAATTTATAAGTACTGAGATTTATTTTCAACATTAATGACAACATGCATCAAATATACCATGAAATGAGTTCTATGGTTAAACGATTCAATGATTAAAAAAGTTCAATATTTTCTTTCAAAATTTTAAACAACGAAAAGTAGCAACAAAATCATGAAAAATACCGTTGTAAAAGGCAAATTTACTTATCTTCAATGCTTTTTTTAAAAAAAGCATTATTAAATGGTTAAATAGTCTTGCATTGACAACGCTTCGGCAGTAGCTGAGCGAGATTCCTCTAGTGTGAACTTTGCCGACTGATTCACTATATTTATAGTTTTTTCTTTTCCTTTTTTCTTTAGCTCTTTCTGTTTGGAAAGAAGGACTTGTCTTTTCAAATAGGAGGTCCTTCATGTCACTTGTTTTCTTCATATGTCGCTCAAAACCAAATAATTAACTTCAGAGCGAGAATAGTCTTAGCTTTCCCGTCTTTGAAAGTAATAAATAAACTGGGTTACAGCTAGAAATTTGTCAACTTTTCTAGCTTCTTTCTTGAATTCCAATACGTTTTTCTATAGCAACATCACATTGGATATATGTTTTCGAAATAGCTTTGTTTTCTTGTGTTAAAATAACATTTTCAGTCGAATCGCTGTCAACAAACATTCTCAACATTTTGAATTGACCAAAGGCGGTTGCAAGTTTTCGCGCCAGTGAGGTAGATTCCCGCACAAAACCTTTTCACTAGTGAAAAAAATCGTTCGTCCAATCAGATGCCGCGAACGATAGTGAAATTTTATCGTTCGCATCGCTGATTGGCTGTGACTTAAAACCGAACGATTTTTACATCACTGGAATTTTATACATAAATCTCAGTACTTATGAAATAAATAATCTTATTGTACAAATCGAATCAAGTGAATTCTACTTACGTGGGCAGCATGCATGCAGTCACACATTAATATGGTCAGTCACTCAGTAAAAGGTCACCATTAAGCCATTGTAAGTTAATATCATTTGTTCAGCTTTACTTGTGCAAATAGGTTGTCTGCGTATTTTACATAAACGATTGGAAAACACATGCAAATATAAATCACTTCAACTATCTTAGCAAATGCTGTTCGCCATTTTAAATTGGTTTTGTGAGCCTGCGATAACACCGCACAGGTGTTTCTCCGTTGGCATGGGGGAGTGGATGGAGGAGTGTTCAATTACTGGTCAATTTCATGAGACTGTCAAATCTGAACGGTAATATACTCACTGAGTGAACTCTTGATTTGTAATACGAAGCTCAGAAATGGCCAGCGAGGCTAATCGGTATCGACTAATTGATACTTCGTCAAAGGGTTGAACAAATTGTTTTACTCGATCGTCAAAAAAAAGTTCTCATTGAGGGAGTCATAGCCGATAATATTATGACAGCACAGTAACACATGTCAGATAGGTCACATGTCAGGACTTAGCGTGAGAGACTGGGACAAATCAAAATGGCGGAATACTCGAACATAGTTTTATTTTGAGCTTCTGTCATCTCCTGTAAATGTACTTAGAAGAGATCATCTTGTAAATAAGATCAAAACCAGGAAACAAGAAGAAAAAAAGACTTGCCACCTGCCACAGACATCACCTTCGAATAGTGGAACGTCCAAGTATGCATCAAGTAAAGAAGTGGTTATTGCTGTAATTAATATCAGCCAGAAGAAGTATTTGAAGTGAGCATAAGAAAAAACACTTGCTTTTGGATCAAGGTATGGTTTGGGGGTATTTTGCTGTCTATACGATCTGGAGAACGTCAAATAGGATGGGTTCCTGAGAAAGATCCGAAAATGCACGCTGAGATTATTTATACATAAAAGATTAATTTATGTATCAAAAACCAAGTTTTTCTGTAAGGATCATCAATGCGACAGGAAAAACAATTTCAGAAACATTTACACTAACTAACATCAAGATAAGATGCGAATTGGACTTTAAATCTTCATCAGTGGTATGTAGAAATATTAGCTTTAATAATTTCGTTACTGTTCAGTCTCTGGTTTCAGAAACGTTTGTTTAATCTGGAAAAATATCTACTACAATAAAGATTAGATTCTTATTGTTGGAGGTTAGCAATATTATACAAATTCAAACAAACGTTTCTTAGAAAATAGCCAGCAATCCTTAATGAAAGCACCCAGAACGTATAGAATTATTTAATTTATATGTATATACAGAAAGATGTACAAAGGAAGTGTTGTTTAAAAGTTTTGATGATAAAAATATTCAAAATAAAAAAGATATAAAAATAATTGTTTTACAACTGGTTTCATAGTATTAAACTATGTTAAAATAATTGATAATCATTGTTTAAAAGTGCTTTAATTGTTACGCTATTTGCACTCTATTCTATTGTTTTAACTAGCATCATGTTGTACTATTTTGTATTTCATGGATATAATATTTGCACTCTAAATCAATTATGTAAATGAATCACAGGCATTCCTTATATTAATATAAAACTGACCTTTATTGAATACAATTTTTGATGTAAAGTTTAAACTGGCCTTTGCTTACTAGAAGTATTATATTTAATTGATATTTTGAGCAATGATACCTTTATTTTCAAATTTCCTTAAATGAACTTAAAATGTTGTTCATTTTTACAAAAAAGAATTACTTAAACCACCAGAAAATGCATCTTCTTCACCATATATTTCCTTAAACATCCCTAAATCGCTGTAAATTGCTTAAGAGCGAGTCCATGTGAAAACCATGCAAAATCGAAAAATGTGTCTACAACGGGTATCACCGATTTCTTTCATTTTTAGCAGGGACATGTATTTTAGTGTAAATATTAACTGTGTGCAATATAAAACAAAAATATTAAATTCTCTAGCAGATATCGAGGTTTAAGGGAATGTAGTCAGACGAACGATAAAAATCGCTTGAAATTTACACCAACTTTATAAATTAATTTCTCTAAAACTATAGCTTTTTTCTTAACTGGAATTTGTACAGGCGTAGTACAACATATAATAAACACAACAACAGTTTCGAAATATCAACATATTTATTTCATAAAAATTTACGCTTATTTACATATCAGGCTATGAAATCTACATTTTAAGTATGCATTCTTAACAATTCGATATACGAGATCCGGCAACTTTTTAAAACCACAAAGTTTGACTTTTATGTACAACTGATAATGGTTAACAAATACAAAGAAAAAAATTTCTGTAAAGTTTTAATGGTGAAGAGATACAGTATCACGAATTTCGTGTTTTTACACGTATCCAATGGCCTCCAATGCATAAGACTAATGACCATTTGCGACTAAAATAGCCGATAAGTTGAAATACTTACCTGAAAACAACAGCTAATGTAGTAGGACGTTTTAAGAAGTCATAAATGTACAATGATAAAATATTTTAACCATATATAAGCAGTTTTTTTTTTTTTTTCGAAATATATACACACAAAAACATGCCGTTTCACTTTGAGTTTAATTTGCATCAACGATAATGCTAAGCTGATCAAATTACAACAAAGAATATTGAGTTGATTTATGTATAAATGTTCGATACTTACATCTTTAAGGCAGCACATTCATCAAGCAAAAGTATAAAAGATGAAAATTATCCAAATTATAACGACAGCGTAGCCAAGTCTGATTATCAGCATTGATTGCCTATGCGGTCAGAAACAATCGAACTGTCACGAACTGGTTCCCGGTCGATGTTTATCAGTGAGCGTTAACTTTCACACTGAATCATCAGTATTATGACACTATAAAAAATGGAATGAAATAATAGTGATAATAAAAATAAATATAAGAAAGCCGGGCCCAACAGAGTTTTCGAAGTGAACAGCAATAATTAGTAGTCTAGACAAATTATCAATTGATTGACGTAAGGGAGGGACCATTTAATATTTGTAGGGTGGGTGGGTTAAATCCCAAAAAATATATCGAGCAAGCTCTCCAACCTAAAAAAAAACAACAATCATGCAATCAAAATCAATATGGCAAAAAATATATAGCTTGTTACAGCAAAAAATATCCTGCAACACTCGAGGGTGGAAAAAAATTCGAGCACGCTGAAAATCTACCCACCCCCCTACAAAAATCAAATGGTCCCTAAAAGAATCTCTTCACAAACGTTTTGTCTGACGGCGGCCGTATAGCAATTAAATCGATGGTAATCCAGATTCAGAAACGACTCAATTCAAAACTCTTCAATACTAGTTTCAATAATATGTATATATTATTCAATGAAAGGCCAAGCCGAATCTAAAACATAATGCGAATGAAATCGTCTACTGACAGCTACGAAAGTCAAAAAGACAAAAGTTTTACAAAGTCAGTTTCTTGATCACTTTCTTACGCAGATTATAGCTTACGGCTGTTTGGAGAGCAACATCAACTTCATCTTCTTCATCTTCAGTCACAGGGGCTGATGGTAGCTTCCCAAGTTTTTTCATACTAGCTAGTCTTGAGAAGTAGCTTGTAATCTGCTGAACAGTCAGCCAATCTTCCTTTTCAAAGACCTTCTTTCCGGCTGTGTCTCGCATTGAACGCATGCGTCTTGACGTTTCCGTAGGTGTTACCTTCCTACCGGTGTCCTCTCCTATCACAAACTGCTCTAGAAGAAAGGTCTTGACCTGTGACGAAAATCGCTTGCCTTGCTTCGACTTTGGTAATGCCCAACCCATTTCAACGTCGCCTTGTGAGTGAGAAGTCGCACTGTGCATGGATGGACAAGAAGGATTTGCAGGTTTCAGGGATGTGCATGTTTGAGCCCATTTCCTTCGTATTTGGTCATACTGTGATTCTTCATGAAGCTTGAGGTCATGCTTTCCGACATCAAGGTGCTGCTCAAGATAACGAATAGAGCGGTACACTTTAATGCACCCTTCTTCAGGACAGTAAAACCTAGCAGGTTTTTCTCCCATTGATGACATGACTTCTTTACTTTGTACAGTGCGTGTTGGCTGCTGGTGTGTTTTTTTTCTTTAAAATACCTGATGTTACTTTTGCCACAAGGAATGGTTGGGTTACGGTTACTCCCGTCTCTTCCAGAGGACAAGTAGTTGTGAATACATCTTCCTTCGATTTTTCCATGCCCTTTCCAATGTTCCACGCCTGCCACACAGTTATTGACCCGTCTTTTTTATACTCGAAGTGCTTCAGTTTGCTTATACCTTTCATCTTTATTGGTGTCGTAGTAAACTCTACTTCATTATCTAGCTTCAGTATTGCAGCTTGGCATCCTTTTAACCCCCCATATATAATCAATGGCTTCTTTTAGTTGTTCGGGTGTAGTGACGTCATGTCCTAGTACGTACAATGAAATATTAGTGTTTTTATCCAGTAATTTATAAAATACACTGCTGATATGAGTGACACCGTAAATTTAATTTAATTTTTAAACTAGAATTACAATTTATTTCTTTGTTCACTTGTTTGGTTGCATGCATGCATGTTTAGTTTTATTTGTTTGTTTATGCGTTAGTTCTTTGTTTTACTTAGTTAGTGATTTAGTTTGCTTGTGCACAGGCAGCCTAGTCGATCTGAGAAAATTTTTTTCGAATAATTATTATTTTATGAAAATACTACCCTCTTCGACACTGCGCGAGTTTTCGAAAAGCCACAGGAATCCCAGCCGCGCACATTCAAACAAATACACCACAGGAAGCCCGCCCGCGCGCTCAAAGAATCACAACTATTCGCTTTAGAAAATTCTTCAGATTGAGTAGTTGGGCTGCCTGTGTGCTTGTGTAAATTTTGATTACCTTCATTTAAGTATCTGTTAATATGTGCCTTTAGAGGTGCTATTTTTCTATCGCATACGTCTTTGCCACTTTGAGCTTCACTGAAACTGTAACTCTTTAGAACGAACCTCTTTTTAGAGGCAATGGTAAAAGCATTTGCAATCAAAGCAGCGTTGTGGTAGCATCCAGCATTGTCGCTTCTGAGAAATATTTCCCTCAGGTCTGGCAAGAATGCTGGAAGTTCCAAAAACAGGTTATCTAATATAGACAGCACAGAAAACCAATCTTGGTTACATTTCTCCAAAATGTGAACGAAAGTACGCACCTGTAAACAAAAAGGGTAAAAAATTAATACATGTACACATGATATTATATGATATAGGTATTATATTTTACAAACAAAACTGTGCCTCAAAGTCGTTTTCATCGTTAGCTGCTCTAGTAATACAGGCTGAAATGTGCCAACTTAGACCTTTTTTACCAAACCATTCTGTTTGTGCTTCACGGTACTTGCGAGGAAGCAATTTCATCGCCCAATCCATCATGATCAAAGCCTGGTCGTACGTTAGATTTTCAAGGATTTCCCTTTTGGCTTTGTCTTGGTTAATTGTCCGGACAATGTGCGATTTCCATTCTTCGGCTTTTTCTTCGGCTTTTTTGGCATCGTGCATTAACTCTTCTTTTTGTTCCGGATAGCTAAATATAGTAAAACGTAATAAATGTAATGTTCTTAAAAGGGATGTAAACCACCGCTAGAAATCATGGTCACCAATTTCAAGAAATACTGTGACAATCAATTGAATGGCAATTACAACGCATATGGGGTATTAAGTATAGTGCGAAAGAGCTTATTTATCACTAAATATTGACTGGTACCAGAGTTAATGTTATTGTTATGGTTTTGGTTAGGTCACGTGGTCACGACCGTGCAACCAAACTGTTCAAGATGGCGTCTTGCTAGTAAACACAGTAACTAAGAGCGAAGTATTTTTCAATTTTCAAACTCTGCTGGGACCGAGGGAAACAGTATGTTTTGTGGTACTCCCTTAGCGGTGATCGGCGGAGGTTTTAAAAACGACCCCTAAAAGTTACGCACAGACAGAAATAACTGTTAAAGCCTTGTTGATTTCAACCCCTAAAAGGTACGGGTGTGCGATGTTCTTGCCAACCAATTAAGCTTACGTTTAGCAAAAAAGAAGAGTAAAAATGACCCTTACGGAATCATGTTAAGTAATTAAGTTTTGAGCCAGAACCCCAAAGGACCCTAAAAGGTACGCAGAGGAAACATTTTTAACCCTAAAAGGTAGGCCGATCACCCTTAACACTTGGACAAAGGGAGTAACCCTCACCCTTTTTATTCTAAACAGGACTTCGGGTTTTTTTTATTTCCCGGTAAATAACATATTGTTGCCCACTAAGACTCCGCGGCAACATCCAAATTTGTTTACGTTCACGTGATACCCTATCGCCCAATCAAAGTGCGGGAAAAATGAGCATTGACAGTTGGTATACTAACAATACAATTTATTTTACTACTATTTTTAGTTGTTGTGTGTATATAATATTTCAGTGGATTTTTACAACAATCGTATCATGTGATAAATTCAAATTCATTACTATGTAGGATTACCTGTATACACTCTGAATCTAGTTCAGTCAATATGTCTTTAGCAATTTTCCTGCAGTCCTTGCATCGATCGCATTCCATTTGATGTTCGTGTTTACAAGCTGACGCAAATTTATCATCGTTTGAAGACAGAGCATATCGTATACAATGTTCGGCACACGGGCTTTCCTCGATTGCATGGAGTTTGTAATCGCCTTAACTTTGAAATATCTTTTAGCCGCACGAATCCTTTCTATGAACTTGTTAGTACTATCAGCAGGTGAACCTGTAAAAAGGAAAAACACATAGGGTACAGGGGCGGATGGAGAGGGGGGGGGGGATGGGTGACTTTTCACACCACACCACACCCCCTCCTCCCCCCTTTTGCAGTAAAGTCCCGTTTTAGGAAAAAAAAGTGGGCAC
This sequence comes from Metridium senile, assembly GCA_949775045.1. Classification (NCBI taxonomy): domain Eukaryota; kingdom Metazoa; phylum Cnidaria; class Anthozoa; order Actiniaria; family Metridiidae; genus Metridium; species Metridium senile. The sequence goes on along the minus strand of OX459097.1, from coordinate 21,856,402 downwards.
ATTACGATCTTTGCGCACTTGTGTCTGCCCTTATTCCCCAAAAAGATATCAAAGTTCACCCCCTTGTCAAATTTCTGGATCCGCCCCTGGGGTAACTTGCTTGTAACTTGCTTATAAGTCCTAGCTATCCAAAAATTCGAAAACGATGCGATTTTATGACACTTTTTTTAGCAATACTTACCAAGGGACTCTAAAGTCTGTACTATGGTTTCCATAGTGTCAAAAGCAGTTGCACCTTCACACGCTGAGTTATCCAGTCCTGAAAGGCTTTTTCTCTGAGATGATGCACATATCTATAATGGTAATAATATAATACATTAATAATTGTAATCATTTTGTTCATTTTCTGCAGCCTTTCAAAACATTTAATAATATAATAATTTACCATTAATTAATTGATTAGTTATTAGTAATTCACCTTTAAAATGGAAAACAGCGTTGACCGTCCAAGTGGTACGACGTCTACTTCCTGACAATATGATTCGTAAAGCTTTATCATTCTTGCGTTTACCACTGTTCTAACCATGTTTGGTATCTCTATTACCTCTCCATTTGAAAGTCGTATTTTTCTTGTTCCGTATGCGACGTCCTGAAGATAGTAAGGACTGCTGATAAAATCTATAAAATGATCGACTTTTTTTTCGTCCAAGCGATAACGGATGACAGTACCCTTTTGCTCAAACAAATCCCCATCATCAGCATATTTTCTTGCTTCGTCGATCCTCCACGTTGTCAGTCCCGGGACCATCTCTTTCAGTTGTGTTTTTGTAAAGTGTTGTACGAAGACCGCCAGCAAGGTCAGTCTTGCTTGTCGTGTTGGGGCTTTATCATAGAGTGAGATGAGCGTCTTCATGATTTCATTGGCAGGTTTGTCATCCACGGTTGTTGGTTCTGTTATAAGCTTTAGTAGTTCTCTAGATTGTCCGGGGGCCATACACTCAAGCGTGGTCTCTACTACTTCATAGGCCTTTCGTTTGATATAGGATCGAGTACTTTTAGCTGCTTCAGTTACATCTTGGTTTAACTGAAACCTCACTGGGCTCACTCGTCCGCCACTCAAAGTTGCAATGTTTTGGTTTAGGGCGTGGAGCTTATAGTTTTTCTTAGGCGTGGGCATGTATTCATCATCCGGTTCCAATGATAAAGACTGTGTTTGTTTAATCAAATCAGATAATGGTGACATCATATTGTCATATCTGTTTGCCACTTCGCAGTATTTCCCTGGGTGCACCTACAAATAACAAAAGTATTTTTGAGTAATGCAAAAATAATTCCGTTTCTCTTTTATTACTTCAGTTAACGTAATAACAGTGCTTTTTTGTTAAATAAAACACGAAACAAAAACCAACCTCTGTTCTCTTTGTCATAAACGAATCCTCGACTTCACCATCGCTGTCAGTTAGAGGAGATGGTGGTCTCATTATATTACTAGATGATGATTCTTGTGTCTATAGTAAAATTAATTTTAATAGAGCATAAGATTGGTTAAGGAACACATTTGGCACATGAAAAGATCTCCGAAAACCGTTGTTATAACGACGTAAGTAACAGAATGGATGGAGAATTGAATGGTAACGAGAATGGACCGGACGATCAAATAATGTAATGTAAATCTTTCATAGGGGACTAGCCAATCGCGCGATATGAACATGTACAAAGCGGGTTTAATTTGCGAACTCTTTCTACGAGTCGTTACTATTTGAATTTAAATCTGTCAGTAATAATAGAACAAGTTTGACATGAAGAATTTAAAAAAAATATTTATTTAGGGTAACACTAAATAGTTGTAAAACTAACAAACACAGTTCTAAACTTATTGCTCTATTTAACGCTTTTGAAAAAATACTGCGTTTTTCGCAATTTCGGACAAACTTATTTCGCCAAATGGCCGCTCAGTGCTAACAACTTTTGCCCCTCCCACCCCCCAACCCCCCCCCCCCCCCCCCCTTTCGCCTAATACTAATAATACTAACCCTAATACTAATACCTAATACCTAATACAAAGACATACTAACCAGCTAACTAGTAATTTCTCGTGATTGTGAGCCGCCAGCGGTCGTACAGATGAATCATTCACCACATATTCATTATCGATTGGGTAACAGGGATTGGAGTGTGTGTGGGGGGGGGGGGGGGGGGGGGGGGGGGGGGGGGGATGGGGGTGTTTGGAGGGGTACAAGGAGGAGCTAGCTAGCAACCACATTACATTACATAAGAAAATATGATAAGAGCTAGAATGATGATTGTTATATTGGTAGTCTAATATAAGTATATTTAATATTTAATATTATAACGAAATATTATTTTTATATTTGGAGACTAGTTATTACATAACTAGCAAACATTCATACCTGCGATATCGACCTTTCTAGTGTACTCCCGTGAGTCTCCAAACACTTCATGCAAATTCCTTTAAACGATAATAAACTATTAGTATTTTTAATTTCACAGAAATTCAGATGGAAAATGCAGCCCATGTAACAATACCTTGACCAATTTCACACAACATCCCCCAAGTTTCAAATATCTCTAGCGAAATTCTCCTTGTCACTCCTCTGGCAGGCTTTTGCTTACAATTGTGCATAGGATGTTTACATACTCTGCTAGGTCGCCAGCCTAAACCAAAGTGGTCCCTGTGGAGAGGACATATGGTCATCTCATCTGTACTTTCACTTTTAAAAAGACCAGCTCTTAAAAGTATTAGCTCGCACTCGTCCTTCACATCTTTTGAAGAAGTATTGAGACAGCCACGTAGATGCGCGCAAATACTCTTTGCACAAGATTTCACAGGTACCAAAACGAAATAGGTGTCTTTGTTTCTTGGAATATTACCACAATTTTTCACAGATAGATCGTTAAAAGAGCAAACCGCCATTAAATAATAATGTCCAAATTAACGTCGACTAATGAACATAAAATGGCCATTAATGCCGGTGTCTATACCAAACATGCCGCTCAGATGAATGTCAATTTCTAATTTATGCAAAATAACAATAACCTGAAAGAAAAATGTCTTTAAAACTGTCTTAATTATTACTAGAACTTTGATAATATATCTTTATGAAAACGTATTCACATCCCTGGAGAGTGATTATAATCAGGATAATAATGAACCAGTTTCAAAAAAGTTTTGTTTACCATAGTTTTATATAGCTGTACATTTGCTTTCTCTGTTTCTGTTTTATAGCAACCGCATGAGTTAATAATTTCATTGACATGTTTTGTGTGAGGTTGATAAATGCATAATTCTAAAACCGTAAAAATGATGTTATTAGAAAAATATTTTACTGTGAAAATAATAATATGCAAGATTAATTTTTACCAGACATAAGAAAGCCGCAGATACAAAGATTTAGACAGGCAAAACATTACTGTATTCGGCTTTAACACTGAGCCTAAAACTATTATTTATTCAAACATGATCTTATATTATAATAAATATTATTATTTTGATTTATACAATTGATTTTTACGCTTATTATCATTATATTGGGATCATATTTAGCGTGTTGTAGATTTGTTGTATACTTAGGTTTGTCACGTGACAACTTCAAACAATGTAAATTCCACCAACTTCTTAGTTATTTTTCGCCTGGAAAATAAATACTTTACAAACTTTTTTTTCGATAAATCCTTGTCTCTATCATCATACTATCTGATAAAGGTTTCGAAGTTACAGGAATCACTGCCGGATAGGTGCAAATCGCTTTTTTCTAGAGTATATTTTTACACTTTTCGTCAAAGCAGAAAAATAGCAATAACTCAACCCGTTATAAAACAACCCAATATTGGTTTCACGACTTTTTATTCAACTTGAAGCAAATATTAGGTAATGTGCTAAACGTGGACAGAATATTGGTTCAAGAAATAAATTACAGAGGAAATACAAGGCCGTAAACCTTCAGGTATATTTTATGCAAATTTTTACCGTTTTTAGGATAAAATACTCAAACGCTTGTAACTTTAAGCCTTTTTAATTTAAAGCCAAAAAAATTCACCAAAGTAATAAGTTAACTAAGATGTATAATCGAGCTAAGTTTGAAGAAAATCGGTGATGTACGGTGTAGAATCGTCTGCATGGTTTTCACGCGGACTCGCTCTTAAAATTGCCTTATGGTGCCTCTGATTTTCTTATATTTTTTCTTAAATCGCCTTAAATCGCCTTAAACCGCACTAAAACGCCTTAAAACTTCACTCGAAGTTTGGCCATATTTTCTTAAATCGCATTAAATCGCCTTAAAACGCTTTAAACCGCATTAAATTACGGCGATTTAAGGTCCAGGGGCAGGCCTAGCTTTGATATGTTGTAATCATATACAATTTGATTATACTTGCATTTTGCTCTTTTGTGATTTATATTAAAAGTATATTCAATAGATAGTGGATAACTTTTATCCAATAAAGTGTGTTTTGCACATCGTTTACTGTGGATTAATCTTTTTTTTTAAACTTTACGGTTAGAAACGGCATTAACACGTCTTTACCATCTTAACGCTACCTTTACAGACACTCGTTAAGGCGCGTATATTTTTTAACACTTTACGTTTAAAAACGTCGCTTAACGCGTCTTTACGATCTAAACGCCATCTTTACAGACACGCGTAATGGTGCGTATATTTTTTGAGAACTTTACGCATAAAAACGCGTTTCGTAAAGCTCTGTAAATGCGCCTTTTCATGCTGTGATTGGGTATTATGTTATATTGATATAATAGAATCATATGTTACATTTACACGAAAAAAATAGCATTATCTATTTAACAATTAGACCCGCAGCCCGAATGGTCTACGAGTCAATAGCCCACGAGGCCGAGTCTTCGAGGCCAAGTGGGCTATTGACTCGTGGACCATGAGGGCGAGAGGTCTAATTGTTTTAGTATAAACCAACTAGTAGGTCAAACTTTGCCATATTTTGAAAGAAAAATAACATTTCAATCGTTTTATTTTGAAAAAAATGACAGATAATCGAAAGTGAAAATACCGAGCGCGCGCTCAATGACGCGTGACGGCAAGTGAAAATGTATTCAAAACACATCAAATTCTCCACAGTTTTAGTCATTTTCTTCCTCAAGACTTTTGTTTTAACGGCTGAAAATAGCATATTTTTACTGCTAAAACTACTATACATATTTGAACAACGGAAGAATAAAGAAAAGTCCAAGAAAAGTTTTTTAATCTGGCTTTCTTTATCAAACTGAAGAATCGTGTGATGGCGTCAGTAGCGCGCGCTCTTCAAGTCAAAATGCATTCACAAAACATCAAAATTATGTGCTTTTTTGTCATTTTCTTGCTCATATTTGCAATTTACGATTTAATGAAAAGCATTACATTTAGTACTAAGCTATTACAAGAAATAGAAGAAACAAGAAACGTTTTCAAAAAAAAAAGTTTACAAAACCGGCCCTTTTCGCTACTAGTGGTCTATCACTCAATAGACCATTAGTAGAGTAGCCAATCATAATGCAGGATACGTGATAGACCACTAGTAGGTTTATACTAATATATTATAGTCATCAAGCGAGCTTACAAATTCTGACAGTTTACAACAAAAAACATGAATGATAGGACGAAGAAATTGACGAAATATACAAATTGACTTAGAATTCCTTCTTTCATACAGAATTAATTTAATAAAAATAATTACTTTGTTTACCATAAGAAGTCCTATTATTGGTAAGATACTGTAGTTCAAGCCTAGTTTTCTTTCGAGCACTGTTTGGTCGCCTGGCAGACATTGTTGATTCCTTCGAAACTGTGCTTGGATTCTTCATCTTTTGTGCTCTCCCATCCATTTAAGTGATTATATTTCGTATTTGTCATGTTGTTTGGCAGTCGAGTCACATTTTCAGTACGTTTAGTCAGTAAGCTTATTTGATTCCTATAATTTCCAATAGTATTCCTATAGATTCCTTTGATCAGATGGCGAAACGACCCGTTCCGAAATATACGCTCGAAACCATCTTTTAGTGTAGGTCTATCGCCAACATGACTTTGCTATTATTAATACTAGGTTAATATGTACTAGTTATAGACCATGTGACATGCATTTAAGGTTATATAAATAACTTACCTAACATTGGGTATTAGTATAAGGGGTTGGTAGTGATGATATTATAATAGGACGAAGCGCTAAAGCTCAAAACGGCAGTAGTGTTAAGTCAACATTTTTACGGTGTTACAAATTTCATTCTATTACCTATCGTTTATATCAAACACCGACGCAGCCTATACTAGTTTACTCGCTAGTTTCCATTTAAGTAAAGTAACTCAAGGGTGTTAAGGCCTGGGTTAGACGCCATTTTAGCTAAAATCGCTATTTCTAATTTTTCAACCGTTGCTTTAAAAATGTTGTCATGTAACTTGACCAAATGTGTAGTTTTAATGAGCTTTTGCAATTTTTGCTTGTTGAATGGCATTTGGGTGGTCACGTGACCATACATGACGTTTATTATCAAATATTCAATGCAAAATGGGTTAAATAGAGAAACAAAATAAAACGATTCAAATTATGTCATTAGAGGACTTTCATAAATTGCTTTCGACGTAGGCTTGGAATGGTTGTCCATCATTTGTTCTTTAGGAGATATTTGGCAAAAAAGGTCACGTGACCAGGCTATTTTTTACAAATATCACTTTATCTCCCTATTGTTCAGATGAAGTCATCCATTCCAAGCCTACGTCGAAAGCTATTTTGTTTATTTTGTTTCTCTATTCACCCCATTTTGCATTGAATATTTGATAAATAATAAACCTCATGTATGGTCACGTGACCACCCAAATGCCATTCAACAAGCAAAAATTGCAAAAACTCATTGAAAACATTTGGTCAAGTTACATGACAACATTTCTATAAAAGCAACGGTTGAAAAATTAGAAATAGCAATTTTAGCTAAAATGGCGTCTGACCCAGGCCTTAACACCCTTGAGATAAAGTCAATATTTTTTACGGTGTTACAAATTTCATTCTTTTACCTATCGTTTATATCAAACACCGACGCAGCCTATATTAGTTAACTCGCTAGTTTCCATTTAAGTAAAGTTATAAGTCAACATTTTTTACAGTGTTACAAATTTCATTCTATTACGTATCGTTTATATCAAACACCGACGCAGCCTATACTAGTTTACTTGCAAGTTTCCATACTAAGCCCGAAATGCATTATGGATGATATGAATTCAAGCGGCAAAAGGCAAAAATTTAAATGCTCCCAAGAGAACGTGTACAGCATTCGCTGACCATATGTATTGCATGTTCGTTTGTTAATACCGCTGACCATTGACCGTGAATCGGTATTGTCTCGACCCAAGGCGCCGAAATCATCTCGGGAGAGCCTACATAGCACTCAGTTGATGTAATGTATGCACAAAATCTATTGTATTCTATTGTCGTTCTATCTATTGTATTGCTACTACTTGCTACGTAGGCTCTCCCAAATCATCTCCCACGATTATTTATGCACAAAATCGACTTGGTTCGCGGCTATAAAATGCCCAGGACCCACTCAATCATAGGTAACACAGGAAGCCCGTCGAAATTAGTGTCGCTGCTTGCTTTGCCCGAAGCAAAAATATGACAATAATAGAGAGTTTAAGATACGGGCCCTAGGGATCCGAGATTCAATCAACATTGATTTAAAAAATAAAATACGTCCTCTGTGTTTTTAAACGCTTATGAAAACCGAGATGCGTTTGGGAGAATTCAAATGCAGATCAGTCCAAACAGGAGATTAAGTCGAGCATCGTGCATTTTATTGCCTGCGTTACATCCGAGAGAAATTCCAGCTGCAATGCCGGCTAGCATTTTATTGAAATTCAACAGTAAGTTTCTCCGTTGTCTTAATCTTTCGCGTATGCTTGTTTAAATAATGAGAAAGTGCGCTTGAAAATGGAGGGAGTGTGTTTCATGCTCTCGCGAAAAACGGGTTACAATTATCAATTAATCACAATTATTTTATAAAATTATGATATAGAGCAAATGCAGTTAAACCATGAAATAATATCAAGTAAATTCTAACAAACAGTCACTATTTAGTGACTAATTCGCCTTTCCGGAATTCAGGAGGGGACTGAGTAAAAAAATTAATGTAATTAAAAAATGATCCCCATCACAAAATAAAACGTACAAACATTAATATTATTACCGAGTTTGAGCATGTTTCGATAGATATTTACTGAGTTATAAGCTTCTAAAAGTTGTAAAAATAAGAGAGAATGTATGGGGTTTAAGGACAGCGTCCCCAAAAACCATACATTCTATCTTATTTTAACGATTTGTTTTAAGTCCATAAATCAGTTAGTATTTGCCCAATCATTCTAAAACTTGATAAACTTAATAATTTTACTGTGGTCTTTTATGTGATGGGGTTTGTTTCTTAATAAGATTAATATTTCTACACTCGTTCCCAGTCCCTTCCTCAATTCCGGAAAGGCGAATTGTTGCTACTAGAGTGAAGACATCTAACCCGTGAAATAGAAATTGCTTGCTAAAGTGTAATAGTCAAATAGACTCAAAAGAAAACAATGGAATTAGTGTCTACTAAGGAGTATTAGTCTGAAATCTTTTTCACGGGTTAAATGACTTCACTCTATTCACCAAGAATAAATAATAAAACAAAGGATAATGAGGTTTCTTGTGTATTACTCTTTTGTCTCAATATGTTCTGGTTGAGCAATAGTGACAAAATAGTCACTATTTGTTAGTACTTTCTTGGATTGCATTTCATGGGTTAACTTTATTTGCTCTACTGCAAAGATTCTGCTCGATTCTGATTGGACGAAAGGACTCAGTACAATTAAATCGTAAACTGTACTCTGCAGAGTACCAGATGGTTTTTCAGTATATTATAAATAAAAAATCACACGATCTTTTTGTACAATTTGTAATTAATAAACTCGTGATGTTTTGAAAGTTATCAGAAAACTTTCAAAACATCATTCGTATTCAAGACCGTGCGATGTTTCCTATACTATAACATTACTAGTGGTATAAAATAGCTAATAATATACATGAAAAAATTTCTCCATTCTGATTGGCTGAGAGCAGTGCAGAAAAAAGGAAATCAAGTGCAGAAAAAAGGAAATCAAGTGCAGAAAAAAGGAAATCAAATTCAAATTTAAGCATTGTGATTGGCTAATATTTTAGTCACTAATGCTTGACAGTAATTTTAAAAAACACTTTAAGTGGCAATTCTTTCAAAAATCGTCGAAAATTTGTAAGAAAAATACAAAAAACTGACCACGTTTTGAGTGGAAAGTTTTGAATTTTCCGCTTGAGCTCGAGCGCGCGCTTGCTTACGACATCAACACGTCATTTTTGGCGCGCGCTTCTAGCCGAAAACTGACCAAAAAAATTGAAAAAGAGCTTGAGTTTTGTTCATGTATATTAATAATAAGTAATCATATGGTTTCTCGTTCAATTTGGGATAATTCGCACCCGTGTGTTTTTCAAAGAGCCAAATTGCACTCGACCTACGGTCTCGTGCAATTTGGACTCTTTGAAAAACACACTCGTGCGAATTAATCCCAAATTGAACTCGAAACCATATGATTACCTATACAAATTGCACTCCACTCAGTTCTATTACCATTATAAATTACATTCCGTACAGTGCAAATTACAACAAAATAAATCACTTATGATAGGCTTTATTCCTAACTCATTTTAGTCACTAATGCTTGACAGCAATTTAAAAAACACTTGAAGTGGCAATTCTTTCAAATTCGTCGTAAATTTGTAAGAAAAATACAAAAAACTGACCAAGTTTTGAGTGGAACATTTTGAATTTTCCGCTTGAGCTCGAGCGCGCGCTTGCTTACGACATCAACACGTCATTTTTGGCGCGCGCTACTAGCCGAAAACTGACCAAAAAAATTGAAAAAAGCTTGAGTTTTTTTCATGTATATTATTAATAAGTAATATCGACCGAGTACGGTCTCTTGCAATTTGTACTCTTTGAAAAACACACTCGTGCGAATTATTCCCAAATTGCACTCGAAACCATATGATTACCTATACTAAAACACCAACACATTTATTTGGTAAGAAATGAATTAATTGTTGCGCTGGAAACCTTTTAATATTTTGTTTAGTCGGGTCTAGTTGTAACACTTCACAAACTGAAAATAAGCCATTTTTCGTAGCGCCGTAAAATATTTATTTCGCAATACAAACCAATGAGATGTATACCAATGTCTTTTTCCATACCTCTATGGTACATCTCTGGACGTTATTGTGCCTACATTTACATTTAGAGGTGTTATTATTATTTTACTTTATTTACTAATCGCTTGTTCAAAATGTCTCAAAATGGCCTTATAGTCTTTCAGCATTTGTAGTCCATGCGAGATTAAATGCAACCTGAGTAGACGTGTTGAGTAGAATCCAAAGAACATTTTAAATGTCGGTACTTCTGTAATGCTTGCAGGAGAGTTCTACAGGGCGTTGGAAAACTACCTACTGTGGTCTTGCATGAAAACGAAGCTGAATCATAAAACTTACTGAAAGCTGGTCTTTGATTGAGATTTTCGGATGAAATATTAGCAATTCTGACAGTCTGAGATGTCCTTCTATATATCATAGTTTATTGCGATGATAAAAACGGTCAAGTGACTGGAAGTTATAAAGGTTTAATCCCATGTTGCCCTAAAATGACTTATGAACTTAGACTAAACATTAAACTATATTAAAAAACTCATTAATAATTCATGAGCTATTAGTCCAATCGGGGCATTCTAATTTGGTCACATGCATGACCTTTATACCCCATAAAGCACTGCCATAGGTACATTATATAAAAACACATGTGTCTTTATGATAAAGGTACGTGTGTCTTTATGATAAAGGTACGTGTGTCTTTATGTACCAATGACACTTGTAAAGGTCTCAGTTTTAATCTCTCATCATTGACCTTTACTAGAGGCATCACCCGAAATAATGCTATCAAGCTCCTACTATATTATACACGAACTTTCTCAAATGTGGGATGCCAAATGTGGTGCTTAATGGTGCATGGTGTGATATGAGAATGCGCAGTGTACCTTGCAAATAAAGTTTGTCTCCAAATTGGACTTTTCTTAAAGAAACTTTTATAATTTAGTTTTGAATAAGTGTTGGAGTTTTTTAAGCTATATAAAAAACTCGCAGCACGTGTTTTATCAAGGATCAAAAACCCTCGCTGCGCTCGGGTTTTTATCCTTGATAAAACACTGCTGCTCGTTTTTTATATACTACATAAAAAGTTTGATTCTAAAAACTTTACTGTTAATACTGTCAGCATGTTCGTTGTACAGTAGAGCATTATCTGCGGAAGCTGCATTTCTACACACATCGTCACAGTAAGAACAGACGTTGGTGCAGTTCCTGATTTTCGGCACTGACATCTATTGTTTGCACATATGCTGTTTTGTACATCTATTAAGGTAGTTCCGGATACTTGGATTTCTTACATGAATTTTTTTCATAAATCCTGTCATTTATAGATCATTGTTAGGCAAGTAAAAAAACGTGAAATAATATTGGGGTCACCGTTTTGGTTATAGAGTTATAAGATATAGTATAAGTAGGTATTTGCAATAATTTGCGGTGATTTGCTCAAAAGTACCTATTCAAAGCAGTCTTTGACAACATCTCTCAGGATTCTATTGTCTTTTTGGACATTTACTCAAGGCTCGTACATTATTCAAAATAGGCATAATTCGAAAAAATTATCGACATTGATATTTCATGCATGGAATGTCACAGCTAAAGTTTGGAACGATTGACAAAAGGATCATTTCACTTCTCCGACTTAAGCCTATTTATAACCGAGAACAAAGGGAGTAGGATTATTTAATTAGAGTGATTACAAATCGCAACATAACTTATTACACCGCATAAATTAATGTCAGCAGAAAGAGCCTTAGATAATTAGCTCAAATATTCAGCTTAAAATTAAAAGAGAGTCTTAGCTTATTAAAAAGTTTTTTGTAGAAGTAAATGCGCGAAATGGATGCACAATAGCATGAGTCCGGAACTTACTAAGATGACAACAAACAATATTATGAAAGTTTCGAGTCATTAAAGTAATTAATTTTGCCATACGGAGCTGTCAAAGTTAAACATAAAAAATAGCTTCTCGAAGCAGCGATTTAACGAAATTTCGTTTTTTGCGATTTTCTCGTAAAATATGCAATATTTTTCTTAACTAAAGGCCAGTCCGGTACATTACTAGTTTTGGCAGATGCTGTCTAAAAGTACACATGAGTGACCACGAGTGACCATGAGTGACCTCGAGTGACCACGAGTGACCAAAAAGCATTTGTTCTAATAGCTCTTATCGCAGTTGAGCACGTGAGTCAAACAAACCAGCGGTATCGCCATAAGCTTACCATGAAAACGAGGCTATCGGGCCAAGCTTTGCTTCGCTAGCAAAGAGTTTACTGCAGATAAACACATCATCGCATCGTTTTGATCAATATATTTGATATAGAAAGGTATTTCTGCCTTCACAACTATGGTTAACCGCTCACGTCCGGGATAGCTCCAGCATTATTGGGGTTATTATATATCCGAAACCAAAATCCCCCCCCCCCCCCCCCCCATGAATAGAGTGGTTTGTCATGGCATTTACTACAGTTGTCGAACAAGAAGTCAATCGCTGAATAACTCGTCAAAATACGTCAACATTCTTACTTTTCAAGCCAACATACGCAGTCTGAATGCTTTATTAAACCACTTGGAAGCAAGATAATTTGTCAGAAGCGAGGATATACTTCTGTTGCTTCTTATTTCATTTTTAATTAACCTTACTTTAACTGTAGTTATCGCAGGTTCTAGCTTTTTATCGTAGTCGTAGGTTTCAACAGCTTTCATTGATTCTCGGTTCTTCAATTAGTTTATTAAGCATTCAGATTGGAAAAGTTGGCTTTAAATTTAGGAATGTTTGGTAGCCGGAGTGTTCTCTCGACTATTTTGATCGGTCATTCATCGAGTGACTTCTTGTTCGATAGTGGTAGTAAATGCCATGATAAACCCCAGTATTCTACTTTAGAACTTTTATGTTTATACATCCAAACACCTCATTTTGAAATACTCCCAATTAAATCACCAAAACAATCAATACTTATTTATAATGTACTGTACACGAAACCACACTTCATGCAGTGTCAGAATATTAAATATGTATTCATATAAGCTCAATTATTTTTGACAAAGAATGGGCATCCAAACACATTTCATAGTCATTGTTTTAAACTTTGACATTTGATTTAAAAATAAGTGTTTGAATTCAAAATAGAAACCGATTGAAATAAATAAGTTACCTTTTCATCTAGTCTTCTGTGTTTACGTTCCTTCGCTTCCAGGACTTTCTTCTTCTTATCTAAGTCGTTCTTCTTCTGATCAAGTTCTTTCTTCTTCTGATCAAGTTCTTTCTTCTTTTCATCTAATTCCTTTTCGATGGTTGCCATCTCCACGTCAGTCTCCTTGATTTTACGATTGGCTATTACCAAATTTTCTCTTTTCTCTCTTCATCTCTTCATGAATAGCGCAAGACTAAATCTTGGCATTTTGATTTCAAAATGGCGCGAATCGACGACGAGTTTCAAAAAACAAAAACCAACAAGTTTTTACATCACTATCCAAGATTCTTTGTTTTAAATTTGAGTTAAAAATTATGTGTATCCTTAAAAAATTACCAAGGCTCAAAATTTGCTCTTTTAGCATTCCGCATGCATATTGTAAAGTCATACAAAGCGAATGACTTCCTACCGCGAAGCTCCGCTTGGAAGAACAATAATTGTTCTCCAGGATAGCGCTCTTGACCCTTTTCAATTATTTTCTTAAACGATATATTTTATTTCATTAGTATTAATCTTAATACTTATGCTGATGACCATCAAATATACAGCTCTCATTCGGATCCTGTTGTTTTAAATAACAGAGTAAATAAGGAATTGATAACTTCAGTAAATTTGTTTAAACTTAATGGATTGATGGCCAACCCTGATATGTTCCAGGCCCTCATATTGGGCTTATCAGAATATGATTTTGAATTTAATGTCCAAGGATTACAAATTAACTAGGACACTGTGATGTAGACCTGTTATAGGAGTCAACATAGATCAAAATCTTAGATTTGATCAACATGTGTCTCGTGTATGTAATAAGGTAAATAACCAGCTCAATGTTCTGAGAGGTTTTAGGAATTTACTGTCTTCTGATACGAAGAAGTGTCTGTATAAAGCAATTATATTACCACACTGAGTTCCTATACTGTAGTCATGTGTGGAATTTTTGTAGTGCAAGAAACACAGATAAATTAGAACTTCTTAATAAACATGCACTGCAAGTTGTTTTTAATGACTTAACAGGTTCGTACGAAACATTACTTTCAAAAATAAATACAAAATCACTCAAAGTTAGAAGACTACAAGATATAGTTATAACATTTTAAGTGTTTGAATGGCTTAGCGCCAAAATATTCAAGCAATCAATACGATTCAAGGGGCATGCGTAAATTACAAATACCGAAGGCAAAAACTACCAGATATGGGATTAAATCCTTCACATATCTATCCACTAAACTGTGGAATTCCCTTAGTGACTCCGAGCGAGTTGAAACATCTGTAGCTCGGTTTACGGCTAGTGCGAGAAAAAGAACCTTCTCGAGCTTCGACTAATGTATACTCAAATCGGTTTTATCCTTTTATATTATTGTAATTATTATATTTATTTATTTATCTTGTAAATTATTTTTCTTTCCCAGCTAATCTACAATTCGAATTCAAATAATCTAATTATTAAACCATATAAATGCCAACCACATTCTTTCTTACACTGGACGATGACATATCATAATCTCCACTTTGTTATTGTTAACCAGAGCAAGTCCAAGAGGAGGATGTTGATGAAAGCGGGTCCAGCGATGTCTATGATATTGATATAACGGGCGTAGGTAAGCATGTAGACCTTGTTATCAATGCAATATATCACTAGATTCATGCCAGATACAAGTGTACATGTGATGTCAACATAGCGTCTTGATTTAACATTTAGGGCTACAAAAATTGTCAATTCTATACAATGTATGAAAGGAAATTAACTTACATACATTTCCCACTCATTACGGCTCAACTATCAAAACCACAAATTTATACATTCACTTAGTAATCAAGCTAAGATATTTACTGTGAGGGACATACCATTAGACATTTGAGGGGGGAAGGAAACTCTTATGGTGCAGGATAGTTTCTCTGTCTTTTTCTCGTGCATGATATACATGTAAGACCCTAGTTTGCAGACGAGACATCAACGTTCGCACTTCAGCGACAACGGTGATCTACTTTGACAACTGATTTACTAGATATGAGCAAAAATAAATATTCATTAACTTTTGTAGAGCATTATATTATTTCAAATAAATTCTCTTTCAAAATCCCTTTTAGTTGAGTTTTTTTTTTTTTTTTACGACGAGAAATAATCTTTCAAAGCAGAGCAAGTAGCTCAACATTTTGCCGGGATCATCCGTAGTCATTAGCTGTGTACTTTTGAGCGGTGTTGGTGGTGGGGTCAGTAATGATTTTTAAAAAATAGTCCCTTCCTGAACACCAAAACTCCGAGGAAACGAGTTGATAGGAATCTGTATATGTACCTATTATAACGATTGTGAAGATTGCATAACTTTCGAGTAGTGATGTTCACACATGGTAGACTTAAAGCTTGAATTCAAGGTATAAATAAAATGCCATAGTACAGTGGTGATATCATGACAGACTGGGCTACCACAGGTAACCCAGTAATTACACGACCTGTGGCGGCTTGTCATGTACGTTTTGGTAATCACTTTTTCTTGAGCCGAACCCAGAATGTATTGCGCGCGGCGTCGGTAACAGTTGGTGACAGATGGTGAATTTATCAAATTGGTCACCCTGTGTTATTCTTTTCATATATTACGAAACTGATTTAAGGGTTAAACCACTCCATGATTATTTACGAGTTAAGTTCTTATTTAAGACTGGATGTAAATGTATTTGTCAGCATTCTCCGCGCGTTCAAAACACTCCAGCTGTAGAATTTGTGATAGTTCGTTGCGTGTTTATTAAACGTGCGTAGCGCGTTCAGTACACGCGCGGTAATAAGCAAATGAGCCGCAGTCTGTCAGCGAATTAAACGCAGTCTACCGAGAATTAACCGTGGTTGGCAAACAGTATCAAGAATTTAGTTATTTTTTAGTTATTTTAATATTTTTAAAGGAAGCTTTTGTGGCAAATTGTTCTTCTGTGGATTTCCTTGTTCACAAACAAAGTTATGTTATAATTCTTACAGATTCACTTAATTTCGCACCATTTAAAATGATAATATTTGAATGCCAGATGGGCATTTTTAAAAACGCACTCTAATCGGCTGTCACTATAGTATAATTTATAATCTTTAAATACTTAAGAATTGGCAAAACACATAACCATGCCAGGTGAACAACTTATACCCAAGAAAAAAGAAACACCGTAGATAAATCTACGTAAAAGGGAATGCCTTAACGCATAGGCAAGTATTCACATTACATTAATTTTTACATTACATATGTTTCAATTTAATAAATCGAAATTGTGTAATCTATTTTTAAAATATATATCCAATAGAGTCCTTAAGTTTGACGTCATGAAAAAATAAATCACATTCATAGGCCAAAGTTCATGACAATCGGTCAAATAGCAGCTGAGATATGGACACTTCAATATATAATTTCCCCATACAAATCACTGTAATTTACGCTCTGTTCAAAACGTTTTAATACAGTGATTTATATGGAGAAAAAATATATTTAAGTGACCATATCTCAGCTGCTTTTTGATTGTCAAGCAAAATTTAGAACAAAAAAATAGAATTAAGTAAAAATATTTTTATATTTCGTCATCACGTAAGGACTCTAATATTTAATATTTTTTACAGTGCATTACTTCGGATTTCTCAGCAGTAACTATGTGACATTACTTAGCTTTAATCTTATTTAGTTATTTACATTTGAATTGTTTTTTGATTGACAGGAGGTCATTAAAGTAAAAAGCTCTATTATATAAAACTGAAATATACGCTCAATTATAAACAGGAAAAAAAAAATCCCACCAAAACCCTCTACGTATTGGTCTATTGAAGAAGCAAGATGATGGTGGACTAAAGCTAGCAAGACATGCTTGGCCTTTTTCTTAGGGTTTTTGGATCCAAACTGGACCTCGAAAACTGGATCATGGTATCCACTTTCTAGTAATATATATGTAGTACTCGAGGTAGCCTCCTCCGTAGACAACTCCTGAGGAGGCTATACTCGAGGTTAGAAATGAAGGCCTTTCATTGCGAAGCGAAAACAAGTACACATTTACACATTTTAGCTTTGTAAGATCAACACTAGTGAAATATATTCCATGATAACTACAGAAACTATTTATTGATTGGCCGTCGTCGTGAGGGCACCCTTGAAGATAATATATGCATAGAATAACACAGGGATCCCAATTTGAATATATGTAAATAGTAACACAGGATGACCAATTTGAACCTTTCGCCATCTGTAATAATTAATGATATGCATAAAACGTGCATATTAATTACCTTCACCCACTGTTACGGACGTTTAATTAGAATTTACCACCGTTTCAGATTATTTGACGGCATTAAGGGAGATATCAGCTCATCAGGAACTGCAACAACATCAACAAGAGCAAACACTATATTTGTAAGTGATTTTTGTAAGTTTGATTTTGATGGCTTTTATATGGTCAACTCAATATGTTGTACCTACATATTGACCTGACGTGATTGATCAATTGTTGCATTGCTTGGCTGGTTGGTTGATGTTAGCAGGTTGCATGGCTGGCTGGTTTGTCATTCCCATCCACATTGAAATCATCATATTTTGACACAATACTTATTAGTGATATTATTTTGTGTTTGGTCTATCAATCAGTTTAAATCAACCTATGAGTGGATTATTGGCAGACCAGAAACAAAAACTAGTTTTTTAGTCTCGCGCAATTGTAGTCGGTCAGGTTAAAAGGTCTAGCTTGAATTCACTAAGCATGCATAATATACGATTACGATGCATACCAATGTCAATAGACATTTGTGTAATGTGTACAGCTATTTGTTTGATGTGACATGTTGTCTCCTTTGCCATGCTTTTTGTTTGTTGTTGTTGTACGTTTGTTTGATTGATTGTCCAACAGCTTTTTTTTAAATGTATAGCTGAAAAATAGTATTCTTTTTCTAACGCAGAGATGAATTTGGCGGGTCCTACGATTTCTCAAGTGCTGGTCTTAAGCTTCTTGTTCCTCCTGATGCTGTAAACGAGAAAACTAACTTAACAGTTAAACAGTTGTCAAAAGATACCCTGCCCTCCCCTGCTAGGGAACTAGATGGTGTTGTTAGCTCTATAATTCAATTCGAGCCTGCTAATTTGGTTTTTGAAAAGCCAGTTGTTGCCACAATCTTGCATTATGGCCCTACACGAACAGCTCACTATGTAAACGTTGCTATGGCTTTAAAAGAGAGAACAAACACATGGGAAATAATACAAGGTAAAAGAGAGAAATGAGGATAATCACTTATTATCCAAAAAAATGCTTATAACATAGGCTGCACTCAAATTTTGAATCGTTTTGTTCATTCAACAGCTGAGACCTTGTAGAATCTATACTGAGAATATTGGTATCTCGTTATATTAGGCTGCCACAAAACATATTTTGCAGCTCTTTTTTCTTCTAGAAATTGAAGAACCTTCCCCTTCAACCAACTCTACATCAAGTTTTGTACAAGTGAAGCTGACCAAACTGACTGCGTTAACAGTAGTTACCAGGCTTATCACGGATACATTTGTGGTCCCGGTCAGTGGGTGTGAAGTCAGGTCTTCGGTGTGTCAAGACGTCTCACTTCACTTTCCTGCAGGAGGTGTTGACAAATCGACAAAAGGATCGTTGAGGGTTTGTACAACATTACATAAATATACTTAATTACTTACCTGTTTACTTACTTACTTACGTACATACTTACTTAAATCATCTACTAAATAATACATTATTATTTTATGATAATTACTTACTTACCTACTTACTTATTTACTTATTTACCTGTTTAATTGTGCATAAAATATTTTTGTTCTGTATTATACATTTGATTGCTAAGCCTATAACGTGTAATTAGCGAAATCTGAATGATTTTTTTTATCAACTTTAAGGTTCTTCCAATGCCTGATGTAATGCCAATGGACATACCGAACGTACAGTTTTCTCCTATAGTCGTAGTTGATGGCTTTGAACAAACAGATATCCTTAAAGACATTTTATTAACTTTACCTAATCCCACTATTTGTCCCGCGGGGCATGAAAGGGTTATGGGACAAGTTCATGTGCTGTGCCACGAGGGTATAGAGTGGAAGGACATTACTGAAACATGTACAGTAAACTACGTTGAAGGCACATCAACGATACAGCTTCGCGTGAAGCACTTTTCCAAGTATGTATATTTTAATCATTTGACATTTAATCTGTTAAAGATTTGTCTCTTCTGCATTGTTACGTATGGCTTATTCAATTCAATTTATCGCTGAAAAAACTAATCTTAACCGAATTGAAATAGGTTAATTTAAGTCTGTCATGAGCATGTAAGATGCCTAAACTGTATTTTGCGTTCTGAGGTTGAATGTCTGTTTTCCTGAAGCAACACTTGCAAACGCACGTTGAATGTTTCACGTGCCATGATGCTTCAATGGCATATATCCCAAGATCTCTTTTGGTCTCAAGATTAGCATTTGTAAAAGCTTTCTTAACGACAGCGTTAATTGAGCTAGCTATAAATTATAAAGGATTATTCGTCGACCGGATGGCTTATTTGATCAAGCGCCGGACTACAGTACTGGAGGGTAGGTTTGCGTTCCGGCCGAACCAATACTAAGAAGGTACTGCCTTTTTAATTACAACTGCAAAAGGTTTAACCTTCGCGTCTTCTCGGTTAGGGACATAAAGCTGGAGGTCCCGCCTGCCTTCACTTAAATGATAAAGAAGGTGGACGTTTAAGATCATGTTGTGTTGTTCACAAAGAGTAGGGGATTGTCTCCCTTTATATTATAACAGTTTTAATTAATCTGGGTTGGTGAGTGGATGGTTGGTTGGTTGGATATATGTTTGTTAGCAGGTTGGTTGGTGTCGTCTAGATCTGGCTTTCTGGTTTTTCATCATTTCCATCCACATTAATACCATAATTGTTTGAATAATGCTTATTTTGTGTTTTTAAGGTTCTGGATATTTTGTGATGGGGCAGCAGCAGCAGCAGCAGCAGCAGCAGCAGCAGCAGCAGCAGCAGCAGCAGCAGCAACAGCAGCAGCAGCAATATCATCTGTAGCAATATCATCTGTCGGTTATCTCTACGATCTGTTGAAAGCTGGTCCCAAACAAGTGTATTTTGTAGCGTACTCTAAATCCAAGAACCTAAAATCCCTTAAAGATTTCTTTAAAATTCTCTTGGTTATGGCCAACGATTTTAAACTGGTGGCAGGTAATAGTATGCTAATATTGCTAACAACTGACCCAACGACATCTCACTCACCCAGCAAGATTATAGAGATTAGCTGCAAGTTCAATCTGTTCTACGCCATCTTTACTCAAATTTCTTTATTTTTTTTCAGAAACATTTTCTTTAGTTGAACCAAAGCACGAAGAAGTAGCGCTAGATACAGGAAATATCGACATGTATCCAAATAGTAGTAGTAAATGGCCGATTCGAGGACAAAATGACTTTTTCCACCTTACGCATACCAAACACCATACGTAAGCACCTCTAAACATCACAAACATGCCATTCTATCGAAGGTGATTTTTTCAAAAAAGGGGGCGGCAAAAATGGGAGGAGCCTATTTCATGAAAAAATTATTAAAGAAATAACAATTTCTGGGAATTACCTGTCAATCAAATTCTGGGAATACCACGTCATCAAATTATGGTATTATTGCGTGACCAAATATTGCGTGACAACAAAGGTCAAGGTCAAAGGTCAAAAGGTCAAACAAATCACATGATCAACATTCCTGAAATTCCTGAGATGGGCGTGGTCATTATTGAAATTATTCTGAGATTTTACTCTTAGGAATTTACTGTCAATCAAATTCTTGGAATCTCAGGAATGTCAGGAATTCTAATTATGATTTTATTTTTTGTAACTATAATGTGGTTATTAATGAAGGTGCGTTTATTCTGTGGTATCATGCAAAATGCGTTTATTCTTTAAAATTTAAATTTAAATAATATATATAAGAAAATGTCTTCAAACCGATATAAAGAGAAAATACATAATAATAGTATAACTGAAAAAATGTCTTCAAACCGATATAAAGAGAAAATACATAATAATAGTATAACTGAAAAAATGTCTTCGAACCGATATAAAGAGGAAATAATTAGTAATAGTATAACTGAAAAAATGTCTAATAATATAATGGATCAACCGATACCAGAAATTAATGTACCGATTTTAAAACCTGTGAAAGCAACAAAAACGGTACATACAACGCAAAATACAGCTGCTGCAGTTCAGCATCAATTAAATAAATTCGCAGATTGGATTATGTCATATATTCCACCACCGATCAAAAAGCCTATCAATGATCATGTCGAGGCTTTGAAGAATAAGATAAACGATATTTACAATAACCTTAGAACAAATGTTGCGGTTAATAAAACAAAACCTAACAAAGCAAACACTAACATCCAAATGAAGGAGTCTGCGTTGAAAGGATTTGTTACATCATATAGAATAAAGTGATTGATCATATTAATAATATAAAAGTTGATAACCGTTGGTGTAATTTACAACTTTTTACACAACAACAAAATTGTAATAAATCAGCCAAAAATAGAGATTATTCATTCACATCTAAAAATCATCATAATAAAAAATCTGTGAAGGTCACAAACTGTGATACAAATGAAGAAACATTTTTTAATAGTATGCATGCTGTTAACCAACATCTAGGTATTAATGCGGGAATTGTAAAAATGATATGTGAAGGATTGAATAATGTAAAACATGGTATATCAAAGAAAGATTATTGTAAGTATAAATTCAACTATATTTCGAAAGAAGAACTACCAGAAAATTATACAAAATCTGCTAATATTAGGCCAAAGAGAAAGAAAATGGTATAAAACGAATAACACGTTATAATAATGTAAACTGCTCATGAAAATATGTTTCATGTATTTGCTATTATTAGCCAAAAAAATTATTTTTTCTGGTTATTATTAATTTATAAAATATATTCTTACATCATTGGTTTTATCAATCAATTATGTAATTTGATGGGACTTTCCCTTTTGTACACGTCACAGGTCACAAGACAGCCACGAGATATTCATATGACACAGATGACATAATATGTTTTCATATCGGGTGACCTTTACCGGTAAAGTTTGTTAGTAAAGTTTACTAGTAAAGTTTGTTAGTAAAGTTTGTCAGTAAAGTTTAATTTGTCAGTAAAGTTTACCATCAAGATTTGACCTTCAGATATTTTTTATTATGACGTCACGGCACAGCAGTGCCGGTTGTATCTATCGAAACATAATCCAAGCAATACCCGCTACTCCAACTGTAATAGCCATTAGATTAGTATCATGCCGATTAGATGATGGTGAAGGTTTTACACTTGGTTTATTAAAGGAGTTTTTACTATCTTTTTTATCATTGATTTCTTTTTGCAGTTTATCTTCTGTTTTATGTGGTAGGTTAACTTTTGAATCACCCATATTATGTTTTGAACCAGTAGATTTAGTTTCATTATTAATATTATTAATACCAAATTTCATATCAGCCGTTGCTCTCTGTAGCTTATTATTATAACCAGTAGTTGATTCCGTATTTATAATTAACATAGACGGTAACAACCAACAGCCAGGTGATATTGCTAAGTCAAGCTTTACTTTAGCATTCTGAATTGCGAATTGATATCGCTGTATGCTTTTCGAAATATCCTTCTCAATTACTGAACTTTCAAACAGCTTTAGAAATACTTCCTGCGTTTCTGTGGCAGATCCCGAATCGCCGATAATTGATGATCGTGTTTGTACTTGAGCACCAAGAATACAATATACATATGCTTCTATGCTTTGGTTCAATCGTGACAATCCTGCTTTTGTTAGACCTTTCGAATTGTTTAGAAGGAAAAATCGATATGGATTCTTTTCTATTGGTGAAATATGATGTAATTCCTTATCACCCCAAGAACCGCTTTCATCTTTGAAATGGAAAAAACCATTAGGCCACACACCAGCACCATTTTGATCATAATTATCTTTAGTTGTTAGTATTGTGCCAAGTATATCTTTATAAACAACCCCTAACCCATGATTATCACCATACGTGTATCTAAAATCTGTGTTTTTTGATATATTAAATTCGCTACACAATTTATCATATTGATTTTCATTATACTTATTATTAATATTGCTAAAATTTTGATCTCCTGGTAATGCCACGCTTAATTGTGATAATACCCTTCTACAAGTAAATATTATATGAAACTTTAGTAATGATTTTATCATAGGATTATTGTATTTTGTAAGCATATGATAACCAACACCACAACCAGCTGTTGAGCACCAAGTAGCAAATGATAATTGTTGTGGATAATAGTTCATATTAGGTTCAGATAACCATGTTTTTGCTTCTTTAGAATTTACATGATTGATAACAAGATCTGTGAATATGTTACGCGGTTTTGTTGTAAACTTTTTATCAAGGTCAACATAAATATCAATTTCAGTCGGGTCAAAACTTGGTGGTGTTTTATCAAAGGGGGTTCCAATAATAGAATAAAATATCTTTGCAATTATAAACGAATTGGGGAAATTAGATCCAAGAAAGTCAGTTATATTTTCTGGTGTATATGTGTGACCATTCCAACTAGGAAATTTGTAAACTGTTTTTACCAAATTACCATTTTCATCAAAAGGATCATACTCATCTCCATTGAAAATAAATCGAACTTTACCATTTACATTGGTAAAACGATTGGTGTTATAGTTTGGATACTTTTGTTCGAAATCTATAAATTTCATCTTATATATTTATAAGATGAGATTCCCTTTTATACGTTTATAAGATTAGCGTTAATATTTATTTTTGTCATATCGTAATTTATACGTAAATCCACCCATCGGAGTTGTTTCAAACGAAATACTTATTTCTTTTGATTTATGAGCTGATCCACAATTTCCTTTCTCATCTCCACTCTCATCTCCTCTCTTATTTTTTTTATATCGAGGTCTGGACCCTTTTTTAAAAACTCATTATTCCGTACAGATCTAATATCACTCTTCAACGTTTGATACTTTTGTAGCTCACCCATAATTAGTTCAAATTCTCTTTCATCAATCTTGTTATCAGACAAGGCTTTTGACACCAGGTCATATATACTATTTTGTTTTGCTTTTGCGAGCTGAATAGTATTTTCATGTTTTGCTACCTTCTTAGTAAGTTTTTTCGTTATAATTGTACAACTAGATGCTACTAAACCGAGGATACCACCAACCCCCGCTAAAGGGACGCCTATGACAGCTCCAGCACCTGTTAAGCTTGTAGTTACACCAGAACCAGTAAAAAGTACAGAAAAGATTCCACTTATGACTGCTGTTTTATGAAAGATTCCACGTGTCTTAGCATATTTTTTCCTAACGTTTTCATAATGTTTGACTTCAGCTTCTAGCTTAGACATAACCTCATTTACCTTGCGTAATCTGAAGTTTTCACCATCACTATAATTTGGCAGCTCAGGATACAATACGTCATGATTTTCCATTATACTATACCAAACAATTTTATTTTTAAACGATTTCTATTACCATTTTCATTGGATATACCCCAGAAAGAATAATATTATTATTATAATCAGCTACCCATAACCGAATACTACTGATATAATCATCGTTTTTTATTTGTGTATACAAACTATTAAGAGGTTCATAAGCTATTTTCTCCCCAACATTGTCCACATTAACATATGCCAATATTTGTGAATAATTATTTTTGAATAAAACTTGTGTAGAATCAACCAGATTACAATGTATGTATACTGATTCAAGAGTTTTACCAATATTTATAACATTTTTAGAATCTTTTTTAAGACTTGTTTCAAGTTTTAATAATTTTGCTAAACTATCATTTAATTTAATATTTACCTTTGGGGTAAGAATGGATTTGCTTATGGAAACTGGTTTCTCACCAAGAAAAACAGCATTATCAACCACACTTTTAAATAAGCTTGTTGTATAATTTCCCTTTGGAATACGAAGTAAAACATTACCTTCTCCATCTGAAATCGTCCCTTCTTTTTCAAGGTTGTATAATTGATTAACAAAATTACAATAAATTAGTGACATTTTTGTACTATTTGTTATAGGATTTTTCAACCAAATCGTTTCATCAGCTTTTGTTTTTTCAATATACAAGATTACCATTATAATATATAATCATTTTTTGTTTTTATACCTCTCCACCATATACAAAACAATACCAACAATAAGAAGCCATACATTTTTAGCAAGGAAACCTACAACTTCACCTGCAGTTCTGAAAATAAAAGATGCTATAGCACCAACCATACCTGGTAATATTTCACCTAATTTTTTCCCAAGTGTTTTCAAACCGTTACCGACACCCTTAGCAACAGATGTAAGACCTGATTTTAGATTAGATACGATTACTCCTATAATAGTACCAACTGCTAGAGCAATACCTGTTACTGTTAGACCGTACTTTTTTAAAATAAGTTTTACACGTTCTTTCAAAGGTAGTTTTTCCTCTATTAGTTCGTTTTTATTTTCTAGTTCATGTATTTTTTCTTCTAAACTCTTTCTTTTAGAGATTAACTCTTCTCTTTCATCAATTAGCTGATTATTTGTTTCTAAAAGATTATCTCTTTGTAATTTAATAGCATCTTTTTCCCTTTGCGAACCAGTATATAATTCAAATTCTGATTCTAAATTATCAATTTCATCTTTATTAGAATTTATGCTCTCTGTTTCTGATTCTATTTTTTCATTAATAACTTCTACTTCTGGGTATATTGTGGTTAATTGTTTATCGGTTTCATCCATAATGGTTATAGCTGACCTACCTAAGGCTGTCTTGATTTTATTAGTTTGTCTCCCAGGAAGATGCGCATTTTCCTCACCAATTTTTGTTTGTATTTTATACCATCTACCTTTATCATTATCATAAACTTCAATAATACCGGATTCATCTTCTCTAATATCAAATCCATTTTCTCTACTAATCGTGTTTTCTGGGTAATATATATCGAGATTGGCTTTAGCATTATTATACATATCAATATGATCCTGAGACCAACCTATATTATTAGTAATTGTTTTTGGAGCTTCACTTAAATCATCGAGATAGTATTCCTTTGATCCGAGTTTATTGATTCTAAGTAATACATTACCATCCTTATCAATATTATATATAAATTTAGAATTATTTTCATTCCATTCAGGATATTTTTCTTTTATAATATTTTTTGCTTCTTCTACTCTATGTTTTTTTTCTACTTCTTGTACTCTATGTTCGGATAAATCTCCCATTTCTATTTCCTCTCTTATACTTTTATTCCAATCTTCATTACTTTCATTAGCATTTTCAAATAATCTATACCCACGTTCTCTTGTTATACCTCTTTTATTAAACCTTTCTTTAGTTCTTTCCCACCATGTTTGCTCTGTTTCTTTTTGCTTTGGTATTAGTTCGGCTAAATCATCATCAGTAATTGGTTCATTAATATCAACAGAACCTTCATCTATTGGATTAAACTCTTCACCTTCCATTTAGTTTATAATTTATATATACTAAATAGTTTTTTATACGATTTTATATTTAGAATTTAAATAGTTTCTTATAAAAATTTAGATGCCAAATAACCTACAGTCATCATACCCCCACCAACATAAATCATTTCATATTGCTTTTGCTTATTACTAGGTTTATAATAATTTGAAAATTGTGGTTGTTTATTATCAAAACTCAAATCAGGATGAGCTTTAGAGTATAGTTTAAACGCATAATCAGTATCATTCAAATTACTATCCGCCAATTTCTTTTTTTCATATTGTGATTGAAGCCAATCCTGGTATTGTTGTCTTTTCTTTTCAAATTCTCCCATATCATGTTGATATTTTTCAAGAGCTTTATCATGTCTTATTTTTTCTTCATCAGAATGAGAACCATTAGATGATAAGGATTTAGCTAGATAACTACCCCCAACAAAAGCTGTTGCATTCAAAACAGCGCCTGCTATCATTACTGCAATCGTTGCCATATGTTATATATATTCATTATTTTTTATACCTGTTTTAAAAAGGTTTTGGTAGAATTTTTTTATCTTCAAGATATTCCTTCAGATACATAGATCCTCCAAGAACAAGAACCCACTTACCATAATTTGACAAACTTGAACTAGGATCACTAATAAATGATTCTTTCATAGTTTTTTTACGAACATAGCCAATAAGGGAAGCTATTCCAATTACTACGCTGGCATCAGTTGCTATTTTAACTAATTTGTTTTCTGTTGCTTTAGACATTGTTATAGTATATATAAATATTTTATTATTTATACCATTTTTATTCCATACCTATTATTGGAACTGATTTTTTTGATTTAACAGAGGTTTTTGATTTAACAAGTGGTTCTGATACAGGTTTTTCTTCGTTTTCTTCATGATTAGGTTTTATTGGAGTAATATTTTTATTATTTTTCTTCCATCTGAAATATAAATCTACTGCTGTCAATGTTATTCCTACTAATGATAATCCAGTTGTTAGTGATATCTCAGGCATCCAGTTTTTTGAACTTGATTGTTCGTCATCATCAGTATTATTTTCTAATTCAAGAGCTTTTTTAGCTTTCTTATGATATTCTACTAGTTTTCTACCAGCAGCAACTTTTTTTGGATCTTTTTGTTTTTGAACTTTTTCAGGTTCCTTAGTTATTTGTTCATCAACTAATTTATCATTGTTTTCTGTCATCTTATAATACAAGTATATTAATAAATTCTTATACGATTTATTAATATTTAATAATATTATTATTTATGCTCAAGAGTTTCTATTGTCTGCTCAAGAGTCTGCTTAAGAGTGCTCAATAGTCTGCTCAACAGTTTCAACAGTCTGCTCAAGAGTGCTCAAGAGTCTGCTCAACAGTTTTTATTGTCTGCTCAAGAGTCTGCTTAAGAGTGCTCAATAGTCTGCTCAACAGTTTCAACAGTCTGCTCAACAGTTTCAACAGTCTGCTCAAGAGTGCTCAAGAGTCTGCTCAACAGTTTCTATTGTCTGCTCAAGAGTCTGCTTAAGAGTGCTCAATATTCTGCTCAACAGTTTCAACAGTCTGCTCAAGAGTGCTCAAGAGTCTGCTCAACAGTTTCAACAGTCTGCTCAAGAGATTGCTCAATAGTTTTATGAATATTCTTCTCAAAATTATCATTATTACTAATTTTAATATGTTTTGCTATTTGAAGTAAACCACTTGCTAAAGCAACAGTTCTTCCACCTTTCAAAATAACAAATCCAGCAAGGTTATTTAGCTCTTGTTTTACCAATTCATTTTTCTGTAAATCTTTACAAAGCTCCTTTTTATTATCAATAGTTATTACATATGAAACTAATTCAGCAGCTGTTTCTATAGCAGTATCAACTAATCCGTTTGTTACTTTATTACCCATTAAAATTTGATATCTATTATAATATTTATCCACATCTTTTGGAGACAACTTTTTAACATCACCCAAATTCATATTTACTCCTGTATAAGTTTTAATAGTTCCAAGAACTGCGAGAATAGATAATTGTTCTCTTTTTTCTTCAATTTCTGTATCGGCTTTTTTAACAGCCGGCTTCTTTTTTGGTTTCTTTTCTATTACCTCATCATTTTCCACTTTTTCTATTTTATTATCATCCATATATTGATCAAGAATTGATGTCATATAATAGTATATATTTTTATTTATTTATATCATTCCAGGTATTTCTACATATGATATATATGGATGTCGTAAACAAAAGCATACTCTAGAATATTTTTCCGATTTTAGTATTTCTAAAAAATGTTTTTTATTTTCTAAACCTAAATCACCACCAAACTCGTCAAAAAGAATCTGATTGGATATTTTATTTGGGTTATAAAATGATATAATACAACTAACATTATCACGAAACGGTTTTGCTATGGCTGTTAGCTGTTGTGTTAATACCCATACTGATATCTTATCATGTCTACCTGAAAATGCTAAATTTATAAACTTATTAGACCGTTGTTTTAATTCCTTTGAAAAAGCACAGTCGTCTAGAATTATTAATGTGTTCTGACCTGAAAACAATTCCTTACAACATGATAATAATTCATTGATCTCATCAACACTATCAGCATCAGGTGATAAAACAATAAATCTTGGATCGTTATTAGCAAAGCCTTTGTACGTTGAGTTTCTTGAATACGTTGGACATATTAATACAATATATTCAAATACATACCGATATGAACTTCTTAATAAATCGACTAAATATTTTGTTTTACCTGAATTTGTTGGGCCGGTTATAATACTGTGAAATGGTGTTTCGCTTTTTAATTCTTCCATTTATTATATTTTATAATACTAAAAATCTTTTTAATACATAATTGATTTTAAATCACTATTTTCAACTTCCATAAGAGCATCAGCAACAACATACATATAACATGTTATATTACCAGCACCACCTACTGTTCTATTCATTTCTAGTTTAACTCCATCTTTTGTGCTATTCAATAACAACCCATTACCATGAATATCATTAGTAGGGTAAGTTCTCAAATCAATCCATAGAGCAAATTTATTAGAATAGAAATCTTTTTGGGATACATTATCAGTTTTACCAAATCTTCCTATGATAGAATTCCAAAAATCAGTTGGTAGCATACCTTTCGAATAAAGTTTATTTGGCATACCATCAACATTAACATCTACTTGAGTAATATTAGGATTAACGAATTTTTCTGAGTCTCTTGTACCTAGGACATATGCTTCAGTAAACAAACACAAAATGCCTGTCATAGATCGTCTTGGTATATTAACATGCTCATTTATTACTGATGTTGTGGTTTTATTAATTGTGAATGTCTTGTGGAGAAGAATATTTTCATAATAGAAACCTCTACCAACTTGATAAGCTGCTTGAGCTTCACGTGCTAGAAAATCACTAACAATACACTCATATTCAAGCTCAATATTTGATAGACTATACGCGTATGATTTTGATGAATCGCTGGTAATAGTAATCTCCGAACTTCCAGGAAGTGTAATTTCAAAGGATAGGGTATTTCTTAGCGATTTTGGATAAAACACACCATGTGAATCAAGAATTGGATTATTAATAGGTATTCTATATTTATCACTATAAACTGCTGCTAATGCTACTTCTGATGCATCTGTTGTTACCTTATCACCAGCACCTGTTCGTAATTTTCGCATATTAGATGATGATACACCTTCTCTTAGCATATTTTCACGTTCGCTTTTCAATAAAAACAAATCGGAATATGTGTTATATAGATCAATACGTTGTGTATCTTGTAAAGTTTCACCACCGTATAAAACCCTCATCCTAGAAATAACAAAGGCACAGGAGCTCATGTTAACAATACAGTTGTAAATAATCTAGGACGATCTAGATCGTCCTAGATTATTTACAACTGTATTGTTAACATGAGCTCCTGTGCCTTTGTTTAGTTTAAAAATAAGACCTACACTACCAGGAACTAATACAACATTATCCGATAGCTTTGGTATATGAACATACAACGTTTCACCAGGATTTGCTGAGCTTGGGTTGAATGTTACACGATTTACTGTTTTCTCTGCTTTTAATCCAAAAGCTTGTTTGTAAACACGATTTACATCTAACTTATCTGAAATTGATTGTGTCATTATAATCTTATAAAAGATTATATATTTATACCTATTATGAACAAAACATTATCAGAATATTATTATAGCCCACAAGGTTATTGGAAAGGATATTCTGCTATTTCCAAACTATCAAATGCAGCAGATATCAAAGAAGATGTTGTAAAAAAATGGCTTGAGAAACAAGCATTATGGCAGATATATTTATCAAAACCCGAATATATTCCTAAACCTCATTGGGATATTTTCACACCAAACAAAATTCATCAAGCAGATCTATTATTCTTACCACATGATACTGTGAAAAGAAAAACCTACAAATATGCTTTGGTGGTTGTTGATATAGCAAGTAGATATATTGATGCTGAGCCCTTGACGTCTAAGTACTCAACAGAAGTTACTAAAGCTTTCACAAGGATCTATTCCCGTCGATTGAATTGGCCGAAAACAATGATGGTTGATCCAGGTACAGAATTTATGGGTGAATTAACAAAAGTATTAAAAAATAAAAATATAAAAATTCAACGAGGAGAAGCTGGAAATCATAAAGCACAATCTTTGGTCGAGCGTGCTAATAGGACTATTGCTGAAAAGCTTTTTAGTCATCAGTACGCTCAAGAAATGCTTATGGAAGATGAAAGATCTCGTGAATGGGTTAATAGACTACCTGATGTAGTAAAATCTATTAATAGTGAAGTGAAAAGAATTACTGGAAAAGAGCCTGCAGAATCGATAAAAATGAAAAAACTGCAGCATAAAGACTTCAAATATAAAAGACCTGTTGGTATGAAAGAAGAAAGATTACCAGCTGGCGTGAAAGTTAGATATTTATACGCTCCTGGCGAAGAGGAAGGCGGTGATAAACATCGTGCTACTGACCCTATTTGGTCGTTGGAGATGTATGATATATCTCGATCTATAGTATCATCTGATCAACCTGTATTATATTTCCTTTCTGAAGGGGCCCCTAAACGTTCTTTTGTTAGAGAGGAATTACAAACGGTTCCAGAAGATACACAGCTACCACCTGATAGTGTTTTGAATTAAATTTTTGTTTACTACTTTTTTTTTGTTTACAATTTTTTGTTTACAATTTTTTGTTTACATCTTTTGAATGTATTACTTTTTCATTAATATTTTTATAACCGTATGCAAGCGTGTGAATACCATCTGCTTGAATATTTCTTTTGTCATCATCTCTTGATAAGGCAACTTTGTTTACTGTTTCTGTATATATTTCATGTTTGTAACTTCTTATAACATTCATTTTCCTTATGGCATCTTTTCCTTCGAATAAACATTTTTTATAGTCGTCAAATGAAATGGTTTTGTCTACTACTGATTTTTTCACTCCCTTGCAACGTTTCCCAACTTTTTCATCTATCTTATAAGCGTATAGCTTAGATCGTAGACCTACAAATTCATCTATTTCTTCTCCAGCGGTCTCGTCTTTCATCATACCTATAACTTTTTTGTTGACCCTCTGTTTGATTCCTTTATGATTTTCTGGATAATTGGTTGTATCGAATTTTGTCTTAATATCTTGTTCAATATCATTATAAAAATCATCTGTGTCAATCTCATACATTAAACTATCAGTATCTGTGAATAGTAGTTGCGCTCTGTTATCATATTTTGGTTTGATGTAATTATAATGGAATTCATACATAAGCGTCTTTGATAGATCTAAGATTGACATTCCTAGATAGATAGGTTTGTTGAATACTAACTCTGTTTTACTCATATGTATTGCTGTTAGATTTTCTGAGAATATTGTTCTTTGTTTATAATTTGGTTTATTTATTAATTTTGCTGCTTGTGATTCATTTGTTACTAATCTAATATCTTGTCTATTACGAATATTTTCCATGGTTTTCCCAAATACGGAATTATTCATCAGTTTGAAGAAATCCTTCTCAAAATCATTTTTGGCTTTAGTTCTTAGCTCTGTATTAAGGCTAATATATTGTGCCAACCAATTTGATTCTTTGAACAAGACACCTCTATGGATTTTGGTTAATTTCATTCCAAGTGATAAATACAATTTTAATGTCTTGTGGTGAATCACATACTTCTTCTTATCACCAAGATTTGGAATTAGTTTTTCAACCTTATTGATTGTTAATCGTTCAGGTGCTAGTGGATATTCGTTATGCATCTCGTGTAATTCGATTGGATATTCTAGATCAACCTCTAGTATGCATGGAAGTTTGTTCCACCTTGCCAATTCTTTTTTGTTCATCCATTTGAATCCGTGTGTAGGTAGTGGTTCAGACATTGCCCATCCGTATAAATTGTTAGCGTCAAGGTATTTTATAAATTTTGATTTTTTATTCTCATCATAGTTATTCATATATTTATTATTAGCTTTAGCTAGGTTGCGCATGCGAGCGGCCATGTTGGTCATGAACTGAAGAGCTCTGACAAAATCTTGCCAAAATATGATTTAAAAGTAGATTTATTTTATTTAATTCGCCATGGTATCCTTAGAAGAGGTAAAGAAACTAATTCGTGATGAAATAGCACCTTTAAAACTTAAATTACGATCATTTGAAGATAACTTTGCAACGTTGGAGAATTCGGTTGATTTCTTTGCGAAGAAGTATGAAGAACTGTTAAATCAACAACAAACCTTTATGAAGAATCTGACTGGAATGTCTAAAGACAAAAGTGAAGTAAAAGCTGAAATCAACTCTACTAAATGCTTAATCAATAATTTGGGAAAAGATCTGATGAAAACCAACAAAGATCTCGACGATTTAGGACAGTACATTAGACGAGACTGTGTAGAGATCGTTGGCGCTAAAGCAAAATCACCAGAAGAATGTGATAAAATCGTAATAGCGATGGCCAAGGACATGGGAATTGCTTTGGAACCGAAAGATATCTCAACCTCACACCCGCTTCCAACTCCTAAAGGTAAAGATGACAAGTTTATAGTTAAATTTACAAGAAGAGATACCAAAGATAGATTCTACTCCAATCGAAAGAAAGTAGCAGGTAGAAAACCCTGTAATCTACCTACTGTTAATAATGTGATACCAACATCAGATAAGAAGCTATATGTTTCGGAATCACTCACTCCTCTACGAAAGAAGCTATTTGGTCTAGTAAATGATGCACGCAAACAACTCAAATGGAAGTTCATTTGGACAAACAATGGTAAGGTTTACGTTAAGAAGAACGAGGAATCAGGTACAACTATAATTGACTCTTCTGATGACCTGAATAAATTCAAAGAACGTTATAACTTAAACAAACGCTGACTATGCAAAAAATAACTATATTACTATGCACATGAATACTGATATACTGAAAGAACTTCCTTTTTTTGATTTAACGGATATTGAACTTAAAAGGTTATTTGGCATTTATGAGTTTCAAAATAACATGTTAATACAGTCTAACGACTTATACAAAAACATCTTAGAAAGTCCAGATAAGGAAGATGAATTTAATCTTCCTCTAAATGAATCTGAACTAAATATAGAGTCAAAGTATCATAACATAAAACAAACTAGTAAATGTTTTGAAAAAAGTAAAGACAAAGGTATTTCAATTTTCCATTGTAATACTAGAAGCCTACCAAAAAATTTTGATGTTTTGAAAGACATATTAGACTCATTTAAGGAGCTACCAAGTGTTATAGCTATCACTGAAACAAAACTTAGAGATGACAATATTCATAATGTCAATCTTGCTGGATATAACTTTGTGAACATACCCTCACAATCAAATGCGGGTGGTGTAGGTATTTATATATCTGAAAACATCACTTTTATTCAGCGAAAAGAATTTGAATTTATATCTGAAGATTATGAATCATGTTTTATTGAAATACCAAGAAACAAACAAAAAAATATATTGATTGGTTGTGTGTATAGACATCCATCTAACAACTGTACACAATTTAGAGAGGTATTGTCAGAAAAGCTTAACGAAATTAATCGCTTGGGATTAGAGGCTTATATTGTTGGCGATATTAACATAAACCTTTTCAATTATAACACAAATGAACCTACTTCTGAATACTTAGATATGCTTTTCAACTTAGGCTATTTACCAGTTATCACAAAAGCGACTAGGATTACGTACCACACTTCTACATTGATTGATCACATCTACACAAATACTCCGGAAAAAATTCTGCAGTCCGGTATCTCCCTGGTGGATATATCAGATCATTTACCATGCTTTTGCACTGCTGCAACGAAATTACCAAACATTATTCATCAAAAATATTACCGTGATTTCTCGAATTTTGACAATAATAAATTTTTAGACGATCTGTCAAAAATAGATTTCCAGTCCATTGTTAACGAAGATGTTAACCAAAGTATGGACAAACTTAACAATTCCCTAAGTAAAATCACAGACAAACATGCTCCAATCAGGAAAGTTACAAATAAGAAAAAGAAACAATTAAAAAGACCTTGGATAACTAAAGGTATCCTAGTCTCTATTAAAAAAAGACAAAAGCTCTTTAAAAGCCATTTTCTCAATTCTGATATACATAAACGAAAAGAATACAAAAAATATAATAACAAACTAAATAAAATTAAGTCAACCGCAAAAAAAGATTATTTCGAATCGCAATTTCTTATATATAAAAGTAATATTAAAATGACATGGAAACTTATTGGTACACTTATAAATAGAAAAAAGAAAAAACACTCTAATATATCTAGACTCATACAGAACAATAAGTCGTACACGGACTCAAGAAACATATGTGAACAACTCAATACATATTTTACATCCGTTGGACAAACACTCTCAGAACAAATTCCATCAACTCAAGTAAACCCTTCCTCATATATTAACAGGTCATTTCCAAATAGCATTATGTTTCGGGGTATATTACCAAACGAAGTACAGGAACTGATAGATAATTTAAATGTTAACAAGTCCTCAATAGGAATCCCTATTCAATGTATTAAAATTGCATCAGACCAAATAAGCGAGCCTTTAACGTATATATTCAACCAATCGCTTACACAAGGTCTAGTACCAGAAGTCCTTAAAATCTCAAGAATAACTCCAGTTGACAAAGGTGGCAACGTTTTAGATCCATCAAATTATAGACCTATATCAACCTTATCACCATTCACACAGATATTTGAGAAACTAGTTTGCAAACAACTCCTTAATTATATCGAAAAGCATCAAATTTTAAGTGAATTTCAATTTGGATTTAGAAAAAACCGGTCAACCCAGCAATCAATTGTAGAAATAACTGAATGCCTAAAAAAATCAATAGACAACAACCTATTTACGTGCGGCATTTTCTTAGATTTTGCGAAAGCATTTGATACCGTCAACCACCAGATTCTTCTTACCAAACTACAAAAGTATGGCATAAGGGGGATTCCCCTTCAATGGTTTACTGATTACCTAACAAATAGAAAACAATATGTGGAACTAGATACTAAATCAAGTATGAAAACAGT
Organism: Metridium senile; assembly: GCA_949775045.1. Lineage (NCBI taxonomy): Eukaryota > Metazoa > Cnidaria > Anthozoa > Actiniaria > Metridiidae > Metridium > Metridium senile. The sequence continues at coordinate 21,820,002 of OX459097.1, read as the reverse complement.
AACATGTGGAATTCCTCAGGGAAGCTCGCTAGGTCCATTGTTGTTCTTAATATATATAAATGACATAACAAGTTGTTCAGAAAAACTGTCTTTTAGAATATTCGCTGATGATACCAATATCTTTGCATCATCTTCGAATTTAGCAGATTTAGAACACCTAGTCAATTGTGAGTTGACTAAGGTTGTTGAATGGTGCAATGCAAATCGACTATCAATAAACATTCAAAAAACTAACTTTATGATTATTAAATCTACACATAAGAGACTAACACAAAACGTAGATATAAAAATTCCAAACAAAGAGGGTTCATCTATTTCTATCGAAAAGAAAAACCACATTAAATATCTAGGAGTAATGATCGATGATAGTCTATCATGGAAATTCCACATCTCTTTCATTTGCTCACGCCTATCAAGAAATGCGGGAATTTTTCTTAAGCTGAGACACTATCTCTCTCTTATACAACTGAAACAACTTTACTACAGCCTTGTTTACCCTTATCTAACCTATGCAATAGTTGCATGGGGAAGTACATATAAAACCCAATTAAAAAAAATTCAAGTTAAACAAAACCATATCATTAGAATATTTTTCTTTGCTACCCTATATGGTAGAAATACTGATAGTGCTCTTCCATTAATCAATCTTTTAGACCTTCTAACTATAGTCAACATCTTTAAATTACAATCACTAAAATTTATTCACCAGTGGGTAACTAAACAGCTTCCATCAGTCTTTGATAATTATTTCCAATTTTCTAAGAACATTCATAGCTATAACACAAGGTATGCCTCAAACAATAACCTTCTCAAGCAAAAAGTAAGAACAAATATTGGCAAACAAACAATTAGTGCTCTTGCACCAGAGCTATGGAAAGAAATTCCAACTGAAACTAAATTAGTTACAAAACCCTTCATTTTTAAAAAAAAGGTAAAGGAGCATTTGCTGCAAAGCCAACGCCCCTCATCTTCGAATTAACAACCAAACCAAAACAATATATGATATAAATATTATAAATACAATTATAAATATATAATCTAGATTAGTTGCTTTACATATGGCTATATTTATTTATTTATTTATTTGTTCGTATTTGTTCGTATTATTTCATATTATTTCATATTATTTCATATATTTCATATATTTCATAATCAACATATTTTTGTACTGCTCTTGATAAAACAATTATAAATGACAGTGTCTAACTCGAAAACTAAATGTTAATTTAGACACTGACATTCCAAAAATTTACTAATAACAAAAATATGAGAAAAGAAAAATGTAATTAAACAATTAATTTGTAATTAGAACATAAGTATTTAAAAATGTAAAAGAATGTAAATAAAAGTATTGTATTGTATTGTATTGTATTGTATAGCATATCTTTTAGAAATCATAGAAATTCCTCCACGAATTCCTTGTTCTATCATAAGGATCATATCCGGATCACTCAACAGTTCGAGATTAATATTTGTCATTCTAAGCATCGCATCCCATGATAATCCTGGAGCTGTATAATACCATGCTGGATCTAGTTTATAGTTCTCTAGACAAACATCTCTAAAGTTCTCAAACACATCTGCAAGAAGAATAACATCGCTCTTGAGATATAGATCATGATATTCCTTCATTGTTTTAATTTTGAATGTATCCCATACTTCCTGAGCATGTTTATAATTTTCTTCTGAAATGTTTGTGCCATTTAGCTTAGAATAAAATTCTTCTATTGGTGGTAGGAAAGTTTCATTTAATCTGTCTAGTGAATTTACATAATCATATGGATATACCCCTTTTCTCAATAATAAATCCAACTTTTTACCATCATATAACATAGACATGTTTCTGAATTGTTCTTTTGTAAGATTACTAACTAATGAATCTAAGCTACTACTCATAAATTTAAAACTATCAATAAATCTAATCTCACGTTTTACATTACAATTTTTTCCATCCTTATTGGTAAATGTATCTACAACTATCTCTTTTTTGAATGAAATGTATTTCTCCTCATTATTAGGAATACACTCAACATTACCCTCTGTCACTCCTAGGTTTTTTATAAACAGATGAGCATCATATCCAGCTAGATTATGAAATACAACTGGAATATGATTAGGAATTTTATAATTTAGATTACAATCATTGTGTGCTGCACCTCGATATTTACCTGAAAGATGATCATGGTCTAGAACCTTATCCTTGTTTAATTCTTTCTCACATATATGACAGTGTGTTGCATTTTTATAATTTTCATTATCAATGTTTGTCATCACAACCTTTTTGTTATATTTAAACTTTTGATACAGGTTTCTTACTGATTTTTCTATTGCTTCAACAAATCTTTGTGAAATATCCACATCAGGTGATTTCTTAGTATATGTGTGAATCTCTGGTTGAAACAGATTATCATCATAGGATTTTATCATATAACAATATCCGCTTGGTGTATGTTTCTGATATTTTTGTGTGAAAGATTGATTATCCTCTGGTTGACATGATGATATAGGTTCTGTTAGTGATTCAAAATCTGCGTATATTATAAATGGTACACGCATACTATTGTTGTAATTTTTGAAGGCTAGTGTTGCGCCTTTATTTGGTAATTTTATTTTAACAGCCTCATGATTATTACAATAATCTGAATGATTGTCTAATGATTGTTGTGTTTTAAATGATAACAAGCAGCGCTCACAATAGAATCTAACATGCCCGTTTTTGCTGGTTTGTGAATTAATTAATCTAGACATACTTTTGATCAAGCAGTAATGGTTTGTTTTATCATCTGATATCAGAAGAATGTTAATCGTTTGTTCACGATTATTGTTTTCGCTAATTCTAATTGGTGTTACATCCTTATCATAAGAGTACACGTTAATCGCGTATTTAGGATTATTATTTTCAAAGATTCCAATCTTATCAACCTGCACTGGAAACTCAAGTCCATCCCAGTTTAGATTTTCTGCATTTACTTTTAATTTTTTGGATAATCTCTCAGGATGTACTTTAATAGGAAATACTCCTGATGTGACAGCCCATTTGAAGCATAAATTATCATCATTTTTGATGTTAACAATAGCTTCTTTTCGTTTTAGTTTTTCTGGTAGAGGAATATATGATTTTGCTGCTATAGGATTATATTTATCAACATGAATATCAAAATTTACTATATTTTCGAATATCCATCCTGAACCTTTATTTTGATAGTTGTCTACCTTTTCTAAAATATTATCGGTTAGTCTATTGTAAACCTCTTCTATATTAGTTGCTTCTGTGATAATTTCTATTTTACTATGAAAAAACCCGTATGAATATACTTTCTCTTTCTTATTCATCTTGTAAAATTCAATCTCTAATAAAAGTTTCATTTTGATTGATTTTTCTTGTTGTTTTAACATGTCTATGACATTCTGTTTATTATTCGTTAGAAATGATTTTGGATCTGTCTTATCAGTCCCTTTTATTCTATATGATGTAACAAATCCTTTCAACGCAGACTCCTTCATTTGGATGTTAGTGTTTGCTTTGTTAGGTTTTGTTTTATTAACCGCAACATTTGTTCTAAGGTTATTGTAAATATCGTTTATCTTATTCTTCAAAGCCTCGACATGATCATTGATAGGCTTTTTGATCGGTGGTGGAATATATGACATAATCCAATCTGCGAATTTATTTAATTGATGCTGAACTGCAGCAGCTGTATTTTGCGTTGTATGTACCGTTTTTGTTGCTTTCACAGGTTTTAAAATCGGTACATTAATTTCTGGTATCGGTTGATCCATTATATTATTAGACATTTTTTCAGTTATACTATTACTAATTATTTCCTCTTTATATCGGTTCGAAGACATTTTTTCAGTTATACTATTATTATGTATTTTCTCTTTATATCGGTTTGAAGACATTTTTTCAGTTATACTATTATTATGTATTTTCTCTTTATATCGGTTTGAAGACATTTTCTTATATATATTATTTAAATTTAAATTTTAAAGAATAAACGCATTTTGCATGATACCACAGAATAAACGCACCTTCATTAATAACCACATTATAGTTACAAAAAATAAAATCATAATTAGAATTCCTGACATTCCTGAGATTCCAAGAATTTGATTGACAGTAAATTCCTAAGAGTAAAATCTCAGAATAATTTCAATAATGACCACGCCCATCTCAGGAATTTCAGGAATGTTGATCATGTGATTTGTTTGACCTTTTGACCTTTGACCTTGACCTTTGTTGTCACGCAATATTTGGTCACGCAATAATACCATAATTTGATGACGTGGTATTCCCAGAATTTGATTGACAGGTAATTCCCAGAAATTGTTATTTCTTTAATAATGTTTTCATGAAATAGGCTCCTCCCATTTTTGCCGCCCCCTTTTTTGAAAAAATCACCTTCGATAGAATGGCATGTTTGTGATGTTTAGAGGTGCTTACGTATGGTGTTTGGTATGCGTAAGGTGGAAAAAGTCATTTTGTCCTCGAATCGGCCATTTACTACTACTCAAATACTTCAGCCTATACAAAAGTACAAGAGGGGTTCATATGCAAAGAAGACAAAATGCTTACGTAAGTTTTGATTATGAACTCTTGTGCATTTCCTGACCAGCCAACACCCATATAGTCTCTCGAAATGTCCGAAAAGTTAAGAATCATTTTTTAAGGTGTTACAAATTTCATTTATTGTCTATCGTTTATCTTAAACACCAACACAGCCTATGCAAGTTTACTCGCTAGTTTCCATTTAAGTTTTGATTATATTCGTGAACACATTTTTCCTCACTCCCACCACCAACCAAATCACTAACAATCTTTCGAAAAAAAGCAATAACCAAGCAACCAAACAATCCAGTCATGAATACTAAAGCCTTGGAATGGATCAAAAACTGAACAATGAACCAATTAACCAACCAAAACATCAACAAAACAACTGACTAAAACAGCTAACCTACCCACCAACTAATTACTAATAATAGCCCTACCAACGCAATATGAGACCAAGCAACTAACAAACCAACCCAACAAAAACCAAATTAATAAGTAGCCACATGTATATTTAAAACGTCTTACCAATAAAACCAGGAGACCAGAACTCTACTACCATCGTACCGGTTTATCTATTAAACAAGCGATACATATATGTCGACAACTAATTAGTGTATGCGAGACTAGTCATTTAATTTGCAATTGGTGTCCATATTTTAATTCAGTGTATTGAACGAATATTATCACGAGCATGATCTTGTTTTCAAGGTTACAAAATAGACCTTGCTTTAAAGAGTTGGAATTGAAGAAAGGTTGTGGTACTGAAGACGATCTCATCATAGAGTTTTATCCCACGGAGGACAAAACTGGGAAATATATTGGCAAATTGACTGTGTACGAAAGATATCTCGGGCTTATGGAAAGAGAAACTCAAGGTAAGATTATCTCTAAAAATGTTTCATAGCTGGTAAACTATAGATAATAATTTATTGCTTTCCTGGTAATGGATGTCCTGTCATTATTGTCACTGACACGTAACATTTGAATGTTTTTATGCCTAAACGCTGATGCTTTTTCCCTAATGAATGGAGTTATTATTATTATTGAAGTGGCAGGTGACACATAATACAAAACGACAACTGCTCCAATAAAGATGTCGAAGCACTTACAAACACATTCTTCAGAATTTTGAATTTTAAACCTCAAATTATCCGTAATAAGACAAAAAAAAAAGATAATAGCTGATTCGAAGAAAATAGTAGTAGAGGCAGCTGGATATGACTGTTGCACTGTATGCGTTATGAGTCATGGAGATTTAGGCAATTTTGTCGACATTGAAAATAAGAAGATCAAGGAAAAGATAACAAGTATAGTTAAAGACAGCGCTAGCTTTCGTGGAAAACCAATCCCCCCCCCTTTTTTAAGTACGTCGCACATATCTCAGGGACGCTGCCGGCAATGCACAAGCGATTCGAGATTCTAAAACCTTGGATGACGCTTGTTTGCGACAATGTGAAACACTGATAGCCTATGCATGTTCGGAAGGACAAAGTGGAAAGCGAAACAGAGCCGATGGCACATATTTTATCCAAGCGTTGTGTAAAGTGTTTGAAAGCAATTACACTAAAATGGATATTATGACCATGTTGGCGAAGGTGAACAAAGATGTTATGCAACTGACCGTAAATGTTTGCGAAACTAGAGCATTTCTCTGATTCAAAACCGATTTACTTTGAAAATTTGCGATTTGCTTTTCCTGTGATCTTGATCTTTCTGATAATCCTTTCTCGTTTTTTTTTTTTTCAATCTGAAAGCTCATATTACTTGCGGCAATAGTTAGATAATTTTGTTCCAATAAAGTGACGTCACTAACTTCGATCACTGGATTCAAACCAAGCGAGCTCCGTCCAAAAAATGACGTTCCGTTCAAGACTGACAACCGTTCGTGATCTTCTGCGAAATCTCTTTTATTCAGTACTGCTTTAGGTTCTTTTTCAAGCCGACAGATTGTGCGATGAACCCTTGTCGATAGTTTGAGTTCTGGGAAGCGCAGAGAATAGGGTTTAGGAAAGAAGAGCATGTCACGGCTAAGAACTCGACAACTTTAAGAAGTATGATGTACGAATTTTGAATGTTTATTAACGTTTTTCTATCGGAAAGAGCGAGAAACGAGATAACGATACCGTAAGGAAGATAACACAAGTAAAACGACATTGCCACTGAGATAAATAACTTGGCAAACATTTTTTTTTCTATTTCTCATCTTCCTCGCCCTGGCTCTGCCCAATGATCATCTCCTGAAAAAATATACCTCTTTTAATTTGAAGATACGAAAATCCGATGATGATGATGAAAGGCAGGACCCCTACGAACATGACTGTGCATAAACATGCACCTTGAGCCCTGTGACAGCCTCTGGGCTGTATGGACATATACAACGACGATAGTGTACATCATAACGCACCACGATAAAATATGTCAAATTGATCAGCAATGCTAGAGCCCATATCACTGCAATTACATACTTGACATATCCATGCGTGATTCTCAATTTTGTAGTTTTCATTGGTTTCACCAAAGCATGGAATATCTCTATTGCTACTGTCGATAGAGTAAATACAGACGCAGCTTTGGCCGATTTTCCCTTGTTTTGACCAAAATCATGGAAGCTGAATATCAATACTCAATATTCAAATGAAAACAAGTTGTTTGGTGTAATTTGGGATGATTTGTGCTAGGTTTGAAAAGCTTTTTTTTAAATTGTCATTTTAATTGGTCGTTTTCATTTCCACCCCTTGGCCTTCGGTTATAGTAATACTAATAGTTCTAATGATTATTGTGATATCATTAATAACTATCATTAACTTATTTTTGGCATAGTAAATCTTCTTTTCAAAACTCCCTTCGATATGCTAATATTTGTCAGAAAACAGAAATCTTTTGAATATAAACTGATTCATTTGAAGTCGTTCTATTTTTCAGATGTTTCTTTGATGAACCTAGATAGAGAAGAAAGGTTAGTAAAAACATTTTTGCTTTCACTAATGGGTTGAGTTGATCAAAAATAACTTGGTATTATTCTCTAGATTTTTTTAGTGCAGCTCAGTTCAGTCTTATATTGTTTATTGTATCTCTACAAATATATATATTTTTTATTTTCTTTGATTTTATTATATTTTAAGGACAATTTGTTTCAATGATCCCCTCATCAGTTGTGTCATTTTGAAAGGTAGCCGAGCTTGCAATGATGTAGAGACACATGAAAAATTCTCTATCATTGCAAGCTCAAAGTTCGTCTCGCTTCAATGCAAAGGCCCGGCTACCTTGCTGGTTAGCACTTAAATGTTTCAGTTCATTCACTACAAACTCTTCGGCAATCGGAATAAACGAAAACTTTGTAGTTGGTGGTATATATCCATTATTGTTGGTTAGAAACCAAGAAAAGAACCTAAAAAAATCCAAACAACTATGGAAAGCACTTGAAAACATGCAATGTTATTTGTTTCAAGATTCAAAAACATTATCATACTAAATGAAAAACGAAAACAAAAAATTGGGGGTCACTGCATGCTTTATTTAAGCATCCTCGGAAACCCAGGAGTAATCTTCTGTCGCTCGTAGTCTGTTGGAGCTTGTTCCGGAAGTCAAAATTCAGCTCTTTCCTGATTGAATTGGTCGACCTTATTAGGTCGACCAATGAAAATCAAGATAACCATTCAAAGAAAGTCGATCGTCAAATAATTTTGAATTTTGATTTCCGGAACAAGCTCCAACAGACTACGTTCCCAGGGGTATTTATTCTGGGAGAGAGAAACGAGGATGCTATTTAAGGCGCTACAGGCGAAAAAAAAAATGTAACCTTCAACAATTCTGTTACCCTGGGTTCCACAGGCTCGAGAACCAGGGTAGGAAACTGTGAAAGGGACTATTGACATTTATTGACATTTTGTATATTTCAGGGACATTTTATTGACATTTTCTCTATTTCAGGAACATTTTATTGACATTTTCTTTGATTTCTCTATTACAGGGACAATTTCTTTCAATTGACTCTCCTGTTGTTCCGGGATGGTAATCAAAAACTGCGAGAGTTCTTCAAATCTCAATGGCCAGTAGTCTACCAAAAGAAGACAGGCACCCCACCCCCATCATTATGGACTGACATTCCTAATGATGCAACAAAGATGAAGAGCATTGAAACCAAACCGTTGAAATTCCAATTCAATGATCAGAAAGTAAATTTTAACTCTGGCGACACAAATACCTGGGATTTTTCGCTTATAACCACAGTTTTGAACAATTCAACACTGAAGTTTGTTTCACCTTCAACTCCTGAAAGTAACGCAATCAAAGACCTAAAAGAGATACGTAATAAATTGATAGGTCATGCGCCAGATGCTAAACTACCAACTGCTGTTTTTAACACTGAGTGGCCAAAGGCTTGTAATGCTTTAAAAACGCTTGGAGTTACTCAAGATGATATTGATCAAGTTAAAAAAGGTATGTTTAAGTTACTTGTGTCATGGTGTATAATGCAATCTTAATTTAAAGTTTTCTGTGTTTAGGTATGAAGAAGCCTGTAGATGAGTTGGTTTCTTTTCTTAACAAATCACTAAAAGTTGTTTGTGTTACTTGTGTCATGGTGTATAATACAATCTTAATTCAAAGTTTTCTATGTTAGATGTGAAGAAGCCTGTACATGTGTTGGTTCCTTTTCTTAATGAATCACTGAAAGTTGCTTCAGTTTCTTGTGTCATGGTGCATAATGCAATCTTAATTCAAAGTTTTCTGTGTTAGATTTGAAGAAGCCTGTAGATGTGTTGATTCCTTTTCTTAACGAATCACTGAAAGTTGAGAAAGAAATCCTAGATGCCATCAATAAATGTAAGTTTTATTCTAATCAACAATCAACTTTGCATTTCATTTTTCTAGATCTTGTGCTAACGTTTGCCATAAAGCAATAGCAAATTAGCTCATCCCTCCATTTTGCAACAACCTTTTTTCTAATCATTGTCACATTTACTTATTTTTCATAGTGGAAGAAAAAAATGAAATTAGACATGAAGAAATCCTCTCTGCAATACAGCATGCAAGTGAAGATTTAAAAAAAGATTTTAAAATAACCATACGAGAAGGTAAAATTCCACCCCTGCCAGTTTAGAAAACACACAAATCAGGTGCTCAATCTAGTTTAGTGTTGGCCAGCAAAGGATGAGAAAAAATGCAACACATGTTTAAGTGATTGGGGATGGGAGGGAGAGGAGAGGAGGGGAGGGGATGGAGGGGAAGGGAAATTGGCGGGGTTATATTAAGGCTCAAAGAAGAGATATAACACTAAACAAAAAACTGCCTCCAGTTTTTCCTCCAGACAATTCACAAAAGTCATATTTTAGATAATCTTTGGACGCGAGGAGACCGGTTTGATATTGTGCCTGACCTGTGCTTTGAGATTTTTATGCCTCAAATTTGCATATATTCACAAGAGTCTTTCTCTTGTATAAAATAATGTTTGTGAGTCTGTTGAGTTCTTGCCTTTCTACCTAAATAGTTAGACTACAGTAATTATCGTGCCTGCCGTCGGTAAAGTGCTAACTGTTGTTGGAGCTTGTTGTTGGGACATTCGATTTTATTGCCCTCACCCTTACTGGTCCAGATAAGATTTTACTTAGATTAATAATTAACAATGTATTTGTGTATTTAAAATTGCTTTAGGGGCTTTTACTCCATGAAACGTGTTGTCTATTTTGTCTGCCCGGTAAGCGAGCTCGGTAACTGCAGCAATGAATGATATGATGACTACAGTTACGAATACTCTGAAGCATAGGAACATAAAGGAACCTTTATTAAACACAGAAACTCAAAATGCTAAACGCATATTTACACTGACGACTCTGAGAAGTGAAATGAAGTGAAATGCAAGAAATGCTATATTATTATGCTTTTTTGTAAACTAAACATGTTTATTATTTTTCAGTGGGAAAATTGTTGAAGTGTGCACCCATAAACTCTGAAGGTTTGAAATTTCCTATTGTTTTAATTTGAATAACCCCCTAATAAATGATTAGTATTCCCAATTGAACACCATACCTGGGGGGAGGGAGGGGGGGGGGGGGGAGAGACTCAGGGGTAAAAATATCGGGTATGCTTGTCGTATCTCTTAGGGGTAAAATTCAGCGATTTCGTATCTTTGAGGGTTTTCATCAATTTCTTGGTATCTTTTAGGGTGTCAATTAAAATAGAAATATTCGATCGATTAGCACGCTTTTTATGAGTTTGTGTGTTATCTTTTAGGGGCTAAAAATACATTATACATACACTACATATATCTTTTAGGAGTTTTTAAAGTAAAAATGTCCAATTCTTCTTCCTCTGAGTCACCCCTGGGATATTATACAACTACTTTTACACCATGATTACTTATACTTAATTGGGTCCAATCTAATAAACAATTCAAATGCCAACCACATTCTTTTTCATGATTACACAATACTGCACGATGACATACCATAATCATATTTCAACTTTTTTATTGTTTACCAGAGCATGTTCCAAGTGACTCGGATGTTGAAGAAAGCGGGTCCAACTATGTCTGTATTGATGAAATGGCTGCAGGTAAGCATAAAGACCTTGTTATCAATGCAATATATTGCTAGTTACATGTAAACTGCATTGAGGCATGTGAAATGCACTATATAAGCACCATTTCTACATTTCCTGCGCTTTTCGTTTTACAAATAGTTTTTCTCTAGAAATAGCTTGAGCCCAAAATTTTCCATGCTTTTTTGTCAGCAGTGGTTTAAGCTCATGATATGCGTGCTCTGAGAGTGGCATACAGCAGAATATCCCCAAGTCATTTGGATGTTCTAGTATACACACGAGCCTGTATACTATTGTGTATGCAAAGAAAATACGAAAGTGACGAGTGGAATTTTCATGTTATGTCACGAGAAAACATTGTGTTGATGATGATGATGGTTTTGTGATGGTTGTAGTGATAATGATGGTGGTGGTGGTGGTAATGATTGTGATGATTATAATGATGATGATCATTATTAATGTAATTTGTTTTCTCTTTGTTAAGTTCCAGGAACGAGTGTATCTGTCGCAAATACAGTGCAACATCTATGCCCTGTCAATAGGTCCAGTCTCAAACATAAAATGAGTGATGAAAGTAAAGATAAGAACTTAAGTGACACGATAACCAAGAAACCAAGATTGCTGTAAACTGTGACAGTAGTGAAATACATCTTAGCATTTCAAAGCTTCTGAGACAACAACAACAACTTTTATATTCCCAGCATATATACAAATTCATAAAATACAGCTATTATTATTACTGTTTTTAGAAATATATATACTTATAGTTTTACAAGTAGTAGGTGTAATATTTAGATTTTGTTAATTAGCTGTAAAATATGCATGAAACTAAATACACTGACCCGCAGATAGCATAGCTAGTGATTTGATTAACATTTATCATTGACACGTTTTGTCTATTGTTGAGTGAAGTTTCATTTTAAAAATTATTTCATTAATTTGTTTCAAGATAGGAATGTTCATTTTTGAGCATTTCAAACAGCATATCTTTAAGTTTAGACTTAACAGTTTTTTTCGATATTATCTGTAGATGAATTGGAATCTCATTCCAAATTTTAACTCCAAAACAAGAAAAAGCCTTTTTTGGGATGTTTATCCTGAATTTCTTAATGTAACGTGTGAAGTAGGAATGGGCTTGCAGCAACAATGTCCTGACTTTTGTAACCCAGTAGGAAATAAATTAATTAAAAGAAAAATAAGAATAACTAAAGCTGAACTCTTTCTTTGGTTATTCCATTCTTATCTAATTACTAATATTAGTCTTTTTTCGTGTGCAAGTAGAGCGAAAACACTAGAACCATGAAACAAAATCAAATTGTTAGTGTGTAGTAGTTCTTATTTAGCGACTATTAGTTACTATAAAAGACAAGTAAAGCCGTTGTAATGAGGTATTGTTTCCTTTTGTATTTGATGTTTCTGGTTGAGTGATACTGACTAAATAGTCACTAAATAGAAACTGTTAGAGTGAAGGTATTAATTTAACCCGTGAAATAGAAATTGCTTGCTGAAGTGTAATAGTCAAATAGTCGACTCAAAAGAAAACAATGGAATTCTAGACTGTTAAGGCGTATTAGTGTAACATCTATTTCACGGGTTTGAGTGAAGGCATTTAACCCGTGAAATAGAAATTGCTTGCTAAAGTGTAATAGTCAAATAGACTCAAAAGAAAACAATGGAATTAGGGTCTACTAAAGAGTGTTAGTCTAATATCTATTTCACGGGTTAAATGACTTCACTCTAAATGACTTAACTCTAGTTAGTAACTATTTTGTTTTTATTTCATGGTTCTAGTGTTTTCGCTCTACTCTTGCAAAGTTAATAGTTGTGTATTTTTAAAATATTTCAAATTTGATATACACTCGATTGCAGAAATGTTGTAGTGTACATTTATGCAAATATCTAATCAGATTCAAAACCTTTATTCGGTTGTTCATTGTATGGAATGATTGTCCAATAATGTTTGTAATCCTTCTTAATAACTCTCATAGCCACCAAAAAGTATATATTTTAGTCTTGTGAATTACAGAATTAGAAATTGCATATTATAAGTTATATTGAATATATTAGATATTTGTATAAATGTGTACTACAACCTTTCTGCAATTCAATTCAGGCCTCGTCTACACGAATCCGATCCGGCTGAAACTGCATAGTGATATTTGCGTCCACACGAATCCGCGTATCCGGAGGATTCAAGTAAAAGTACGCGGTTTCGGTGACCGGATTCAATGGATTCATGTGGACGATAGGCCGATTCGCATCAAAAAGTATGCAGTTTCAAAAGTATCCGGATCCGTGTAGACGGGGTCTCAGTGATTGTAAATATCTCAGATAAAGGTTGTCTAAGTCCGTTGGGGGAGGGGGTCGGGGTTAATGAACCTAGTTTTGAATCTAATTGACAGTTGGCGTTTTTTTCATCCGTAAGGATCAATCTATGCCTATTTGTCAATTTAAAATAATAAGTAAAAGCCAATTAGTATTTTACTTGTAGCTCTAATTACATTTCCCTCATGTCATTCCACTGTTCATGCATTACAGCAATGACTATAAAACTATGTTGAATAATAATGACTTTAAAAGCCTTTTTGATGTTATCACGTGGTTTTAAACATTTATAAGAATAGGCTTTTGGCATCGCTGAAGAATCGAAACCTATATTCAAAAGTACTCAAAAAAGCTCCTCACAAAAATCGTTCTTTTCATTGTTTTCAATCAGATAAATCAACACAGTTGTTAGTTGAGTTTTCAACATCACAAAAATGGCCGTCAGACGGTCGCGGCGCGCAAAGCGTAATGGTCAAAACTTGTAGTCACGGAAGTTTGTTTACTTAATAGTTATTCCGCGTACGCCAAGAAGTTGCTAATTTCTTTCTCTCTGAAAACAAGGTTAGTAAGACCGTTGTGTTTTACAGTGAGTTCAAAGTCATCGCTATGAGGAATATTGATAGTTAAGCAAACAAGCTGTAAAAAGTTTGAAATTTTGACTGTTTGTAAGTGAGTTAGAAACGCTTCACCAAAATTCGGTGATTGTGATAGTGATGTGAAATTGAAAAAAATCATCAAAAGGCATATTATCATAAAAGCAAAAACTGAAACAACTCGACCAAAAAAGTTATATATTTTTCTTTATTTGACTAAATATCTCGCTTAATGTTCGAATTGAAAACTTTTTTTAGTTGAAGTTTTCGAATCATTGCAAATCTAATACTAAATATTTACATTGAAATATTTTACCAGTTCCAAATCTCTACTTATTGTAAAAGAGTAAATTAATTAATAGACGTAGGTGCCTAAAACAATTTTTTCTCTCAAAAGAAATAAATAACTGGTTCTCAATGGAACTGATAAAGTTTGATACATATATATTACCATATTTCCCAATGACTTCACATCAATATCGCCATAGGAAAACCCGGAAAAGTACAACAAAATAAACAAAATCAGAGTATAATCCGAAATATAAGAGAGCAACCAAAAAATGTGAACAGTTATGCAACAAATATTCAAGGAAACTGAGAAAACGAGAATATTGAAGGAAAGTTGTATATTCTAAATCGTTAGAATTCTAGATCCTGTTTAAGGTAATTTGGACCCTGTATATTGTTTACAGCATGGAAACACTCCTTTTAGTAAATGTAATTTTTTTCAAGTGATAAACAAGAGGAAGATCAAGCGCAGCTCTTGCTATAAAATCATGGAACAATTTGATATTAAAACTAAAACAGCGTAATCGCTAATATCTTTCAGGGATTATTAACCAAGTCAATGAAATCTGTAAAACCTACCTAGCTGTCACAAAACGGTTGCCATGGAAATATCAAATTTCAAACATGACTCATCATGTTAAAGCTGCTCCTTGATAAATTGTAGGAAAAGTCACCAAGTTTGGTGGGTTTTGCTTTTACAGTTCAGAAGTTCTTCACCGATAAATCTGAAATGGGCCTTAAAAGCCCTTAGTTGATTGCTACTTGTCAAACGCTATCCAATCAGAGAGTGATAAAATATAGGGTGAGTTTGAAGGGTTTTCTTGATCGAAAACAAAGTAAAGTCTCGATTAGAGTAGTTTGAAATGCAAAATTATTAATAATTTAGATGTACATGTGGATTCAAATCAGAATGTCCTTGTAATACTGAAAAAGTCTCAGTTATGTGGCTGCAGTGTGGCTACACATTTCTACCCTTGCTACTGTGCATTCTACGCGACCAAACCTAATGTTTGACCAAATAGAAGGCAAAATCACTAGCGTGAAGGAGTTTGAAATCTGATGAACACTTGCATAAAATTAAGCCAACTTCGATTTAAATTTCTCCAATAATTATCCAATAATTTGAGAAGTAATATCCAACACTCGAAAGCGTGATTCATAAGGTTTTCAAACACTTAAAAATGGACTGCGCGTCGTTTTTTCAACCCATTTTTCGGTGTTTGAAAACCTGATCAAATACTCTTTGTCGTAAAAATATGATTGTTGTAGTCAGGATTCATGATTTTTACAAAAATAATTAGGTTTTCTCTGACTAAATTTGATGAACTCTTTCTCGTGTTTCATATATTACTTCAAGAAGCATAGCAAATTAGTGTGTCACTATCATGCCATTTATTGATCAGACCTCGATAATAAGTTGTAATGTGACTTGAAAAAGAGCAAAAGTCTTTAATTACAACAATCATTTCTGTTATTTATCTACTTTTCATAGTCTATTTACAAAGTTGAATCATTAACAATAAAACTTAACTCACTTTTAATGTTGATATTTACTACACATTCTACAACACAAATAATGGTAACTACAATTTTAAAATATACAAATTGAAAATCAAACAACTGTTATACCCTTGTGATTACATATTTTTTCCACACTGCAAAAACGGCTGAGTAGATACAACTTGGTATATTGAGTAAATCATGTATTCAGGATGACACTTTATAGTGAGTAAACCAAACTTTATAGCGGTAAACCCAACTCTATAGTGAGTAAACCCAACTCTATAGTGAGTAAACCTAACTCTATAGTGAGTAAACCCAACTCTATAGTGAGTAAACCCAACTCTATAGTGAGTAAACCCAACTCTATAGTGAGTAAACCCAACTCTATAGTGAGTAAACCCAACTCTATAGTGAGTAAACCCAACTCTATAGTGAGTAAACCCAACTCTATAGTGAGTAAACCCAAATCTATAATGAGTAAACCTAACTCTATAGTGAGTAAAAGTGAGGTTAAACTCAATATAATGAGTACATTGTACAGCTACATTTATGTTTACTCTAATAACGAGTTGGGTTAATTCACTATAAAGTGTCATCCTGAATGAATGATTAACTCTATATATAGTTGTATCTACTCAGCTGTTTTCGCAGTTCAATAATAATATGTTCTAATGTAATGTGAGATGTCTGTTTAAATTGGATTTATAACTAAACGTCTTCTTACAGTGAGAACATTCATAGGGTTTCTCTCCAGTATGTTTGTTAAGATGTTTCTTTAAATTACTCTTATCTGTAAACTTCTTCTGACAATAATAACATTTGAAGGGTGTTTCTCCAGTATGTGTTCTAAGATGTCTATTCAAGCCACCCTTGCGTGAAAACTTCATCAAACAAAAAGAACATTCAAAACGTTTCACTTCAGTGACTATTTTGTCTCCAGAATGTGTTAATCTGAGATGTCTCTTCAAAGACATCTTTTGTGTAAACTTTCTCTTACAATATGAACATTCGAAGGGCTTCTCTCCAGTATGCAATATAAGGTGCTTTTTTAAATTACCCTTTAAAGAAAATCTCTTCTCACATAAATTACATTCAAAGGGTTTCTCACCAGTGTGTGTTCTATAATGTTTTGCAAGACTGTCCTTACTTGGAAATTGCTTCTCACAATCAGAACATTCAAAGGAATTTTGTCCAGTGTGCATTCTAAGATGTCTCATTAAGTCACTCTTATATGTAAACTTGCTCTCACAATGAGAACATTCAAAGGGTTTCTCACAAATATGTGTTGTATAATGTACACCAAGACTATCCTTATCTTCAAACTGCTTCTCACAATAAGAACATGCAAAGGTTTCCCTCTCCGTGTGTGTTTTAAGATGTTGATTGAGTGCTAATCTGTATTTATATTGCTTTGGACAATGAGGGCATTTCAAGGACCTCTCACTATGCTGAGAACTAGTTCCTTCTCTTTCGTGAGGCTGCACATCTTCAGCATTATCATCACTTGCAGAGTCATCCTTTGCTTCATTCTCCTTCTCAACCAAGTTATTTCCAGGGGGAAACTGTAACTCCTCTAGAACACTGCATATTGAGAAAATATGATCTCCATCTTGGCTTTCTACTTGTTCAATGTTAACTTCCAAGGTATTCTCTGGATGTTCATTATCTAAGTCATGTTCATCATCAACTGAAACGCCTGGCTGTGGTTGAGGCAATGTTTCTGGATCATGTTCATTCTCAAAGTCATGTTCACCATCAACTGAAACACCTGGCTGTGGTTGAGGTAATATTTCTGGATCATGTTCATTATCTAAGTCATGTTCACCATCAACTGAAACATCTGGTTGTGGTTGAGGTAATGTTTCTGGATCATTTTCATTATCTAAGTCATGTTCACCATCAACTGAAACACCTGGCTGTTGTTGAGGTAATGTTTCTGGATCATGTTCATTATCTAAGTCATGTTCACCATCAACTGAAACATCTGGCTGTTGTTGAGGTAATGTTTCTGGATCATGTTCATTATCTAAGTCATGTTCACCATCAAATGAAACATCTGGCTGTGGTTGAGGTAATGTTTCTGAGATGTTGGAAAAATGATGTGGATCTGTATTGATGTACATAGACGTACAGCCATTGTTACAGCCATAATCATCTGTCTGTGTAGCAATACTGTGTGACTCTTTGTACCTGACTGGTTCACCATACATGATACTGTCTTTTGATGAACCCTGAAATCATGTAATACAACCAATAACATTAGCATCATTAAAATGATGATCAACATGTGTCTTTATATCAACTCTATACTATATGATGGTACATTAATGATGATGATGATTCTGATAATGATGATGATGATGGTGACAATAATGGTTATGATTGTCTTGAATATGATATTGGTGGCAAAAATAATGGTGATAATAATGATGATAATAATGGTGATAATAATGATGATAATAATGATGATGATAATGATGATGATAATGGTGATGATAATGGTGATAATAATGGTGATAATAATTGTGATAATAATGGTGATAATAATGGTGACAATATTGATGATAATAATGATGATAATAATGGTGATAATAATGGTAATAATAATGGTGATAATAATGATGATAATAATGGTGATAATAATGGTGATAATAATTGTGATAATAATGGTGATAATAATGGTGATAATAATTGTGATAATAATGGTGACAATATTGATGATAATAATGATGATAGTAATGGTGATAATAATGGTAATAATAATGGTGATAATAATGATGATAATAATGGTGATAATAATGGTGATAATAATTGTGATAATAATGTTGATAATAATGGTGATAATAATGGTGATAATAATGGTGATAATAATGATAGTGATAATAATAGTAATAATAATGGTGATAATAATGGTGATAATAATGATGATGATAATGGTGATAATAATGCTGATAATAATAATGCTGATAGTAATGCTGATAATAATGGTGATAATAATAATGGTAATAATAATGGTGATAATAATGGTGATAATAATGGTGATAATAATGGTGATAATAATGGTGATAATAATGATGATAATAATGCTGATAATAATGCTGATAATAATGGTGATAATAATGATAATAATCATGATAATAATGGTGATAATAATGATGATAATAATGGTGATAATAATGGTGATAATAATGGTGATAATAATGATGATAATAATATGGTGATAATAATGGTGATAATAATGATGATAATAATGGTGATAATAATGGTGATAATAATGGTGATAATAATGGTGATAATAATGATGATAATAATGGGGATAATAATGGGGATAATAATGGGGATAATAATGGGGATAATAATGGTGATAATAATGGTGATAATAATGGTGATAATAATGGTGATAATAATGATGATAATAATATGGTGATAATAATGGTGATAATAATGATGATAATAATGGTGATAATAATGGTGATAATAATGGTGATAATAATGGTGATAATAATGATGATAATAATGATGATAATAATGGGGATAATAATGGGGATAATAATGGGGATAATAATGGTGATAATAATGGACAGGTGATAATAATGGTGATAATAATTTGTGACAATAATGGTGATAATAATGGGGTGATAATGGTGATAATAATGGTGATAATAATGATGATAATAATGATGATAATAATGGTGATAATAATGGTGATAATAATGGTGATAATAATGATGATAATACTGATGATAATGGTGATAATAATGGTTTGAAATTTGACTTGTTAACTTATAGTTATGTCAAAATACAGCATTTAATTTCACGGGTAAAATATCCAGCGATATTACACATCAAACTGTGTAATAAGATATTATATATATAATTTATGTCATTTATTAAATTTAAGAATACCAATTATCAAAGTCAATGAAAATGTGAGACATGTGAGCCTAGTTGTGTGCAAAATATTAAACATAGAGGTAGTGAGTGTGAGTGAGTCTCCACGATTAGTAGGGCACACTGTATCCAGCTAGAAAATTAGATGTTAAAAAAAATTTACAGAAAGGTTACAGAAGAGAGGATGCTCTTCCTTCCTTCAGCAGTTGATGTTAGCTATGAATATCCATTAGCTTATGACAGACTATTGATGCATGATAAACTGGAATATCACATTTATATTCACTTTGATAACATATATTCTCATATTTAGTCATTTATCATTATTATTTTCGCCAATGTTATAATTTGTCCAAAATGTGCTTGTAGTTTTTGTTGATGGAATCACTATCAAACAACTTTTTAGTTTTTCCTACAGGAAATAAAAGTTTCAAAAGTAGGAAATCAAAGCATATAGATATTTTGTCTGCGCATGGGTGTGTTTTGATGCTAAAAATCATTTGTACGTCGAAAGAGAGAATTTTATGCTGGTATGGAACATTTGGTTTGCAATCTCATCTTTCACAATTATGTTCATGAACCAAATTACTGAGACATATTTAAAATGTTGACCGTCTACTAGTGCGCTGTAGTTAATTATTTCAATCCAACACACTATGGATTGCAAAATATCACACGTCAAAGTCCAACCAAAGTGAAAACAAAGACCAGAACTGAGTATAATTTCAAGTACTTAGCATGTTGGACAACAAACCAATGTGCAGGTCAAAACTTTTAGTAGAACTTATAACCAACATGCTACTTTGTGCATTGCATTATATTAGGAGATATTAGACGCCTTAGATCGTCAAGTAAACTGGCGTGTTGATGTCAATATCAGCAATATTGAGTGTGAACTTCTCGCAATTCATCATATTATTTTTATATCTTAAAAATCATGCCCCAAAAAACGTTTAAAGAAATTGAGCATTTCTATGTTTACTTTTCGCAAAACTGAGCTATTTTGTAGAAACTCCATGTCCCTGGATATGATTTCAAGCAGTGTTTACACCATGGTTTAGGCCCTGTTCCAGCTGTGATAAATTTGACAAACTTCAACAACTTGTATTTTATAATCTAAAAGATTTATCTTGGATGTAATTATATATTTCGATTTTATGGGAGCCATTAAGGTTTTTTTGCTATAAAGCTAACTTTAATTCTTAATTCAAGAATAAAAATAGTTTGCTAAAATGTACATTTCGTTTTGAGCGAAAATATGCATAAAACCACACACACAAAATCGCTTTGGATCACATTGCGGGATCAATAGTTACTACCTAAAGCTTAGTTTTGCAAAAAAAAAAACAATTGTAAAAAGCTATTTCTGAAGTAAATTCGCTGGGGCACGATCTTTAGATATAAAATTTCTAAGATGAATTCTAAGGATTTCGCACGCAAAAGTACATGCATGCCTTGAGGTAATCAAGGCAGTTTTATTGACGATCGAGGGCGTCTAATATCGCCCAATATGATTAAGACAGTACAAACAGTATCGTGTTGGTAATCACTTATACTGTTATGTTTACCTAGTAATAGATTAAATTAGAGCCCAAACTTGTATTCGAAAGTTCAAAGTTCTGGTCCTTTTATTAACTTTTGTCAGACTTTGATGTGTGATATTTTTCCATCCGGAGTTTGTTTGATTGAAATAATTAACTACACCGCACTAGTAGACAGTCAACATTTGATATCTTAGAAATTTGGTTATGAACATAGTTGTGCAAGATGAGATTGCAAACTAAATGTTCCATGTTAGCATGAAATTCTTTCATTCGACGTGAAAAGGAATTTTAGCATCAAAACAAACGGTAACCGGTCAAACCGCCCGGTATTATTTAACAAGCTAAAGTCTTCAGCCATTGGGAGGAATATGCATCTAAAAAGAAATCGGCCAGTCAGCTCCTAAAAGCATGCTCGTACTTAAATGGCCCAATTCGTGATAATTAAACTATGATAAGACTTATAATATTATTGCATTTTTTTAATTATAACATATTTTGAAAATAAGGACTAGAATATAGTAAGTTTATTAAAGATTAGAATATACTAAGTTATTGTAAACAGCATGACTTTTTATACTTGTAATAATTAATTTGTGTAAGCTTATGAAATAAAATAAATGAGATTGATATACTGATGTTGTTTATTGACTAGTAGATCCCACTTAGAATGTTTACCATATCCATGAAAACATTTGTAATCAAATTGGTAGAAATTTGCACAAAATAGTTTTAAAAACATTTCTGCAGACCTGGAGATTTAAGACAGACATTAATTTTCCTCAATTATTTCATTAAATATTTTGATTACCAGTTTTTGATAAGTTCTTTGCATTCTTGAATCATATATTTCCAACATTCTGTAAATGAAAAACCTTGAAGAAATACACAATCGGTTTGATTGAACGTAGAAGCCCCAACGTCAAGACTAGACCCCAGTCCCCGCGCTTTGCAAGCAAAATCAAACATGGCGGCTATTTGATATATATGGCTGTTTGCTCTACTTTAACGATGACTCGAGACCGAAATGGTAACTTCTTTAAAACATGTTTAGCTCTCATGAAAATATCATTCTTTTTAAGCATTCGAATAGATTTTCAGATGCTCGAGAGTTGAAGAAGACGCAATAAATCACGAATCGTATCTTACGATCGATCGACTTTTCGAAGCTATTAAATCGTAGATATAAATCGTAAAAATATAGTTTTCAACCTCGATTAACTTATGAAACCTTACAAAATATATTTGATATTGGTTATTCCACGTTTAGAGACACTTTGCAGACACCGGGCAATGTGACTTCTGAGTCCGGGCGATGTGACCTGGGCTGTTTGACTACCGGGCGGTTTGACCGTAATTCAAACAAACGCGTGCGCAGACAAAATCTCTACAAGCTGGAAATCAATATTAACGAAGAGTTTTTTTCTGATGATGTATTGTTATCGTCATATTAAAAATATTAAACTGAATTAATACTTTATTATATAACAAAAAAATAGTATCTGGTAATCAGCTACAGTTCAACTTACATTGTTAAATCCTGGCGGCCATTTGTGTACTCCTGTTACCTTGTTGTAGATGAAGATGGTCTGTCCTGACTTACACTTGTAATCTATCCAGTCTGATTCCATCTTGTCAAATAACTGTAGAAATACATTAGTCATTAAACACATCAACAAACGAGATTATCATAAAGTAGCTTGGGTTAGTTCAGTTAATTTAGACTCGAAATCTCGATGGTCGATTGATTCAAGAAAAACACCCAAATCAACTCAAATTGCATGTAATAGTTCTCTAGAATTGTCTACGTTTGTCTAGAGACGATAATAACAGATGTTTAAATGGAATACATATAGTAAATTACCTTAAAACTTCGGACAAACAACGACAAACGAAATTTCTCCGGGATGTGGAAACAAGTAGGCGTTGCTGCTTTGTCGTTATGGACTGGGATAAACCACAGGAACCCCAATTCCATCCAACCAGAGAGCGATAACAAATTTTTGAAATTATAATTTCAAAAAAATAACATTAAGAGCTAATAATAGTACTTATTATTTTTCAAACAAAATCAAAGCTGCTATGTCGGGACAAAATTATTACTAAAACTAATCTAAAAACTCACATGAACCTTTATATGCTATAGCAAGTATATATATGTATAATATCACAGAACATAACAAAATCACAACTCATCACACCAAATACTATTTTTTTTAATATTAGTACATATTATATATATCATTATTATCAATTATGTTTGATTATTCTTGATCACATCGTTGATCTTTCGTCAAGCTCCACGTGACAATGACGGAGGCAAGAAACATTTGATTTGTAGTGTTCGGTATAATGTAGACTACTTTGTGAATTACTAATGAGGGTCTCCCAGAGGGGTCAGTGTTCCCATGTTCCCTTCAAAATTTTCGCTTTGTTCCCTTGTTCCCATTGCTAAATTTACACTGTTCCCCTGTCCCTCCAAAACCCCTGGGAGACCCTCACTGATTAAGCTTTCGATCATTGAGCAAATGAGCTATGGAATTTCGCAATTATAATTTATTTGTTGTATTTTTTCAGCCTAGAAGTCGTTCTGAGATATGCATTTGCTTTAACATCCGTTCGGTTTAGTAGTTGAATGGCAATGTTTAAACGCTTTTAAACTCTTGCTGAACATTGTTGAAACGTGTTGAATCGATGTTAAAAGAGTTTAATGACATTTTAATATTAATGTAGCTTGTCAGGAAATAAAAGGTTTTTATGCGAATCTCTTTGAAATTAAAATTGATTTTTCTATATAAACTCTAATTTCACAATACCAAAAACCTTTGTTTTTTGGGCTAGATCGTAATTCAAATTTGTTTGACATAAATTCCAACTTGTGTAATTTGAATTACAATACATACCCACACACCCAACCCACCCCTCCCCTCCAAATTCGCCTGATCACGTGATAACTTTAAACAAGTGTGAAAGGGAGTGGCCTTTGAATATTTAATAAGAATATTTCCCAGACGTTTGGCTTCTTGAAAGTTATTCCTCGAGCGTCTTCTTTCTCTGAAAACAAGGTTAGTAAGACCGTTGTGTTTTACAGT
Source organism: Metridium senile (assembly GCA_949775045.1). Classification (NCBI taxonomy): domain Eukaryota; kingdom Metazoa; phylum Cnidaria; class Anthozoa; order Actiniaria; family Metridiidae; genus Metridium; species Metridium senile. The sequence goes on along the minus strand of OX459097.1, from coordinate 21,795,680 downwards.
TATAGTTCAGTCATCGCTATGATGAATATTGATAGTTAAACAAACAGTCTGATGAAATATCGATAGAAAATATTTAAAACTTTGACTGTTTGTAAGTGAGTTAGATATGCGTCAACAAAGTTCTGTGATCGGTAGGGAAGCAAGCGTTTGTGAGATTGAAAAAAACATCAATAAGCACATTATTACAGAAACTGAAACTACTCGACCAAAAAAGTTATATATTTTCTTTATTTGACCAAATATCCCGCTTATTGTTGGGAATATATACTGTTTTTTGCTTGTAGTTTTTGACTCAACACAAACCTAATGATACGTGTCCCTAATGTGAATAATATATCAAATCTCTGCATTGAAACTTCCAAATCCCTACTTATTGTACGGTCAAAGAGGAAGAAATCATTTATAGATGTTGCTAAAACAATTTCATCTCTCAAAAGAAAAAAAAAAGCTATAACTCTCAATGGAATTGATTGTGAAATTTGATGCAAGTAAATTACCATATTTCAGCTTCACATCGTTGAAGTCCTATTGTTTTAACGGAGGGGGTCCTGAAAAGAACGAACAAAACAGATAAAATCAGAGTGTAGTTCGAAATATAAGAAAGCAACAAAAAATGTGGACTGTTATGCTACAAATATTTAAGGAAGGATAACGAGAATATCGAAGGAAAGTCTATATTCTAAATCGTTATGATTCTTGATATAAATGTAAGCAAGTCGTGACGTCATGGTGAGATATGAGTTCAATCATGCACAATATTGACATGGATATATTATTTTTATTGCAGTTTTCACAAGTATTAAATTGTTCTATTAGAACACTGACAAATGGACGAGGAGGAAAGGTAAAACACATTTTCACCCATAAAGCATTCTTCGTTTTCACCTACGGGATTTCTAATTCGCCTGATCACGTGATAACTTTAAACAGGTGTGAAAGGGAGTGGCCTTTGAATATTTAATAAGAATATTTCCCAGACGTTTGGCTTCTTGAAAGTTATTCCTCGAGCGTCTTCTTTCTCTGAAAACAAGGTTAGTAAGACCGTTGTGTTTTACAGTTATAGTTCAAAGTCATCGCTATGATGAATATTGATAGTTAAACAAACAGTCTGATGAAATATCGATAGAAAATATTTAAAACTTTGACTGTTTGTAAGTGAGTTAGATATGCGTCAACAAAGTTCTGTGATCGGTAGGGAAGCAAGCGTTTGTGAGATTGAAAAAAACATCAATAAGCACATTATTACAGGCAAAAACTGAAACTACTCGACCAAAAAAGTTGTATATTTTCTTTATTTGACCAAATATCTCGCTTATTGTTGGGAATATATACTGTTTTTTGCTTGTAGTTTTTGACTCAACACAAACCTAATGATACGTGTCCCTAATATATGGGAATAATATGTTAAATCTCTGCATTGAAACTTCCAAATCCCTACTTATTGTACGGTCAAAGAGGAAGAAATCATTTATAGATGTTGCTAAAACAATTTCATCTCTCAAAAGAAAGAAAAAAGCTATAACTCTCAATGGAATTGATTGTGAAATTTGATGCAAGTAAATTACCATATTTCAGCTTCACATCGTTGAAGTCCTATTGTTTTAACGGAGGGGGTCCTGAAAAGAACGAACAAAACAGATAAAATCAGAGTGTAGTTCGAAATATAAGAAAGCAACAAAAAATGTGGACTGTTATGCTACAAATATTTAAGGAATGATAACGAGAATATCGAAGGAAAGTCTATATTCTAAATCGTTATGATTCTTGATATAAATGTAAGCAAGTCGTGACGTCATGGTGAGATATGAGTTCAATCATGCACAATATTGACATGGATATATTATTTCTATTGCAGTTTTCACAAGTATTAAATTGTTCTATTAGAACACTGACAAATGGACGAGGAGGAAAGGTAAAACACATTTTCACCCATAAAGCATTCTTCGTTTTCACCTACGGGATTATGATTTTCAAGATTTTAATTTCTTATCGTAAAAAAACTGATAACTTGTATAATAGTGAACAATTGTCCCGCAAGTGCTTAAAAATTAAAGGTCTTTCTCAATGTAAGCTCAACGTTCGTCTCGCTTCAATGCAAAGGACCGGCTACCTTTCAAGATGGCACAGGGAACTGTGAAATTGTCCGGGAGCAGATGTCGTCAAAAGAAGTGCCGTGGGATTTTCGTAAAGATTTCACGCGACCTGTGTAGAAGTACAGTGTTGAGTGGGACCTAAAGAACATTTTAAATGTTGTGTGCCCTTCTGTTACTCGTGCAGGGGTGGCCTACGGGGCGTTTGAAAACTACCCACTCTAATCTTGCATGAAAACGAGGCTGAATCATAAAAACTGAATGAAAGCTGGTCTTAATTTGGTATTTTTAAATATAATGTTACGTTTTTTGATAGTCTGAGATGTTGTACTGAATATCAACGTTTGTAGGGATAATTATAGGGGTCACGTGACCGGAAGTTAAGGCTCAATTTTTTTGTTTTCCTAAAAATGACTTAAAAATTGGACTAAACTGACGAAACTCTAAATGAAAGGTCGATTCTACTAACATTTTAATCATTACTGTCATCATTTTCGTCGGACTCAATCTGCAGGGTTTTTGTTGTTGTTGTTGTTGACGAATTATCACTGTCACAAGAAGAACAGAGGTCGGTGCAGTTCAAGCCCGGTTTTCGACATTGACTGAGCATTTGAGCATTTGTTTTTATATTTACACCCACACTTGACCAAATAGATTACTGCTTTCGGTGCGGGCTGTTGTTTAGCCTGCGTAGCCTGGCTCTCTGGGGGAAAGGGGGCGAGGGGAGGGGAGGGGGGGGGGGGGGGTTTGAGAGAAGGAAGGGAGAGCCTGCCCGCAAGACTGTCTTATTTAGTTAACTATAGCTGATATGTCGAGTTTTCCTTCATTCGGGGCTTTCATAAATCGTGGCTCTAGGGCCAGTTCGGCGGTCACGCGTATGAATTGGGGAGGATTTTCAAGTATAGCTCGAAATGACTCGCCATTTAACTCCGATGCAGAACAGTTAATGGCCTGGCCTGTAACTCGCTCAACTGGTCTGCTAAGAGACTTTTAAGGAGCGAAATTACGAAGACCGTTGAGGCAGTTGGGGGGCTCAGGATAAAAAGCAACGGGAATGCTCGTTGGAAATCTCCAAAAATACCCCTAAATGATACCGGAAGTCTTTTAAAAAGTGCGTGGCTGGATGAATATTACACATTTGCCATCCTAAGAGATATTAGAAACATTACGAGCCGGAGATGGCTTTTTTTTTGTGCGCACAGCTTGAATCCACCGGCTCTGAGTTCCGCTGGATTCACGCTGTGCGCCCTATAAATCTCAGTGCCTGCGGTCAAAGAACATAGCAGAGGTGTTGTGAAGATAAAGAGATTAAATCAACCAACTGAAGCTAGCGTAGTGGGTTAAAATAAATCATTAACTACTATTGCCGGCTTTATTTTGTTGATAATGAACGGTGTGTAACAATTTTGTGTAGCGCAAGGTTTCCGACCCAAGTCGAAATCTAAATATTTAAATAATAGCTTACATTGTATGCAAACACATACGATTTTAAAAATAAGTGAATTAGAACATAATTCGTCCCCATTTTTAGAGTGCAAACACTTAAAGCATTAAATAGTACTAGAGTGATTTTTATTTGACCGTGAAACAATTAATTTGCAATTTAATAGTTGCTACTACACTCTGAATCTATTGTTTTTTTTGTTGTTGTTGTTCTTTACCAACAAGTACGAACTAAACAGTTTATTATTTAAAGGCCCAGTATCGACCGGGATGCTTTGCGGCCGTTTGTTTTTGTTTTGAAATAGCGTTAATGTTAAATGGCGCTCTCTAATTGGCCAAAAACCACGTGAGTTCAAAGTCCATGGCCGTACGGAGATACGAAAAATATCACATATCAACAGACATGAAAGTAGCGAACTCTTTCAACGAACCTTTGAGCTTTTGAGTGTTTCTGAATATCCTTAAATGCATCCCTGAGAAGAAAACTATCGTGTAATAGTATGCGGTGAATATAATAAAGGATTGGGCATGGTATGTTATGTGTATTTCTGTTGTATTATCAAAGTAACGATATTGATCAACTCGATTTGTCCGCTTTGTTATTATTAAGCAATCGTTGTAGTAAAAATATGTTTAAGAAAGTTGAGCTCCAAATATAAAGTTAATAAGTATTTTTAATGTCCATAGTATATTATCGTCTCGTCTGAGCAGCTCTATGGCATATTTTAACTGCTAGTCCGTGGATCGGAATGAGATGCCTGCGAAGCGGCCGAGTCGATTGTAATCTACTCAAACATACTCAAACATCAAAGCTTGTTATTTACATCTATTTACGGAAAATATACAAAATATTGCGGCACAGATGTTGTAAAATACATAGAGAACTTAAATACAGTGAAATGTTTTGAGATATTAGCATGATTACTTAGGATTATTTGGATTGAGAAGGCATTGTGAACTTTGATAATTTCGTGATACACGAAATTAGGTCGAGGCACGCAAAGCATCCCGGTCGATACTGGGCCTTTAAATGAGTGATCGAGTGAGGCCTTGCTACCATATAAGTTAAGAAGTTTATTATTATTATTTAATAATTTTACGCATTTAATTGATCGATTCCAAGCTGTTTTAACAGAAAAACAAAAAAGACGTGTATAAAAACAAACTGCAAAACGTTGTCTCTCGCAGAGTTACGGGCGAATCACCTGGTAACTCCGGTGGTTTCGGGCGACAACACCTAGAAACCACCAAGGAAATATTTCATTTTGAAGTAATGTTTTTACGCATTTAATTGATCGATTCCAAGCTGCTAATACGTGTATAAAGACAAACTGCAAAACGTTGTCTCTCGCTGAGTTACGGGCGAATCATCTGGCAATTCCGATGGTTTTGGGCGACAACAACTAACACCAAGGAAAGATTTCATTTTGAGATAATATTTTTACGCATTTAATTGATCGATTCCAAGCTACTAATACGTGTATAAAAACAAACTTTAAAACGTTGTCTCTCGCAGAGTTACGGGCGAATCATCTGGCAACTCCGCTGGTTTCGGGCGACAACACCTAGAAACCACCAAGGAAAGATTTCATTTTGAAGTAATATTTTTACGCATTTAATTGATCGATTCCAAGCTGCTAATACGTGTATAAAGACAAACTGCAAAACGTTGTCTCTCGCAGAGTTACGGGCGAATCACCTGGTAACTCCGGTGGTTTCGGGCGACAACACCTAGAAACCACCAAGGAAAGATTTCATTTTGAAGTAATGTTTTTACGCATTTAATTGATCGATTCCAAGCTGCTAATACGTGTATAAAGACAAACTGCAAAACGTTGTCTCTCGCAGAGTTACGAGCGAATCATCTGGCAACTCCGCTGGTTTTGGGCGACAACAACTAAAACCAAGGAAAGATTTCATTTTGAGATAATATTTTTACGCATTTAATTGATCGATTCCAAGCTACTAATACGTGTATAAAAACAAACTTTAAAACGTTGTCTCTCGCAGAGTTACGGGCGAATCATCTGGCAACTCCGCTGGTTTTGGGCGACAACAACTAACACCAAGGAAAGATTTCATTTTGAGATAATATTTTTACGCATTTAATTGATCGATTCCAAGCTGCTAATACGTGTATAAAAACAAACTGTAAAACGTTGTCTCTCGCAGAGCTACGAGCGAATCACCTGGTAATGCCATAAGAACAAGTGGTCTTAGTATACTGAGCTGAGTGTTTTACATCAATATTAACATTTGTTTAAAAATGACTAAGTACATAGTCGGTATAAATATTAATTTCATGTTTAATTCATGGTTAGATACATCATAATGCTAAAAACCATTCACCATTGCTTGATAATTAATTTGTTTTGTAGTTACGCAACCATATATAATAGAAAACAAATTAAAGCATTTTGTATGACGATACTGTAACTTTAATACAAGGATTTTTAGGCCTCTAGTAATTAGAAAAGTAAGTTGTTCATGTGATTTTATCAACATGTGGAAAAAATGCTATATATATGTATTTAAAATTACTTCTTAAACTCATTAATAATTCATGAGCTAATCAAACAATGTGAGCACACCATTTGTACCACGTGCATGGGTTTGAAACCCCGATGAAACACGATTATAGGTTGACCGGTGTTTGAAATATTTTCATCACTAGTGATGAAAATATTTCTAAATCTACATAGTAGTGGGAAATCTGAAAAGAATTAGTGTTCCCTAGTTAGTTACCTACCTTACTATCCTTTATTCCCTTAACCTTTATACCTAATTTACATTATTATTATTTTTACATTATTTTTTTTTTCCGTTTTGATAATGGCGTGTCTGAGTCTCGAACCTGCAACCCTTGGAGTTGAATTCCCTCTTCATACCAGCTGAGCTATTGTTGATTTGGTTGGCAAAGTAGAGTCTTATTTCCCACGCCATCAAATACTCTGTATATATTATATCAGAAATTACACTGACGTCAAGTACTCACATAAATGAACTTTATTCGCATCTTTACTGATCTATACTGAAGTTAGAACTTATATTTAAATGACAATTTGGATTATTCTCTAAAGAAAATGAAAAAAAAAAATACTTATGTAGGTAGTTACAAGTTATATTTGGAATACAATTTGAATATTGCTCAACTGAACTTAAAGGATCATTTTCTAAGCCTTTTTGAACAACTTCAAGTAAGAACCCCGTAACACTCCTTATAAACCCTACAGTATTTCGAAATAAAATTCCGCACGAGAGGAATTCAAAAGAACTCTCATAATCCTATGCAGGCAACATAATGAGTAACCTATTATATTATAAAGAACTAGCCACATTCCTGTTTAATGAATTATTTATTCGACTGAGAAGTAATTCCAAAAAGCTCGTGCTTCGTGTTTCATTAGGGTTTCCAAACACTCAAAAACAATAAAAGCACTCGGCCTACGGCCTCGTGCTTTCAAATGTTTTATCGTGTTTAGAAGCCCTAATGAAACACTCGTATTCGTTTTTGAAATATTACTTAACTTATTTTAATAATTAGTACAATGTAGAGTATTGTTTAATTAGCACTATTTTGCATAAAATAGTTAATTGTGTTTCACGGCCGATAATGAATGCATTCTAAGTAATATATACAATATGAGCGGCCGATCTGTATCCGATATACAACGGCGAGTCGAAGACGAGCCGTTGTATATCGGATACAGATCGGACGCGAATATTGTATAGAACTTATGAAAGTCCAACGTTAGTTCTTTCATACTTTAATAAAATTGTCAAGATAAATGTAAATCTGGCCGAGAAAATTCAATTTGAAACTTATGCAAATCAGGACGAAATCTGTATGAGATTTACAACCTCCGTCACGGACGTGAATTCTTTTGTCAATTGCTCATTAATTATTCATGAATTTTATAATAGTATATATAATACTCTATACCTTGTAGATTTTGATTATTTTAGAGTTACAATTAGTCAAGTTAATTAATTTGTAGTGTCAATCAAACCATCAGAAAAAAATTAGCATTAAATATATAATTAATTACTTTCATTAAACACTCAATGTGTTAATTTCCATTCACAAATGATATTATACTTTTTTCGGAGTGTAGCTATTAGATAGCTTACATATGTTTATGAACGTCTAGCTTACAAGTTTATAGTTAGTACAAACTATAGTAGAAGTCGTAAGTTTTACCTTGGTTCGACATAAACTCGTTAAATTGGATAGACTTTGCCATCCTTTATCTTAGAGTCGTCCTTGAATTTTCATCAAAAGTATTTGCCAATCGGAAACTCTCATGACTATGCCATATCTTTATGTGAAGGAGCAAGTCAAAGGCCTGTTTTGGAACTTTGTGTTCCTTGGCAGTTCTAAAGCTCCCTTTCGAAAGTAGATGGACAAAAGAAGGCAAATGACGTTAGAATTTAGACGCTTTGTTTAGAATACATCAAGCGATTACCATTGGCTTTGCTTCTGAGAGAGCTGGTCTCAACATCAAACTAAAACTCGCCCTTAAGTAAAGACTTTAGTGATTGAAAGATTCCTAAGCAGTTTGGAATCTGTTATGTACCAGTTCTTATCGGAACAAGTATCAGGTATAACACCAAACAGACTTCGAGGAGAGTTCTCGTCGTCTGTTGGCGCAATATTTCCCTTCGCTCACTGATTTATATTTCGCGCCAAACCTTGGGGTTCATGCCATATTTGGAGCAAAACTATCCATATTTAGTTAATCTCGTTACGATCCGTACCTGGCATTTGTTCGCGCGCTGTCAGAATAAGGATTACTGTGGTTGCTATACCCCACGGCTTTTAACACTATCTGTCAATACTTACTACTATCAAAACCACAACCTATTGTTTAGCTCGACTGGAGATCCCGTACAAAAAAAAAAGTCCTCTCCGGCTCCTAATGTGCTAATTTTCAAAAAGTCTTATTTGAGACCCTAAAAGATACCAAATCGCTGATCTTTACCCCTAAGAGATACGACTAGCATTCCCAGTACTCCCACCCTCCAATCCCCCCCCCCCCCCCCTCCCCCACACCCCAGAAGCAGTTATCTATTTGGTCAGGTGTGGGTGTAATTAAAACAAATGCTCGAAAAACCGATTACAGTGCCGAAAACCGGGCTTGAAATGCACCAACCTCTGTTAACGTTCTTTTTGTGACAGTGATGATAAATACATGCAGCTACTATCAAAAACGAAAAACTGCAGATTGAGTGCGACGAAAATGATGGCAGTGATGATTAAAATGTTAGTAGAATCGAGCTTTCATTTGTAGTTTCATGTTTAGTCAGTTTAGTCCAATTTTTAAGTCATTTTTAGGATAACAAGAAAATTGAGCCTTAACTTCCGGTCACGTGACCCCTATAATCATCCCAACAAACGACATCTATTCAGTATTATGTACAAAATCTCAGACTATCAAAAAACTTAACATTATATTGAGAAAAAACAAATTAAGACCAGCTTTCATTCAGTTTTTATAATTCAGCCTCGTTTTCATGCAAGATTAGAGTGGGTAGTTTTCAAACGCCCCGTAGGCCCCCGTAGGCCCCCCCCTGTACAAAAATCCCACGACACTACAGATGCTATCAGACTAAAAGGGACTGTTGGTATTTAATTACATTTTTTTAATATTTCAGGGCAAATTTCTTTCAATTGACTCTCCTGTTGTTCCGGGACGGTAATCAAAAACTGCGAGAGTTCTTCGAATCTCAATGGCCAGTAGTCTACCAAAAGAAGACAGGCACCCCACCTCCATCATTATGGACTGACATTCCTAATGATGCAACAGAGATGAAGAGCATTGAAACCAAACCGTTGAAATTCCAATTCAATGATGAGAAAGTAAATTTTAACTCTGGCGACACAAATACCTGGGATTTTTCGCTTATAACATCAGTTTTGAACAATTCAACACTGAAATTTGTTTCACCTTCAACTCCTGAAAGTAACGCAATCAAAGAGCTAAAACAGATACATAATAAATTGATAGGTCATGCGCCAGATGCTAAACTACAAACTGCTGTTTTTAACACTGAGTGGCCAAAGGCTTGTAATGCTTTAAAAACGTTTGGATTAACTCAAGATGATATTGACCAAGTTAAAAAAGGTATGTTTAAGTTACTTGTGTCATGTTGTATAATGCAATCTTAATTTAAAGTTTTCTGTGTTTAGGTGTGAAGAAGCCTTTAGATGAGTTGCTTCCTTTTCTTAATGAATCTCTAAAAGTTACCTGCGTTACTTGTGTCATGGTGCATAATGCGATCTTAATTCAACGTTTTCTGTGTTAGATGTGAAGAAACCTTTAGATGAGTTGCTTCTTTTTCCTAACGAATCTCTAAAAGTTGCTTGCGGTACTTCTCGTGTCATGGTGCATAATGCAATCTTAATTCAAAGTTTTCTGTGTTAGATGTGAAGAAACCTTTAATTTAGATGAGTTGCTTCTTTTTCTTAACAAATCTCTAAAAGTTGCTTGCTTTACTTGTGTCATGGTGCATAATTCGATCTTAATTCAACGTTTTCTGTGTTAGATGTGAAGAAACCTTCAGATGAGTTGCTTCCTTTTCTTAACGAATCATCAAAAGTTGAGAAGGAGATCCTAGATGACATCAATAAATGTAAGTTTTAATTATATATATATATATATATATATATATATATATATATATATATATATATATATATATATATATATATATATATATATATATATATATATATATATATATATATATATATATATATATATATATATATATATATATACAGCGATTTGCAAAAACTTTGACTCATTTGTACATATATAAATATATATCAAAAGAATATAAGAAATTATGGGATATGATCCCTGATATTTTTTTCAGATAGCCCAAGTCATACGCCGAATCGAAATATGGCGTCCAATTTGAATAACTATTGTTCTTGACTGACTAGCCTCTCATACATGTGAAAACGCTATTGTGTTTCAACGTTAACACGAGGCTAGTCAGTCAAGAACAATAGTTATTAAAATTGGACGCCATATTTCGATTCGGTGTATAGGCAACTCGAATAAAATATCAGTTATCATATCCCATAATTTCTTATATTATTTTGATATATATTTATATATGTACAAATGAGTCAAAGTTTTTGCAAATCGCTGTATATATATATATATAATTGCATAAACTTTGACGCTGCTGAAAAAATATATAACTATATCAAGTGCATTGTGGGAGCGATCTACGCGCGTGATCAGGCGCGAAGTTCAAACCTTGCGTGTGTCTTCGGACGCCTGCTGAATATTGAAATTGAATTGAAAGTAGATGTCTTATGTCGTGCTTTTAAGACATTTTTAGCTTTGGGTTGACATTTACAATATTCAAAAAATATATATACACATTAAAGTTTCCAATAAATATTATTGAGCTGTTACTTTCTAGATGATACAAGAAATTGTAACTAGCCAGTCAGCGCGAAGTTAACAAGCTCAAGTTGTTAGCATAACCCATGACAGTAAAAAACTGCGCACCAAACCTGCCTCAGTAGAGTAGGGTACGAAATATTTTTTTTATTTTTTTCGGTGAGAAAAATCGAAACTAAAAACTCTAAGAACTTTTCAAAATCAATTTTTACAACACTTGTGTGAATTCTCGCGCGCTGATTGGTTAATTTACCGTGATCAATAAGAGGACAGACACACTGTGCTCACGTCATCATGTCACACAACACTCGAGCAGAATTGAGGGAAAGTTTGTCAGCGACAAAGTTTTTTCATCAAAAAAGGATTTTAAAAACAAGTTTATGGATAAATTATCAATGGAAATTACTTTTCTGTAAGTAGAAAATTTTAATAAATGTAATTATGCTGTCATAGAGTTGTTGTCGTTTTAATTTTATGGCTTTTTCAGTCTTTTTGACAAATTTTTACTTACAATCAAATCGGTAGTCTTTTCAACAAAAACGTGGCTGCTCAAAATTACATTTTGGATGAACAATACCATTCTTTCAGGACTGATTTGAAAAGCTTAGAATGTTATACAAAGGTTAGACATATGGAGTATTGTGTAATCTTCTATATGACAGTTTTTATGCTTTTTTATGCAATTTGTTTGAAAGGGTGAAACCTGAACCCAGCTAATCGGCCATGTTTGACGTTCTTGTACATTTTTAACTTCACTTAGCTCTCTAAAGGCAAACAGTACACTATATTTCTGTATAAAAATAGGCTCATTTCTTTTTTTTCGGCAGAAAACATTTTTCGTAAATTGTGAGATTTTCCGTACGTAACTTCAAGAGAAACCATTGAGTTCGATGCGTGACAAATTCGTCATTTTTCGTCCGTTAACTTACATTTTATTTTTTGTACATTTATTTTGGTTTGTGTTGTAAAAAACAAATTGCACATGTGCAATTTGTTAAATATACAACAATATTTACAACATGATATAACAATTATCGTCAATATAATAAAATAATTATTGAAAATGTAAAGCATCAAATAAACCTTTTTTTAATACGTCGAGGGGATCCTCCCTCGAAATGATAATTGGTCAGTGCGGGGTTTAAAAGCCATTAGGGACGATCGACGGTCAACTTCAGGACTTCAAAAGTTTATTGAATCGTCGGTCAAGTCCCAAATATCTCAACAAAAGCCATTCTAAATGTTTTTCCTTAGTTCTCGTTTCATCTAGAAGAGCAAGTGATGCCAGCTATCTATGCAGCTCTGAAGTTTTGGATACCTGACAATCAGTGAAAGGAGCTCGACTAAATTCTCTTTCAAAAAACATGTTTATATTAAATCAAGGTGCAAAGAAGTTTCACATGAACAATGCATTCTTAATCCGTTGTTTATTTTCTTCTTTCAATATATTGAAATATCTTTGACACGTACTGTTTTTTTTATGGGTGAATGAACGGCGAGCTGGGGGTTTTCCCTTCGTTTTATTTATATTTTTATGCAATACAGCATTACAAAAATGCACGGGCTTCAGGATAAGAACTTTGGTGAATTCGTATGCAGGCCTGGTCGCAAATACTTTACCTAGTTGTTTTGACAAAATCATGAAATTATAATAAAAACAAGTTTAAAGTTGTTCTTTATTGACGAGTTAAGAGTGATTTAGCTCCGATAGAAATGCTACTTAGTCAGCAATAAAAGTGATAACCTTTTCGTTTATAATGATTACAAAACTACAAATTATTACACTAGTTAAATTCATTTAGACGCTAGGTAATGCAGATAATATGTTTATTTGATGTATTCAATTTTATAGTGAGTTGGAGTTGATGATTATTTGCAATTCGAGCTATTTCGGCTAGCATTTTTATGTACATTATATACGTAGAGCGAAAATTCCCACTGGAGAAATCAAATCCATCAATTGCAGGAGTTACAAGCATTACCGTGCCGAAGAATTTGAATCTGATTTGCATTCAGTCTCCTGGGAAAAAGTTGACACCCCGCTTACTTTGAATGAAGCCTGGCTTTTCTTTAAAGACACCTTCTTAAATCTTGCCGACAAACACGCGCCTAATTGTACAAAGAGAGTCCGTACCAACTCTCTTCAATGGATGAATGACTCAATTAGAAACCTTATCAAGGAAAGAAATTTTCATCACAGAAAGGCCCAGAAATCAGGCTCTAGTAACGAATGGAGCATTTACAGGGCTCTGAGAAAGCAGGTAACTACGCTTATTAAAGATGATTTTTACACACAGCAAATCTAAGAAAACAAAAAAGACTCAAATAAACTATGGAAAACCATCAAGTCTGCTATTTCCACACAGTCCTCTTCTAGTCAGGTTTGCTCACTCTCTATTGATGGTTGTGATATCACAGACCCGAAACTCATATCTTCTCAGTTTGCGTCCTTCTTCAAAATTATAATCAGTACAATACGTCAGTCTTTACCTTCAGTTACTCGCCAAAGCTTTCAGCAACCTAACATATGTCCAACTTTTTTAAAAACTGTCTTTGATTGATGACGCATTCGTTTTAAAGCAATTGAAAACTTTACCTACAAAGAAGTCAACTGGTCTCTCTGGTTTTCCTGCGCGTCTTCTAAAAGATAGAGCCGACGCTATATATAAACCTGTAACTGTTTTACTGAACAGAACGATTTCTGAAGGTTCTATCCCAGATAAGTGGAAGCATGGCCTAGTTACACCTGTTCATAAAGCCGGACCTAAAACAGATCCCACAAACTACCGAACCATATCTGTCATCCCTGTCTTCTCGAAGATACTCGAGCGAGCTGTGCACAAAATGGGCTACAATCATCTTCAAGAACATAAACTGTTATCTGCATCATAATCTGGCTTCCGCCCTCTTCACTCTACTTCTACCTGTTTGACACATGTACCAAATAATCTGTTGCAGAACATTGACACAGGAAAACTTACTTGACTCATATTTTTGGACTTAAGTAAGGCTTTTGACACTTAAGACCATAATTTACTATTAGAAAAATTAGTATATTTCTTTGGTTTTAATGCCTCAGCTAGACAGTGGTTTAATTCTTACTTAACTAATCGAACCCAAAGTGTTTGCATAAATGGCACCACTTCAGAAGATTAGTTTTGATGTCCCCCCCGGGTAGTGTTGCAGGGGCGGATCCAGGGGAGGGGAATTGGGTGACTCCCCCCCCCCCCCCCCCCCCCCCCTCTTTTTCTAAGCAGTTATATCTTACGTCCGGGATAGCTCCAGCATTATTGGGGTTTTTATATATCCGAAACCAAAATCCCCCCCCCCCCCCCCCCCCTTTTGAAAATCCTGGATCCAACACTGTGTTGTTGGCCCTCTACTCTTCATTATGGATGTTAATGACTTAGCTAGTAGTATTAGATTCTCTGCTTTTGAACTCTACGCTGATGATACACTTCTTTACTTTGCAAGCGACAATATCAGGAAAATTGAATTGCAACTGACTACTGACTTAACAAATGTCTCAAACTGGCTTAACTCAAATTATTTAATACTCAACTCTACTAAGACCAAAATTATGCTCATAGGAACTCACCAACGCCTGTCCAGAGTTGGGGCGGATTTTACTATTTCAGTCGGGGGAAAGGCTTTAGAACGAGAAAATAAGTTTAAGTATGTAGGTTTATTCTTAGATAAAACTCTTTCGTGGGACGCCCACATCAATTACATCGGGAAAAAGGTTTCGTCTAGGCTAGGGGTGCTACGCAGGGCGCGTTACGTTTTGCCGAGATCTACCTGTGTAACTTTATACAATGCCATGATTTTACCTCTTTTTGATTATTGCTCATGTGTATGGGATAGCTGTGGCACAGGATCCAAAACTTACCTGGAAAAACTTAATAGACGCGCTGCATGTATAATCCTTAATAGATCTGTTGAACCCGGGGAAATTAAAACAATTTTTGGGTGGCCAAACCTATAGTCTCGTCGAGACTATCTTAAATGTACCCTAGTATTCAAGGTTTTGAATGGCTTAGCGCCTGTTTATCTACTAAGTGAATTTAAATACACTTATGAAATTCACAGATACAATACTAGAAACAAAGATTTATTACGTCCGCCACAAGCGAGGACCACAAAGTATCAAGGTAGTTTCAGGTACAATGGGGCAAAAACATACAACAACCTGCCCTCAGACATTAGACGACTACGCAGTCTAAATAGCTTTGTATCAGCTTGTAAGCGTCATTTCAAAGAATAATTGTTAACTTTTGCTATTTTATATTTTCTGTAATGTGTTTAATATATTTGTAATGTAACATAGTATCATTCATGTTATGTATAATTAAGGGCTCAGTTTAAACTAGCCATGCTAAATCTGATATCCTGTATAAATATTGATTTAAAAAAATAAAAAAAAGCATGCAAATCAGTCCTATATCAAAACCATTTTGTATGTAAACTGCAGTTTTTTGAATAATTTTCGTCTTTCCAGCTATTGACTGCTTGAATCTTCTTATTCTTACTTGGTAATTAATATCAATATTTTTTCTTACGGCTCTTCAAATGAAATTGAATAATAAATTGCCGATCCGACTAGCACAGCCGTGTTTTCGCATCAGCGCATATAAACACGCGATATTTGTGATTTGTTTACATTTATTGTATTTTTAAAATAACTACATGAGCAATAATATCGATATAAAGGAATTGTTGAATTAATAAGCTCTAAGAGTTTATAAAATTCGAGTACGGTGCTGTTGTTTTCACTGTTTTAATAGAACAAGTAATTTGTGCTACATAGTTTGTACAAATAGTTCAGTTTAGCGAATCTTAATTTTAGAGTGAAAATTAATATTGTTTCTATAAAACATTAGCGAATACTAAATAGTTAGAAATATGATTTGCATGCTAGCTAAATAATCATCTACTCAAATGCAAACACACTATAAATACAGCAAATAAACATTATTAGAGTGGTTTTCATTAACCCGTGAAACACACTCTAGCGTAATATGCTTTATTACACTTTATTACACTTTAACTTTAACTTTGTGTTTTATAATCATTTGTTCAATAGCACTTATACACATGAATACACTTTATTACTCTTTCCCTATTACATTTTGAGCCATGGGTTAATGAAAACCACTCTAACATTACCTAGAGCATAGTTGAACTTATTAGAATAATAGTTTAGTTTTTAAGGGAAATATTTCACTTTTATTGTCGACTAGTAGAGTGCATTCAGTAAAAGCATGAAACATTAAGAGAAGATTTCTGTAAATACCATGCAAACGCGGCAACACTCAAAAAATCGATTTTGCTCATATTTTAACCATAGGTAGCCCTCAACATGAAACAAGTCATGATGCCTTTAGTTAAGAAAAATACTGCATATTTTACGAGAAAATCGCAAAAAACGAAATTTCGTCATATCGCTGCTCCGAGACGCTAATTTTTATGTCAACTTTGACGGCCCCGTATGGCAAAATTAATTACTTTAATGACTCCAAACTTTCATAATATTATTTAATGACATCTTAACTTTAAACTCAAGCTTTTATAGAAATATTGAGTTACTTAAAGGTATTATTCTATTTATTTTTCTATGTCATACTTTTCGCCTTAGAAAAAGTAGGGTAAAAACAAAAAAATATTTTACTATGTGTAGCACAAAATTTTTCAATAATAATCTGGGTTCTGAATGTTAAGGTATTGAATATATAACTGTGAAAAGTTCAGCTTAGGTAAATGTAATTGAGCGAAGTTATTGAGCTGCGAACATTCGCAAAATCCTGCTTATTATGCATATTCTACTGTCGGCTAACACATTCAATTTGCCAAGTCGCGGACGTGATTTGCATAAATAATCACATTTTCTTTCTTTTTAGCAGCAAAATGCTATCAAATAAAATCAGTACAACCCAAGCAATGTTTACCTTTTATTTAGTTTAAAAAAATATTGCATGTTTTACGAGAAAAGTCTCGAAAAACAACATTTCGTCAAATCGCTGCTTCGATCGAGACGCTAATTTTTCTGTCAACTTTGACGGCCTCGTATGACAAAATTAACTACTTTAATGATTCCAAAACTTCTTAATATTGTTTATTGACATCTTAAGTTTAAAGTCAAGAATTAACAAAAATATTTAGTTAATTGAAGATATTATTTAATTTATTTTTCTATGTGAAATGTTTTGCCTTGTTAAAAATAGTGCAAAAACAAAAAAATATTTTACTATGTGCTACTCACAATTTTTCAATATAAATCCAAGAATGATATTAACAACAACAACAACAACGGCGCCACCAAGAATGATACTTACAACAACAACAACAACAACAACGGTGCCACCAACAATGAAAGTAACAGCAACACAAACCTATGCCACCAACAATGATACTAATAACTACAGCAACAACGCCACCGACAATGATACCAACAGCAACAAGGATCAGCTAACAACAACAATAAGGATACCAACAACAACAAGGACACTAGCAACAACAACGACGCCACCAACAACAACTAATGATACTAACAACAACAGCAACTATGCCAACAATAATACTTACAACAACAAAAGCAACAAGGATACTTACAACAACAACACCATTAACAATGATGCTAACATCAACGACGACACCGATAATAATACTAACAACAACACAATAATACTTAACACCACCACCATCACCACCACAACAACAAGAATACTAACAACTATAAAGACGAAACTAACAATAAACACTAATCAACGACAACAATATTGATACTTTACAACAACAACACCATTTACAAGGATACTAACAGCAACGACGACACCGACAATGATACTGAAAACAACAGCAACGTACTCCATTTCCATTTATTTCAGACGCTGTTTGATTGATTTTCTAAATGTATTATCAGTATTAGTAACACAACATGGTTGCGTTATAGCAAATACAGAATGTACATTGTACATAGATCTATATATTACATATTATCTATGACCACTATAAATATTCATGGCAAATAATATGTTTTCGTGAAATTATAAGGAGCTGAAGGTTGGTTTAACTTGAAAGTCCTCCTTTTTTAGCTTGTCAGCAAGTTTCGATTTTTAAATAGTGAACTCGAAGAATGAAACATTGTTGTCATATGTCAAACTAATTTACATAATTACCCTGGAAAATTGTCCTGTAAGAAATCAAAACTTTATCAAATCCAAAAGAGGACCAATAGAACAACTAAACCTTCTATTAATGAGGATTTCCCATAATATTAAGCCAGATTTAGTAAGAACACAATATAACGAATAATGGTACTGAAGATTGACTTTCGCGGGAAGGTCTTCAAGTGTTTTGGTTGTCATCAAGTGTGGATTAGTGAACTCAAAAGATATAGAACAGGTCCTAGTGTTATCAAATATCCAAAAACTTATCAAAACTTAGTTTCCGATGTATTTGAGATTATTAGGTGCTTAATTCGTTCATCTAGAAATAGTTTATGTGTTATCTTCTATGCTAATTAGCGGAAAATTGGTTTAGTTAATTTATGCAAATTCATTGACTTTGAGCTTGTTTTATTTTCAAACTAAAAAAGGTCCCACGCTTTTGTTTGTAGAAATACAACAACCAACCCCTCTTTTATTACAAGATCGACGCAAAAACATTAGAAACATACTGCCGGCCTTTTGAGAAAACATTTTTTAAATTTGGCTAAAATCGCGTCGTCGCTCAAAGTGACACGTGAAGACGATAAATAACAAAGCGCCTGACAAAAAATATTTTTTGAAATAAGTAGTTATTACCATAGATGTACTATTTAGACGTCAAAGAATGGGATAAAAATGAAAAGAAGTCGATCAGCATCATCAAAGTTGAGCTAAACTTTAGGTCATTTTTGGTCTTTTTGGAGTCAAAATCGAGGGAGGTGGTAAACTCGAAAAGTAAAAGTCCGTTGATGCTCATATTTGGCCATTCTTATTTATGTCAGATGCCTATTAAATGGTATAAATTTTAATGAAATCGGCCGACCCCCTTCTTTAGCACCTGCCTGATTTTCTCAGACAACGTACGACTCTTAAATTGTTTATATATATATATATATATATATATATATATATATATATATATATATATATATACATACAGCGAATTGCATAAACTTTGACACTGCTGAAAAAGTATATAACTATATCGGGTGCATTATGGGAACGTTTACTCGCGAGCTTAGGCGCGAAGTTAAAACCTTGAGTGTGTCTTTGGAGGCTGCAAGAACATTCAAGTAAATGTAAACTGTTGATTACTCTTTATGTTTTTAGATTTGGGTTTATATTTTAAATGCAAAAATAAATACTATATATAACAGTTTTCATGAAAGGATAATAAAAACGAGTTGAAAATTGTTCTTTTTAAACGACTTTAGAAAGAGTTAGCTACGATAGAAATGCTAGACAGTCGACAATAAAAGTGAAATATTTCCCTTAAAAACTAAACTATTATTCTAGTTAAGTTCAACTAGGCTCTAGGTAATGTTAGTAATATTTATTTGCTGTATTTATAGTGTGTTTGAGTAGATGATTATTTAGCATGCAAATCATAGTTCTAGCTATTTAGTATGTTTTACGGATATAATTTTAATTAAAGTTATGCTTCGCTAAAGTGAACTATTTGTACAAACTATGTAGCACAAATTACTTGTTCTATTAAAACAGTGAAAACAACAGCACCGTACTCGAAGTTTGTAAACTCTTGGAGCTTATTAATTCAACAATTCCTTTATACCATATATTATTGCTCATGTGGTTCTTAAATACAGCGAAATAAATGTAAACAAATCACAAATATCGCGTGTTTATATGCGTTGATGCGAAAACACGGCTGTGCTAGCCGGATCGGCAATTTATTATTCTAACACTCAATTTCATTGAAGAGCCCTAAGAAAAAACATTGATATTAAATACCAAGTCATAAGAATAAGAAGATACAAACAGTCAATAGCTGGAAAGACGAAAATTACTCAAAGAACTACAGTTTACACACAAATTGGTTTTGATATAGGACTGATTTGCATGCTAGCCGAAATAGCTCGAATTGCAAATAATCATCAACTCCAACTCACTATAAAATTAAATACAGCAAATAAATATATTATCTGCATTACCTAGAGTCTAGTTGAGTTTAACTAGTATAATAATTTATAGTTTTCTAATCATCATAACGAAAAGGTAAGGTAATTATCACTTTTATTGCCGACTAAGTAGCATTTCTATTGGAGCTAAATCACTCTTAAGAGCGTATGTCACGAAGCATCAAACAACTACTGGCAATGGTCAAAAATCCGATTTTGTCAATACTTTTATATTTTGTACCCTATTATATCCCAATCATCCCAATCTACTTCATTAGTAAAAATATTGCTTAGTTTTCGTGAAATAAGGATTTTTGTGAGAGTGGGTGAATATGCTAATTTTAGCGATCTCAGATTACCCCACTTCAATGGCCTGGCGTGACGAAAGTATTTAACCTTTGAAATTTTAAGTAACATAATATTCTTGCTCATTATTTAGACATTATATTATGTAGTTTTCAATGATTAAAATCAAAAACTAAATTTTTTACGAATTTTCTTGTCGACCATACTTTTTCTGCTTGTAAAAATAGCCTCAGAAGAATGGACTTTTAAACTATGTGCGATACAACCAAATCCAACGACATTCTCGATTTATATAGAAGAAGTGATGGCCTTGATGCCTATATAAAAATTTACGTCCGTATTTTGGTTGTATGGCATGAACAGCGATCACAAAGTTGGTTAAAATTCAACTTTAGCGACTCTGAAATTGACATGTTTTGTCTACGTTACTTGTTTTGCCGTGTAAACTATCGCCAAACTATTGCGAAAATCTTCCATAGATTTATAAAACCACTCACCTTAGCTATTAAATGAATACTAGCTTGTTTTAACCAACATCTGTTATATTAGTTATTTCTGGGATAAAAGCAATGCATACATCCCGACGTGCATGTAACGCAATGTGCTCAAATGACTGTCAACAATTGTTTTGCTTTGTATGACGGATCACCTATTAACTTTTTTGAAAGTTTTGCACGAATACAAAACACTGCCCATGATAACTCGTTTAATAACAGTTAAAATAGTTATTTGAAAGTAATTTTTTAGAGATAGTTGAGGCAACTAAAAGCTATGTCAATGTTTTTAGCCGTACGTGTTTATATCGATAACACACAGGCAGCCCATCACATGGCATTAACGCAAGCTCTTGATGTGTGGTGTTATATATTCAAAATATCTAACGATAATTTTCGGGTATCATGCAAATTGTACATTTTGTGAAAAAATAAATACTAATTTGAAAACTAGTTATTAGCCATTTGTTTGTGTTTCACTTGGTAGTCTTTTCACGAAATTATTTGCGTAATTTCACTAAGTTTTAAAAAAGCAGTCTTTCTCTCGCAAAACGTAAGATTTAAATACTACAAGTTTAAATAATATATTCTAAAAAGAATTGAAAGGTAAGATACAAAATATTTAGTGTGCGTAAGTGACACTGATGACTCTGTACTTGTAAGTACAGTATCATTTTTTAATTGGATTCGTCGCATCATCGTACATAGGGGTTGAAATCAACAAGGTTTTTTACTGAAGGAGCCATTTGGACATCCCATCCTCCCCGCCCTGTTCAAAAAAGATTGAAGGCTGATATCTCCTGTATAAAGCAAATATAATAAATATATAAAAAATATATAAATATAAACGGTTGTTATATACCTTTTTTACGGCAGTGTAATAAAAATAATACTACCGATATTGCAAATAATGATACTAATATAAGAAGAAAAATGATATTTTAATCACAACAACGATGATAATATCATGACAATAGAAAGACAAAGTTGATTAAAATTACCGTACTTGAAAAATGAAGTTCGTTGTATATATATATATATATATATATATATATATATATATATATATATAGATAATGATATATATCATAGTCATCTCTTAATCATCATCATTAATAATTTAGGCTCGTATGTTTTGCATGTGTAAACGAACAACTTTGCTTTTAATTTTTTCTTGCAATGTGTGCACACCCTGAATTACATATAAGTTTATCAGTATCAAGATGTCCTATGAAAAAGGATCAATCATCCATACATTAATTTACCTGAACCAACTTGAACGAGTACGCCAGCTTTTTAATAGCCACTGAGTTGAGTATTTATTAATGCCCGTAACGGACTTCGGTTGCTTCCCTTGTTTTGTGAAATTGTGAAATTTCCAATATTTATTGGTGTTTGAAAAAAGGCAGCACGTGATAGTGTCAATTCAATCTCACTTTCAGGACCAAAAAACTGCAAACTTATGCAGTTGACTTGAGATTTCTCTCTTGCACTGTACACGGAGGGGGCGTTAAGGGAGGGGGGTAGTAGGTGGTTCGAAACCGGCGCAAAACCGCTAAAAAAAATGAACTAAAACAATTGCACTAAAATTTGCTAAAAATCGCGACCGCAAGATTTGTAAAACCACTAAGTAGTTCGACAATCTGAAGCCTTACATTTTGATAATGCATCTTAGAAAAACATATCATGATTATGTATTTACAACGCTTGTCAATCAAATGATTTGGAAAATTTAACGTAAACTCAACATCTGCTCGGATTCATATCCTTATTAAATCATCGTACATTTTTCTGTGATTCGAAATGAGAATTTCTGTGATTCGAAATGAGAATTGGCAAGTACAAGCAGCAAATGAAATCGTATATCATATATCAGAAATGGCCAAAAAAATATAATACAACAATGCGACACTGCTTTGTCAGATTACATGTTTTTGAACAGATTGCGTTACATGCACATAAGAATATATATACATTAAATCATAGTTAATTAACTATGATTAAATATATGCAAGCTTAATAACTTATATAAACATAAGTTGGTTGAAACTATCATTCATCTTTACAAATTTATGGAACTTCAAGAGCTTACACTAATGTCATGTAATGGGCTGCCTGTTTGTTATCGATATAAACACGTACGGCTAAAATTATTGACATAGCTTTTAGTTGCCCCAACTATCTCTAAAAAATTACTTTCAAATAACTATTTTAACTGTTATTAAACGAGTTATCATGGGCAGTGTTTTGTATTCGTGCAAAACTTTCAAAAAAGTTAATAGGTGATCCGTCATACAAAGCAAAACAATTGTTGACAGTCATTTGAGCACATTGCGTTATAATTACATGCACGTCGGGATGTATGCATAATGCTTTTATCCCAGAAATAACTAATATAACAGATGTTGGTTAAAACAAGCTAGTATTCATTTAATAGCTAAGGTGAGTGGTTTTATAAATCTATGGAAGATTTTCGCAATAGTTTGGCGATAGTTTACACGGCAAAACGAGTAACGGCTAGACAAAACATGTCAATTTCAGAGTCGCTAAAGTTGAATTTTAACCAACTTTGTGATCGCTGTTCATGCCATACAACCAAAATACGGACATACATTTTTATATCGGCATCAAGGCCATCACTTCTTCTATATAAATCGAGAATGTCGTTGGATTTGGTTGTATCGCACATAGTTTAAAAGTCCATTCTTCTGAGGCTATTTTTACAAGCAGAAAAAGTATGGTCGACAAGAAAATTCGTAAAAAAATTAGTTTTTGATTTTAATCATTGAAAACTACATAATATAATGTCTAAATAATGAGCAAGAATATTATGTTACTTAAAATTTCAAAGGTTTAATACTTTCGTCACGCCAGGCCATTGAAGTGGGGTAATCTGAGATCGCTAAAATTAGCATATTCACCCACTCTCACAAAAATCCTTATTTTTACGAAAACTAAGCAATATTTTTACTAATGAAGTAGATTGTGATGATTGGGATATAATAGGGTACAAAATATAAAAGTATTAGCAAAATCGGATTTTTGACCATTGCCACGATTTACAAGCCGATGTCTGATGCTACCTGACATACGCTCTTAACTCGTCAATAAAGAACAACTTTAAACTTGTTTTTATTATCATTTCATGATTTTGTCAAAACGAAGTAACAGCTTAATAATATTTATTGGAAACTATAATGTATATACATATTTTGTGAGTATTGTAAATGTCAACCCAAAGCTAAAAATGTCTTAAAAGCGGGAAAGAAGACATCTACTTTCACTTTCAATATTCAGCAGCCGTACGAAGACACACGCAAGGTTTGAACTTCGCGCCTGATCACGCGCGTAGATCGCTCCCACAATGCACTTGATATAGTTATATACTTTTTCAGCAGTGTCAAAGTTTATGCAATTCGCTGTATATATTTAAGCAATAGAAGCCAGTTCCTATGACTCTACCGGTGAAATAGAGCACGCGGGATGTTGGGAGAAACACGAGAAAAGTTATAAAATCACGAGCTGAAAGCGAGTGATTTTATAACTTTTTCGAGTGTTTCTAACAACATCCCAAGTGCTCTATTTCACTGGTAGAGTCATAGGAACTGGCTTCTATTGCTTTTATAATATAGCAATGCTGGTTTTCCGTAAAAACGTTGTTTTATTTGCTGATTAAAATTGTAATTCTCAAAACTAACACCAGTGCCCAATGAACCAATCACAATCAGTGTACTATTGAGCAATGACCAAGGTGCTGTTCACTTTCTTCCCGGGTCTTTTTGCTAGCTAAAAAGAAGGAATTTCATTTATAAAACCGTTAAAACATAGCTTTGGTTGACTTCTGTGGCTAAAAACAAAAACCTTTAACTGAACTCTTGCATGAGACTGACAT
Source organism: Metridium senile (assembly GCA_949775045.1). NCBI lineage: Eukaryota > Metazoa > Cnidaria > Anthozoa > Actiniaria > Metridiidae > Metridium > Metridium senile. The sequence continues at coordinate 21,770,910 of OX459097.1, read as the reverse complement.
ATATACAGCAATTCAAGCGAATTTGAGTGGTGAAAGCCGTGCCGACTGACAGCAATTTATCACACTGAGAAAAAAACAGTTTGAACAAGACAAGCCTGCTGTGTACAACGTTTTGAAGTTAAAAAGAACAAAGACCACATCTACAAGATTACTTAGGCTGCTGAAAGTATGTATTTATTTACTTTTAATCAAACCTTTGCAGGTTTATAAGGTTTATAAGTTTCTGTTTTCATTTTGACGAGACAATTGAAAGATAATTGTAAATCTGCCTTTTTGTTCACATTGCTTGTTTTCAAACATGGTTTATTTATAAGAATAAAAAACTTGAAAGCACATTTATAATTCTGTAATTTATTGTGTGTTTGTTTGTTTTTATAAAACAAAATATAATATTTTGCCGTCGATAAATTCAACGAACATGCAAGTTATTTGTTCAAGATTAATCGAGTTCAATTGCAAAAAAATCTCACTTATTCACTATGAAATTATCTTCATATGTCAAGGATAAAATGAAGTAAAAATTATTGCCACTTTGAAACGCTGTTTTCCTTTTGTTTTTGTTTGTTTTGATCAAATTCAACTTTTGACTTCCAACTTTACAGTTTGTCAGGCGGCGTATTTTCAAAGCCATGTCTCTGATTTTTGTCGCCTTTGAATTGCATTTCATTGCACCGTAGGCTTCAGGGTTTAGGTTACCAGAAAGTTCACAAGATGGAAAGTCTTTTTACGTTTTAATAGCCGTTTTTAGTAGATGTAGTAGCTTATAACAGAACAACTCTTATTAAAATTGTGAGCTGTCAATCAAAAACCATGTCTCTACCGGTGAAATAGAGCATAGCTTTTTTGAGTGAATCAACCAATCAGAGCTTACATACTATCTAAGCTATATTATAAATATATATATAAGTATATGGTTCGAATCATCCGTTGAGAGTGCTCGATACGATGAAGTAGAGCAAAATATATGTGAGGGTAGGAGTAAATTAACACAACTACAAATTCATCTCGACAAGCCTGTTTCGTGAGATGTGAGTCTCACTCGTCAGGAGATTTTAATATATTATAATATATATATATATATATTATATATATACAGTCGTTTGCAAAAATTCTGACCGCATCAAAGTATATCGGGTGCATTGTGGGTAATGTTTATTTATGCCTTTGAGTGCTTTTATGCGCTCTCGGTACTATCAGAACCATCCATAATACTTCAATGATGCTTACTACATGTCATTGAATGAATTCTGAAAAATATTGGAGCGTTTTAAGGCAGAACTACCTACATATCTATATACCTATATACTTATATACTTATATACTTGTACGGTCAGAATTTTTGCAAATGACTATATATATATATTGATGCTCTTTTATTCTATGGACTATATTACTAACTTGCATTAAATCTAAAAATAATACCCAGTTCCAACTCGTTTAGAACATGCATTGCCAAAGCCAACACTTGTAAACAATACGCTCAAATATAGTATGCATATACAATATACACCCACTTTCAGAACATACTTATATTGATAGAAAAAGTCATTATGTGACAAAATATTGAATACACACTATTGTTTATTCACAACAGATCCGGAGCCAGAAACAGTGCCGGCTGAAATTCTTGCGCGTGGCCCACAAGCACAAAGTGCCTTCGAACAAGCTTTAAAAAGTAAAAAAGTTAAGAATAAACGCTTGCCAGGTGTTTATATATATATATATATATATATATATACAGCGAATTGCATAAACTTTGACACTGCTGAAAAAGTATATAACTGTATCGGGTGCATTATGGGAACGTTTACTCGCGAGCTTAGGCGCGAAGTTAAAACCTTGAGTGTGTCTTTGTAAGGCTGCAAGAACATTCAAGTAAATATAAACTGTTGTTTACTCTTGATGTTTTTAGATTTGGGTTTATATTTTAAATGCAAAAATAAATACTATATATAACAGTTTTCATGAAAGGATAATACAGACGAGTTGAAAATTGTTCTTTGTTAAGATTTAGCTTCGATAGAAATGCTAGACAGTCGACAATAAAAGTGAAATATTTCCCTTAATAAAAACTAAACTATTATTCTAGTTAAGTTCAACTAGGCTCTAGGTAACACAGCATGAAAAGTCGCATTTACAGAGCTTTACGAAACGCGTTTTTATGCGTAAAGTTCTCAAAAAATATACGCACCATTACGCGTGTCTGTAAAGATGGCGTTTAGATCGTAAAGACGCGTTAAGCGACGTTTTTAAACGTAAAGTGTTAAAAAATATACGCGCCTTAACGCGTGTCTGTAAAGGTAGCGTTAAGATCGTAGAGACGTGTAAATGCCGTTTCTAACCGTAAAGTTTAAAAAAAAGAAGATTAATCCACAGTAAACGATGTGCAAAACACACTTTATTGGATAAAAGTTATTCACTATCTACTGAAATATACTTTGAATATAAATCACAAAAGAGCAAAGTGCAAGTAAAATCAAATTGTATATGTTACAACATATCAAAGCTCGTGTATTAACGTTAACGATAAGACGTAGACATTATCACTTTGGCGATATTAATATATTATATGTATCTTGAAACGCGAATTGATGTATTCGTACTTATTTCAACGAACATTGTCATTCTACTGTCCTTAGTGATTCAAATTCTTTTTACAATTACTATAAGATTATTATATTATACAGTGTATAAGTTACTTCTGTTACTTCTCTTATTTCTTTAGAAACCAATTCTAGAGTTTTTTGTTTTGTTTCAAATTCAATAGACAGCTTTATAAAAAGCAATTTACTACTCTATCTTACTATTTGTGGGCTAGATCAATCTATCAATAGGATATCAGTATTTTGTAGTCGAAAGTCCATTGACCAATCACACGCGAGTATTTCAGATTGTGCCAAATTTGAATAATCACGTCACGCTCTAACGACATATTCCGCGTGGGCAAGCGTTTAGACAACAACAGATTTTAGGCGCTTGATGAAGATTCTTTTTCCATTCTAAATAAGCACATTTAATTTTTCCTAATTATCGTTAGTCGTATACAGAAGCTGTTAAGTATAAGAACAGTCAAAAGGGAAGAGCTAAATCTATGATTTAAGCGCTGTTCTGGAAGGATATGAACACTCAAGGCTGAGAACAAGACAACGGAGCGAAAGATTACCAAGGCAAAGTTGAAACTGGCCGTAACTTAAAGGATGGATGACTAGGTCACATACTAAACAAGAAGACTGGTTAATAGAAGGTTTACATTATTTCTTTCTAGTGTTTTAATGTCTATTTAGACTTGATTACAGTTGAAAACTTGTTCGATAATACATTGCCGTTGAATGCTATGAAAATACCGCCAAAAAGTAGCTTTATGTCCAGTAAATTGCATGTTTCCCCAGGATTTGCTTCGTGTTTATATAATATAACTTGTATAACAAGAAGACTGGTTAATCAAAGGTTTACATTACTTCTTTCTAGTGTTTTAATGTCTATTTAGACTTGGTTACAGTTGCAAACTTGTTCGATAATACATTGCCGTTGAATGCTACGAAAATACCGCCAAAAAGTAGCTTTGTTTTATCACGGTTTTATGTCCAGGAAATTGCATGTTTCACCAGGATTTGCTTCGTGTTTATATAATATAACTTGTATAACAAGAAGACTGGTTAATCAAAGGTTTACATTACTTCTTTCTAGTGTTTTAATGTCTATTTAGACTTGGTTACAGTTGAAAACTTGTTCGATATATAATACATTGCCGTTGAATGCTACGAAAATACCGCCAAAAAGTAGCTTTGTTTTATCACGGTTTTATGTCCAGTAAATTGCATGTTTCACCAGGAATTGCTTTGTGTTTATATAATATAACTTGTATAAGACACGGGTGAGTCGCTGAGATGATTTTTGAATGTTTTAATACCAATTTAGAAACGATTTAGACAAAAGCAAACTGCAAATAATGCTGCACCAAAAAAAAAACACTAGTTTTTACAGTACAGAATTATATAGTTACTTAATTATTATATAGTTATATTTATAATATTCTAATTTTACTACAGTATATAATTATATAGGTATAGAGCAAATGCAGTTAAACCATGAAATGCAATCTAAGAAAGTACTAACAAATTGAGTATTACAACCTAAAGAGTATTACACAAGACACCTCATTATTCTTTGTTTTATTATTTATTCTGGGTGAACTGTAGCAAAAATTAGTCCCTAAATAGTGACTATTTGTGATAATTTTTACTTAATATTATTTCATTGTTTAACTGCATTTGCTTTAGTATTAAATTTGCAACTTGTTACTTTGTATATTACTGTATAGATTATAAGACATTTTTAATAAATATTTGAAATTTAAAATAATTGATATTGGGCATGTTATATGGTTATTGTGGTGCACATTTTCATGCTGCGTTGTTTTTGTGGATTAATTAGGCAATATTGTCGACATCTATTGCGTTTTTATCGAATTTATGCAATCTTTTTCATTGTTTTTTTTTTTGCGTTCTTATGACCTTTATATATCGTTTTCTTGCGTTTTTATGGCCAGTACACAATCTTTACGTTATAGTTTTCCTGCGTTTTTATGGCAAGTACGCAATCATTTCGACAGCGTTTTCTCGCGTATTTTTTGCATTTACGACATCTATCCGAGAGCGTTTTAACGCGTAAATAATTGATATACGTTCCGATACGTAGACGTTTTCAGGCGTATATATCATATTTACGGCATATATACGCCAGGCGTAAAGAACGTATATTCTAGATGTACAATATTTACGACTAGGCGTAAAGACAGCGTAAAGACGAAATATACGTCACTGTAAAGATGGTCGTAAATGCGCGTATATGCCTTCTTTACGGCATCTTTACATCATCATTACGGCTGCGTAAATTTGACTTTTCATGCTGTGTAATGTTAGTAATATCTATTTGCTGTATTTATATTGTGTTTGAGTCGATGATTATTTAGCTAGCATGCAAATCATAGTTCTAGCTATTCAGTATTTGCTCTGATGTTTTACGGATATAATTCTAATTTTCACTCTAAAGTTATGCTTCGCTAAAGTGAACTATTTGTACAAACTATGTAGCACAAATAACTTGTTCTATTGAAACAGTGAAAGCAACAGCACCGTACTCGAAGTTTGTAAACTCTTAGAGCTTATTAATTCAACAATTCCTTTATACCATATATTATTGCTCATGTGGTTCTTAAATACAGCGAAATAAATGTAAACAAATCACAAATATCGCGTGTTTATATGCGTTGATGCGAAAACACGGCTTTGCTAGGCGGATCGGCAATTTATTTAAGAGGCAGTCTCACTAAAAGCGGACCGATGATTTCGGGTCATCAAATAGATTTCCTTTATACTTCACCCACAAAGTTCTTTTGGTTCACATGTATTCGAAAGCTTATTAGTTTTGGGAAATATTAAAAATTGAATTTTTTAGAAGCGATTTTTGATTCGGCCTCGGTGAGATCAAATTTAGCAATTGGCGAGACGAAAAATAGTGTATATTGAGGAGAGCTTAGCTCTCAAAATATAATGTTTTTTCAAACAAAATTTATCCCCAGAGTTAAATAACTTCTCGGCATTAATATGATGGTATTCACTTTAAAATTGATTAAAGTTAAAAGCTTTTAACTGCACTTTAGTTAGGTCTATTTTTCGTGTATTGCTCAAGACTAAAAAGTACCCTTCACGAAGTCGTTAATTTCTCGCAAGTCCGGCATCAACTAACTGCGAATTGCACGTCAAAGTAATAAGAAAGGGCCAATAAACACAAGAATATAAAAAAACCTTGTGGTTTTAACTGTTTTGGTAGTTAACAAATGCCTTCTTTTGCACTCATTTTCGATGAGATGGCACGTCATTATGCAAATTAGGCGCCAATATCAAACTAAAAAAACCGCTCTTTTTCGTGAGAAATAATGTTAATCTAAGTAGAAAATATAACTATAAATCATAAAGACGTTCGTTTTCGTCTTAAAGCGTAGAAAAAGCCAGTAAAAGCTCAAAAACGGCCACAGTTCTATTTATAACGACGATAGCATATAAATTTGCATACGTTGTCACGCAACAAAGCTATGATTTCATTTTATATTTCATTGTAAACCCATTAAATGTAGCATATGGCCAATATATCAATTCTCGTACTCTCTGATACAGACACTCGATATAATGTCACTTGTTTGGTGGCCGTGAGAAACAGTCGACATTATAAAGAGGGCAAGCTAGATAGATTATCAGGTCTTATCAGATACCAAAACGCCCAAAAGTCGTACCGTTAAAAGACAAAAAAATTAAGATGAAACTTTTGGGAACTTTGGAAAAAACTCTTTGAATGTTTAATTAATTATTATTCATTCTATTCTGCATGTTATTAAGTTTTTTTGAGAGTGCCATAATCTGCTGAAGTTGATATAAATATACCTAGTGTTTTAACTTGCGCATGACATCCTATACAGTAAAAACCCGCATATAAGAACAAGTGGGTTAAGAACACCCAGCCCGAATTTTGGCATTTTAAGTACCATGTAAATAAGAACACAATCAGCCTGAAAAATAAAAACGTGTTCTAAAGAAAAATAAGATCAATATTTGTGCTAGACCTGTATTGCAGTAATAGAATATAATGCAATGCAATGCAATGTAATGCAATTCAATTCAATTTTATTATAAATTTATAAAATTACAATAACATAATTAGCAATACATAGATTTTTTTTAATAACATTGAACTTACACATTGATATCATCTACATGTATTGGCATTTTATATAGTAATATATATTTTAGAAACATTTATTTTAAGAACACCTTAAGAACACCTTCAGGCTGATTTTTCAGTAAACACCCGTTAAATAAGAACAAAATCAGCCTGAACTGGTTTTTACTGTGCTGCTGATCGAGTTTAGGATAACCGGAGTTTAAAATATTATTATGTTTATTGATTAGTGATAATAGCTTTATTTGTCAAATTGTCTAGCACCGTCTAGACAACACACTAAAAATTAATGACAGTCAAAATGTAATGTTTTTAATTTTCGGCTAATTGCATGGGTTCGCCGAAACACAAAATTGCAAAGTTTGCCATATGCTAGATTATAAAAAATGTCGTCTTGCTTTTTATCTTACACACCCGTTTGTTCTCCTTCAATTAATGCAAGGGGACTTCATAGGCTGTCTCACCTTTTAGATTGTAATGACTCCATTGAAACTCACATGAGATGTGTACATTTGTCAGCAGAAATGACACAGAACGTGAACTAATTTTAGCGCGAGCTGGATTTTTTGACTTGTCGGAGATAAATGACGACGATATCTACATATGTCCAAAACATCGGCACAGCCTAGGAAAATACTGGAAACAGTGACGGTCTTGTCAATACCCCGGTCATAGAGGTGCGAAAAAAGCAGTTAAAGGTAGAGATGTGGTGACGCTGATTATGTGAAAGGATATATTGTGTCTCCATAAACTACTAGTCCCAGTGGACTCAGGTTGGTACAGATGTGATACACATACAACGATATATCAATCGTCATAATTTATTTGAAGTCAAACTGCTAACTACGTGTTTATTTTTAAATAAACAGTAATTTGTAGCAATTGTCGAAAACACCACAAGTCCGTGATATAGTTTAAAATTCACCCCCCCCCCCCCCCCCCCCCCCCCCCCCCCCCCCCCCAAAAACACACACACCTATAATATCGACTGTTTCTCACGGCCACCAAACAAGTGACATTATATCGAGTGTCTGTATCAGAGTACGAGATCGGAATGGACATTTAATGGGTTTACAATGAAATATAAAATGAAATCATAGCTTTGTTGCGTGACAACGTATGCAAATTTATATGCTATCGTCGTTATAAATAGAACTGTGGCCGTTTTTGAGCTTTTACTGGCTTTTTCTACGCTTTAAGACGAAAACGAACGTCTTTATGATTTATAGTTATATTTTCAACTTAGATTACTTATTTTTCATTACTTATTTCTCACGAAAAAGAGCGGTTTGTTTAGTTTGATATTGGCGCCTAATTTGCATAATGACGTGCCATCTCATCGAAAATGAGTGCAAAAGAAGGCATTTGTTAACTACCAAAACAGTTAAAACCACAAGGTTTTTTTATATTCTTGTGTTTATTGGCCCTTTCTTATTACTTTGACGTGCAATTCGCAGTTAGTTGATGCCGGACTTGCGAGAAATTAACGACTTCGTGAAGGGTACTTTTTAGTCTTGAGCAATACACGAAAAATAGACCTAACTAAAGTGCAGTTAAAAGCTTTTAACTTTAATCAATTTTAAAGTGAATACCATCATATTAATGCCGAGAAGTTATTTAATGCTGGAAGTAAATTTTGTTTGGAAAAACATTATATTATGAGAGCTAAGCTCTCCTCAAAATACACTATTTTTCGTCTCGCCAATTGCTAAATTTGATCTCACCGAGGCCGAATCAAAAATCGCTTCTAAAAAAATCAATTTTTAATATTTCCCAAAACTAATAAGCTTTCGAATACATGTGAACCAAAAGAACTTTGTGGGTGAAGTATAAAGGAAATCTATTTGATGACCCGAAATCATCGGTCCGCTTTTAGTGAGACTGCCTCTTAATATTCTAACACTCAATTTCATTGAAAAGAAGTGAGAAAAAACATTGATATTAATTACCAAGTAAGAATAAGAAGATACAAACAGTCAATAGCTGGAAAGACGAAAATTACTCAAAAAACTACAGTTTACATACAAATTGGTTTTGATATAGGACTGATTTGCATGCTAGCCGAAATAGCTCGAATTGCAAATAATCATCAACTCCAACTCACTATAAAATTAAATACAGCAAATAAATATATTATCTGCATTACCTAGAGTCTAGTTGAGTTTAACTAGTATAATAATTTATAGTTTTGTAATCATTATAACGAAAAGGTAAGGTAATTATCACTTTTATTGCCGACTAAGTAACATTTCTATTGGAGCTAAATCACTCTTAACTCGTCAATAAAGAACAACTTTAAACTTGTTTTTATTATCATTTCATGATTTTGTCAAAATGAAGTAACAGCTCAATAATATTTATTGGAAACTATAATGTATATATATATTTTTTGAGTATTGTAAATGTCAACCCAAAGCTAAAAATGTCTTAAAAGCGGGAAAGAAGACATCTACTTTCACTTTCATTATTCAGCAGCCGTACAAAGACACACGCAAGGTTTGAACTTCGCGCCTGATCACGCGCGTAGATCGCTCCCACAATGCACTTGATATAGTTATATACTTTTTGAGCAGTGTCAAAGTTTATGCAATTCGCTGTATATATATATATATATATAGTTCCAGTTCCACCTCGTTTAGAACATGCATTGCCAATGCTAACACTTGTAAACAATACGCTCAAATATAGTATGCATATACAATATACACCCACTTTCAGAACATACTTATATTGATAGAAAAAGTCATTATGTGACAAAATATTGAATACACACTATTGTTTATTCACAACAGATCCGGAGCCAGAAACAGTGCCGGCTGAAATTCTTGCGCGTGGCCCACAAGCACAAAGTGCCTTCGAACAAGCTTTAAAAAGTAAAAAAGTTAAGAATAAACGCTTGCCAGTTGTTTTGGTTGGTCAATCACAATCTGGAAAAACAAGCTTGCTGAGATCTCTAAATGGTAAATCATTGCCTCTATTGCACAATTCTTCATCGATTAATCTTCTTATACAATCGTTCCTGATTTACGTTGGGTTTTTATGCTGGAGGCCGGGCCGCGCATCATTATCACGGTCGGACTAACACTCTGTAATTTCATCTGCAAAACAGTAGACTTTAGTACACTTAGTACACTCACCAAACTGCATGCATGCGCTGAAGAGGTAACAAACCCCTGCTGTGAATGGACATTAAACAGATCACTTTATTATTATTATCATTATTGTAAATGTTTCATGTTTCTTTTTGTCTAGGGGAGAAATTCAACGCGTCTGAAGACAGCACTGTGGGAGCAAAACTTCAGTATTCTTTATCAAAGGTAGATGGTGACTGGGAGAAAAACGGAAACAACGAAAACTTTGTATTCAATCATTGCACATCTATGGAAATTGTGAAGCATTTAAAAAAACCTGCACAACCAAACCCAGACAATATAGGTGAAATTAACAGCTTAGAGATTAATCAAAAAGAATATTCTATCCAAGACGATAGCGCCCAGAACTACGAAACTGCTTGCTTAGTTGAAGAAGAAGAGAATAATACAACACAAGACCACTTCGACAAGCGAGAACCTCTACCCGATGGAGTTGCGATGTATACAACAAAATGTTTAGAAAACCCCGATGCTGAAAAGCAAATGGAAAACTACCTATTTTTCCACACAATGGATTTTGCAGGGCAGCCGGTCTATAGTGTTACTCACCCAGTGTTTCTACCTCCAAAAGGGATATATCTTCTTGTTCACAGTCTAGAGAAGGACCTACATGCTCATGCAACCCCCATGGAAAAGACTGGAGCAGTAGAAAAGAAGATTGATCACGATCCCATGACAAATATGGGCCACTTGAAATACTGGTTGTCCTTGATAGATGCTAATTCACCTCAAGAAAGAACTTCCCCTGTCTTTGTGGTCTCAACACATGCTGATAAACCTTTTAAAGCAGAGGTCCAAGAAACTGCAAGGGAGATTCTTGACACCCTTAGAAAAGAAGGTATTGCAGGGCGTCACGTCGTTCATGGAATATACATTGTCGACAACACAGTTTCAGGAAGCTCAAGCCCCGAGGATTCAGGCATAAAAGAACTTAAAACACAAATTTATGAAAAGGCAAAAACTCTTCCTCAAATGAATGAGGATATTCCACTTCGATGGTTACATTTTGAGAAGAAACTTGGCCATCTTGTCCGAAATGAGAAGAGAAAGCACATTTCATTTCAAGAGGCCGAAAGTATTGCCTCAGAATGTGAAGTGGATATCTCATCAGATGAACTCGAGACATTACTGAACTATTTGCATGACCTTAAAGTGATAATACATTTTCCAGAAACTGGTATGATAATCATCGATACACAGTGGCTGCTTGACATGTTCGCTAAAGTAATAACTGTTCAACCAAGAGAATATCATGAAGGGTATGAAGATGAATGGCGGAAACTCGAAGATCAAGGAATTATCGACGTCACGTTTCTCGAGTACCTGTGGAAGGACTTGCTGAACGATGATACATCAGTTGAATCGTTAATCACCATCATGGACAAGTTTTCTCTCATTTGCAAACAAGGGGATGGATTGTTTCTTGTTCCGGCAATGTTGTCAAATAGTACAATCGATGAGTTGGGTAAAATAATGAAAAGTGCCAATCGTGCTTCCCCGCTGGTGGTTCGTTTTAAGAGTTCGCATCTTCCTTTGGGACTGTTTCCAAAGCTTCTAGTTGCAGTTGGCAAGATGTGCAACTTGAGATGGAAGAGTTCTACCCCACCGCACCTTTCACGAAATTGTGCAAGGTATTTACACTTTTCAAAAGGTTATGCCTCAAGCACACTATATCGTGTAAAGTTAATTTCTTGATGAGGACGAAAACGGAATAAAAATAAAGTCCTTCTTCATTTACCCGGGAGTTTTCAGTTAATTGACTCTGGAAATCGTTTTTAAGAATGTTGGGTGAAAATTTGGGATAATGTGGACGGGGTCTTAGTCTCTTTACAATATAGTTTTATTATTTTCGTTGAATATACATATATTTTTTCGTCTCTTGTATGTAGGTTTTCCATGGAGCTTGATGGTGACTATGAGTTACGCTTGGTCTTGATGACCGACACAGCAACAATTACAGTAGCCTTAATCGAAGATGTAAACCAAGGTCGACGTCACGACGTTTATGTTCAACAGTGCAAGTCCATATTAGAATTCCTACGTGAAACCCTTGAAAAAATGGTCACATCTTGTCCTTCGATGAAAAGTTTGGCCGAGTTTGTCTTCTGTATACGTTGTCCTATTTGCCATACCTCTTGCAAAAACCACAACAGAAACGACTGTTATCGAGACGCTTGTGTCCACCTTGTATCAGAAAAAGAGCTTTTGAAGACTACTAAACCTCGGTGTCAAGAAAACCCGATAAATCCAATTGTTATATCAGATAAATCCTACACACACTGGTTTCCAAGAGCAAAGAGTCAGGTAATTTACTAATGACATTTTAATACTTAATACTTAAAAGAATGGATGGTATTATTCTGTTAACATTTAAAAGTAGTTCAAAAATCATTGTCACAGCTGCCGAACCTACAATCCAATCCACGTAGAAGTTGTGTGGAAATCGTTTGACACCTCGACAGAAAGTTTCTTCTGGTTTAAATTCGTGTGTGCAATACACAGAAATCGAGTTTTCGCTAGTTCACGTCGCGGTGACAAAACCGGCCACGGGTCGAGTATTTGCACTGACAAATAATACTATAACTTCTAGCGCCCTATCCGTAGTGACGATGTTTATTTTACATTCTATACTAGTCTGAAGCTGGAAAGAAAGACGTCGAAAACATGTCTGAGGCTATCTGCTCGTCTTCGTGTAAAGATGAAGGTCAGTTTTCGGTACCCAATAATAATCATAATAATGTGTTTTTATATCCACGATTTAATTTTTATATACCAAGGAGGGTATCCGATATATAAAGGGCCTTGTTGCAGTTAGAAAATTTTGCCCAAAAAAAAACATCTAAATTCTCTTTTTTTTACAACTAAATTTTACCCCTAAGCGGTTGCCGTTTATTTTAATTCATTCCGGTTGCCAAAATCTCATTACTGGTAGGATATTCACCTTCGAACAACCTAAAAGGTAAAATTCTTAGCAATCAATCGTCGATTTCAACATTTCAACCACTAAAAGGTAGGACGAAGATCCCTGCCGTAACGAATTATCTACATTTTTCTTTGCTCGTTCTCATTTGCAATCTATTAATATATTTATTTATCTATTTAAAGATTCGTATATTTAATACAATGTACAGGTGATACGAATAATAGGACATAGGTCCCCTACAAGATTCGATCATCTGTCCAACCCCATAAAATAACTACTAAATACCCTTCCCCGAATCATTCCCAATTATTTAATAGAAAAAAAAGAAGAAAATAGACACGGAGGGACTGAATAATATAGCAAGATACCATACCTGAGAGACCAATAACAACTAACCCAGGCTGAAACACGGAGATGTTGGTCTGACAATTATGCAGTCACATAATGTAATAAAAAGTTTAAATGTAAATTAACTTTGATGACTTAGTCTGTGCTATGGTATACACAGACGAAACCTTCTTCCAGCCCCAGTCCCCTCAAGAATTCTGGAAAGGGCTATTCAAAATGTGAATATGTTTTTACGTCATGAAACGATGTGATGCTTGGAGCTCAACTGAAGGCTAAGATTGTGACAATGGATGAGCACATCAAGCGCACAGTTTTGGCAGAAAACCGCGCTGACGCGACACTTATAAGTTAATAATAGGACTGTGCTATGGAAACCATGTCGTTGATTGTCCTCCCTATCCATAATCCTTTGCAGTCGTGAATTAGGGAAAACACGTGCGTGTCAAAATGCCATAGCTCGGTTCGTGAAGTGAAATAAAGGAGAAATACTTTCCCGAGCCATATATAGCACAATCAGAACTGAATTTTGATGTGAAAACGGCATTTTAGGCCATGATCGATAATTTCGATAAAACATTATTTTTATTGTTGAAACTGACTTATGCGGAAAATGGTCACTTTTTACTTTGCTAAACTTTCGAAGAAGCTTTTTGTGCCACTGAAATCGAATCATTGTTTTCATGCATGTGACTGGTTTGCTCAGTGATATCTAATAATAATAATAATAATAATAATAATAATAACGGTTTATTTGAAGCTTATCTACATGGTAGCTCTACATCTTCAAAGTAACATAATGATTGTCAAATAGAAAAATAAATAGTAATATGGAAATAGTATAAAAGTTGTGTATATGAAAGTATGATAATCTACAAGTTATGAAATTCCAAGGCGTGTTTTAGCTTTGTTTAACAATAGTTTGTACACTTGTTTTGCAAATGTTTTAAAGTCTTTATTTTCTCGGGTAATTGCTGGAAGTTCGTTGTACAGCTTTGCACAGTTATCTTGGAAGGTTCCAGTTTCAAGTGGGACTACTAAGTGTATGGAACTGCTTGAACGTAACTGGCGGCCGACTTTGCGTATTTCTATCTTTAGGTAGTCTGGAAATGATGGATCCCACAGTGACCTATGGGCTAGGCGGAGAAGGTGATATTCTGTTCGCTCTTTAATTGGGAGCCACATAAGCCGTTGTAGTACGTCACTTTCGGTGGTATATCTATTAAGTACAAAGCTAGCTGCTGCGTTTTGAATTCGTTGTAATTTTCTTTGAAGGTATTGTGGGAGGGGATAGCAAACGACGTCATTATAGTCTAATTTCGATAGAACTAAACATTCCGCAAGTTGCTTCTTCACATTGGGTGGTGTTAAATTCTTCAGTTTTCGAAGGGTGGTTAAAACAGCATAACATGATGATGATAGATGCTTGATCTGATCCGTCCATTTAAGATGTTCATTTACCCATGTGCCAAGAACTTTAAACGACGTTTTCCTTTCGAGAATGTCTCCCTTTACTGAAATTGTAGGAATTATATCCTTAAGACCATGTACTGTTGACATCTGCTGAGTTGTTATAAGCATCTGTTTAGTCTTTGTTCCATTTAGTAGAAGGTTGGATTTGGTTGCCCAGTCCTCGAGGTTAGACATAGTGTTATTTAACTTATCTACTAGATATTTATCTTGGACAAGGCTAGGTGAAATGTCCAATCAGTATTGATGTTGATTGGACTGCACGAATGAGTGATCGGTTGACTAAAATCACCAAAGCTGGATAGCAATCCTCAATTTTCAAATGAAAATAAGTTGTTTCAGTGGTGTAATTTGGGATGATTTTTGCTAGGTTTGAATTTTTTTTAAAATAGTCATTTAGATCAATTTCATTTTCACCCCCACCCCCACCCTCTCCCCCCGATTATTAGTAATAATAATAGCTGTAATGAGTATATATTGTGATATCATTAATAACTCACTTTTGTCATGGTAAATCTTCTTTTCAAATCTTAATCTCCTTTCAATATGCTAATATCTGTCAGTAAACACTCTCCCAGTAAATGCAAAACTGTGCTTCATTTGGTCATTCTATTTTGCAGATCTTGCTTTGAGAAACCTACATGCAGAAGAAAGGTAAATAAAAACATTTTTGCTTTCACGTATAGGTTAATCAAAAATTACTTGGAAACATTTATTGGCTCAAAAGCATTACAAAGGGAAAGTAATGTTGTTCGAATCGAAGCAGCCTTTTGTGGGGAGAGAACGTTGCGTGACGACACTAAGAACGGCTGCGAGGGAGACTAGTAATGATAGAGACACGTGAACAATTGTCCATAAGGTCTTAAAAATTAAAAGTCTTTCTCAATGCAAGCTCAACGTTCGTCTCGCTTCATTGCAAAGGCCCGGCTACCTTTCAAGATGGCACAGGGAACTGTGAAAGGAACTGTTGGTATTTATTGACATTTTTTTTAATATTTCAGGGACAATTTCTTTCAATTGACTCTCCTGTTGTTCCGGGATGGTAATCAAAAGCTTCGAGAGTTCTTCAAATCTCAATGGCCAGTAGTCTACCAAAAGGAGAAAGAGACCCCACCACCATCATTATGGACTGACATTCCTAATGATGCAACAGAGATGAATACGTTTGAAACCGACAAACAAATGAAATTCCATTTCAAAGATCAGGAAAAACAGTTTAATTCTGGTGACACAAATACCTGGGATTTTTCGCTTATAACCACAGTTTTGAAGAATTCAAAACTGAAGTTTGTGAAACCTTCAACTCCTGAAAGTGAGGCAATCAAAGAGTTGAAAGAGATACGCAATAAGTTGATAGGTCATGCACCAGATGCTAAAATATCAACTGCTGTGTATGACACTGAGTGGCCAAAAGCTTGTAATGCTTTAAAAACGTTTGGAATAACTCAAGATGATATCGACCAAGTTAAAAAGGGTATGTTTAAGTTACTTGTGTCATGGTGTATAATGCGATCTTAATTCAATTACGTTTTCTATGTTAGATGTGAAGAAGCCTTTAGATGAGTTGCTTCTTTTTCTTAACGAAACTCTAAAAGTTGAGAAGGAAATCCTAGGCGTCATCAATAAATGTAAGTGTTATTTCAATCAACAAGAGTTGCCATAATGCAATAGGAAATTAGCTCATCCCGTAAACTTTTTTTGTAATTATTCTCACATTTACTTATTTATCTTAGTGGAAAAAACAATTAAAGATCAGCATCAAGACACGCGCCGTGTAATACTGCAAGGAAATGAAGATGTAATAGAAACCATTATACAAACAGGTAAAATGCCATCCCTGCCATTGTAGATTACAAAACAGATATATCTGTTGGAGCTCAATCTATTTTAGTGTTGACCAGCACAGGATGCGAAACAATACAACACATGTGTAAGGGGTGGGGGAGGAGAAATTAGCTCACCACTCCATTTTGCAACAACTTTTTTTTGTAATTAATGTCACATTTACTTATTTTTCTTAGTGAAAAAAACAATTGAAGATCAGCATCAAGAAACGCGCCTTGTAAAACAGCAAGGAAATGAAGATTTAAAAGCAACCATAATACAAACAGGTAAAATGCCATCCCTGCCATTGTAGATTACAAACAGACAAATCAGTTGAAGCTCAATCTATTTTAGTGTTGATCAGCAAAGGATGCGAAACAATACAACACATGTGTAAGGGGTGGGGGAGGAGAAATTAGCTCACCACTCCATTTTGCAACAACTTTTTTTTGTAATTAATGTCACATTTACTTATTTTTCTTAGTGAAAAAAACAATTGAAGATCAGCATCAAGAAACGCGCCTTGTAAAACAGCAAGGAAATGAAGATTTAAAAGCAACCAAACGAGAAGAAGGTAAAATGCCACCCCTGCCATTGTAGATTACGAAACAGATACATCTGTTGAAGCTCAATCTCTTTTAATGTTTGCCAGCAAAGGATGAGAAACAATACAGCACATGTGTAAGGGGTGGGGGAGGGGAGAATAGAGTTCAATGTTATAAAATTGTTAATTTACAAGCGAAATAACAACGGCATGTAGACGATCTTAGGAAAACCACAAGGAGCCCAAGCTTACTCAGGCCCGCAATCAGTTGAACCCAACTTTCTTGCTTAGTTTGCTGGTTCTTTAACATCTATCCAATGAATCTCTATTGTAAATAAGAGCCGGGGAAATTAGCTTTATTCTGGTATTAAATATGTCTTAGGTTGCGAATACATTCCCAAGTTATTCAATTCATGATCACAAAGTACCTCTACTCGAAGGAAGGATTGTAAGCATGGCGTTTTACGAACGTCACTTCAATTTGAAGCTTTTTCAAAATTAAAAGGGAAGGATAAAACTAATAATAAAAAATTCCCGATTCTTCTTTCTCTGATTAGATATTAATTGGGTCCAATTTAATTATTAAACCATATAAATGCCAACCACATTCTTTCTTACACAATACTGGACTATGAAATATATCATAATCACCACATTGTTATTGTTAATGTTAACCAGAGCAAGTTCAAATGGAGGATTTTGAAGAAAGCGGGTCCAGTTATGTCTGTATTGATTGATAGCGGCTGTAGGTAAGCATATAGACCTTGTTATCAATGCAATATATTGCTAGATACATGTAAACTGCATTGAGGCATGTGAAATGCACTTTATAAGCACCATATTTACATTTCCTGCGCTTTTCGAAATGCAAAATAAATAGTTTTTCTCTGGAAATAGCATGGATTTCTTTGGTGGTAGTGATGATGATGATCATGGTGATGGTAATGCTGGTGGTAGTGACGATGGTGGTGGTGGTGGTGATGATGATGATGATGGTTTTGTGGTGGTTGTAGTGATGATGGTGGTGGTGGTGGTAATGATTGTGATGATTACAATGATGATGATAATTATTAATAATGTTTTTTTTTTGTTAACTTCCAGGAAAAGATAAAAACGAGTGTATCTGTCGCAAATACAGTGCAATATATATGTCCTGTCAATAGGTCGAGTCTCAAACATAATATGAGTAATGAAAGTAAAGATTAAAAGTCAAGTGACACGATAACCAAGAAACCAAAATTGTTGTAAAACACTTCTTAGCATTTCAAAGCTTCTGAGACAACAACAACAACAACAACAACTTTTATATTCCCAGTATATACAAATTCTATATAAAATACAGCTACTATTATTATTGTTTTTAGAAATATATATATTTGTAGTTTTACAAGTAGTAGGTGTAAAATCTTTGTTAGTTGTAAAATATGCATGAAACTAAATACACTAACCCGCAGATAGCATAGCTAGTGATTTAATTAACTTTTATCATTGCAACGTTTTGTCTATTGTGGAGAGAATTGTTTCATTTGTTTCAAGATTGGAATGTCCATTTTTGAGCATTTTAAACAGCATATCTTTAAGTTTAGACTTACAGCGCAAAGCCCAAAAGTATGACCGGCAATAATTTATTCATATTTTCTTTACATTTTTTCAATCAACTCCTCTAAATTAAATGTCAACTGATTAAATGTCAACATTTCTCACTGTGAGTCACAAGACAAGAATTATGTCAATCTTCAGATAAATTTTGAGGTTAAAATAGCTAGAATGAAGTCCATTTGAATCCAAAGCAGCTACAGACAAACATGTCAAAAGAATGTGAATAAATTATCTGCGGTCACACTTTTGGGCTTTGCGCTGTTACAGTTTTTTTGATAATATCTGTAGATGAATTGGAATCTCATTACAAATTTTAACTCCAAAACCAGAAAAAGCATTTTTTATTTTTTTTATCTTTTGGATGTTTACCCTGGATTTAATTCTTAATATAATAATTACTTGATGAACGTGTGAAGTAGGAATGAACTTGCAACAACAATGTCCTGATTTTTGTAACCCAGTAAGAAATAAATTAATTAAAAGAAAAAGAAGATCACTAAAGCTGAACTCTTTCTTTGGTTATTCCATTCTTACCTAATTACTACTGATATTAGTCTTTTTTCGTGTGCAAGTAGAGCGCAAACACTAGAACCATGAAACAAAATCAAATTGTTAGTGTTTAATAGTTCTTATTTAGCGACTATTAGTTACTATAAAAGACAAGTAAAGTTGTAATGAGGTATAATTGTTTCCTTTTGTATTTGATGTTTCTGGTTGAGTGATACTGACTAAATAGTGACTAAATAGAAACTATTAGAGTGAAGGCATTAATTTAACCCGTGAAATAGAAATTGCTTGCTAGAGTGTAATAGTCAAATAGACTCAAAAGAAACCAATGGAATTCTAGACTGCTAAGGTGTATTAGTCTAATATCTATTTCACGGGTTAAATGACTTCACTCTAGTTAGTAACTATTTTGTTTTTATTTCATGGTTCTAGTGTTTTCGCTCTACTCTTGCAAATAGTTGTATATTTTTCAAATTTGTAGTGTACATTTATGCAAACATCTAATCAGATGCAAAACCTTTATTCGGTTCAGTGTTCATTGTATGGAATTATTGTCCAATAATATTTGTATTCCTGCTTAATAACTCTCATAGACACCAAAAAGTATATATTTTAGTCTTTTGAATTACGGAATTAGAAATTGCATATCATAAGTTATATTGAATATATTAGATAATTGTATAAATGTGTACTACAACCTTTCTGCAATTCAATTCAGTGAGTGTAAATATCTCGGATAAGTCCGTTGGGGGAGGGGGTCGGGGTTAATGAACCTAGTTTTGAATCTAATTGACAGTTGGCCCTTTTTTCATTCGTAAGGATCAATCTATGCCTATTTGTCAATCTAAAATAATAGAGTACAAACAGTAAAAGTGTGCAATACTTTGTAGTATTTACAACTAATTAAATAGTGTTGATTAAACAATAGAGAACAATAGAAATTGCATAATTTAGCAGTATTTAGTGGTATTTATGTTGCACACTTTTAGTGTTTGTACTCTAAGTAAAAGTTAATTAGTATTTTACCTGTAGCTCTAGTTACATCGCCCTCATGTAACAGTACGTAGAATGCCACTGTCCATGCATTGCAGCAATGACTACTGATAAAACTATGTTGAATAGCAATGACTTTAAAAGCCTTTTTGATGTTATCACGTGGTTTTAAACATTTATAAGAATAGGCTTTTGGCATCGCAAAAGAATCGAAACCTACATTCAAAAGTACTCAAAAAAGCTCCTCACAATCATCAGATAAATCAACACAGTTGTTAGTTGAATTTTCAACATCACAAAATTGGCCGTCAGACGGTCGCAGCGCGCAAAGCGTAATGGTCAAAACTTGTAGTCACGGAAGTTTGTTTACTTAATAGTTATTCCGCGTACGCCAAGAAGTTGCTAATTTCTTTCTCTCTGAAAACAAGGTTAGTAAGACCGTTGTGTTTTACAGTTATAGTTCAAAGTCATCGCTATGATGAATATTGATAGTTAAGCAAACAAGCTGTAAAAAGTTTGAAATTTTGACTGTTTGTAAGTGAGTTAGAAACGCTTCACCAAAATTCGGTGATTGTGATAGTGATGTGAAATTGAAAAAAATCATCAAAAGGCACATTATCATAAAAGCAAAAACTGAAACAACTCGACCAAAAAAGTTATATATTTTTCTTTATTTGACTAAATATCTCGCTTAATGTTCGAATTGAAAACTTTTTTTAGTTGAAGTTTTCGAATCATTGCAAATCTAATACTAAATATTTACATTGAAATATTTTACCAGTTCCAAATCTCTACTTATTGTAAAAGAGTAAATTAATTAATAGACGTAGGTGCCTAAAACAATTTTTTCTCTCAAAAGAAATAAATAACTGGTTCTCAATGGAACTGATAAAGTTTGATACATATATTACCATATTTCCCAATGACTTCACATCAATATCGCCAGAGGAAAACCCGGAAAAGTACAACAAAATAAACAAATTCAGAGTATAATCCGAAATATAAGAGAGCAACCAAAAAATGTGAACAGCTATGCTACAAATATTCAAGGAAACTGAGAAAACGAGAATATTGAAGGAAAGTTGTATATTCTAAATCGTTAGAATTCTAGATCCTGTTTAAGGTAATTTGGACCTAGGCTCAGATTTCAGCCGTTGGGGTTTCGTGCGCCCGCGATACTCTCCCCACTAACGGCTGGGCGCATCGGCTTGGCATTGTTTATTAATAAATTAAAATTCATCGTGAACATTATGGCGGATAAGAGTGACTTCGAAAGTGCTTGTTCAAATGCTTTGAAATCGTTTGGTTTCGAGAAATCTAAGGAAATTCAACGAAGGAATAAGTAAAAGGCAAAGATGTTTTTGTTTATCTACCGACTGGCTCAGGAAAATCATTGATTTTCCAAACAGCGCCGCTTGTTTTCCACCATGGAAGGATCCATTGTTTTGGTTATTTTACCTTTGGTTTTTCTCATGAGAGATCAAGAGAACTTCTTAACATCCAAAGACATTAAGACTGCCTTGATAGGCCAAGAAGAGGATGGCGAATGAGTAATATGCTAAACAACTACGAAGTTTTCATTTTAAATTACGGCGGTGATTGTAAGTTGTCATTTGTATCGAAACTCGTAATTATCGTCTTGATTTTTTTTCTCAATAAACCTAAAATACACAGCTATATTCTTAGAATAACTACATTTAAATCCAAAATGTTTAACTGGTTTATTATGCGCGGTTGTAACATATACTCAACCGGCTCTCTAAACGAGTCAACAATGTGACTAATGCTGCTAATGTGTATCGAAACGACTCTAGCTGTAATCATCGTCTTTATTGCTTGAATTTTTTCTCGATAAACCTTAAATACACAGCTATATTCTTTGAATAACTACATTTAAATCCAAAATGTTTACTTTCAAATTAAAACTGGTTTATTATGCGCGGTTGTAACTTATACTCAAGCGGCTCTCTTAACGAGTCAACAATGTGTATCGAAACGACTCTAGCTGTAATTTTACTGCTTTATTGTTTGATTATTCTTAAAATACTATAAAAATGGGCTATATACTTGGAATAAACAAAACGTTTACCATTGAAATAGCTTTTGCGCTGATTTGTCTCGATCGTTCTTTTGACAAATAACATAACCGATGGAATTGCTAAATGATATGCAGGTTTTGCTAAGAGTTGTTTCGAATTGAATTCGAATCATTTACAAATTTTAATAAAAGAGGCCGTTGGAAAGTTTATTTACATTAGCTTACATTCCAACAAATTTTATTTCCGTTTCCGTTTTTTTATGCTATTAGCATAATTACGTCACGGACATGCGCGACACGTTTCGAAGCCGATGCGCCCAGCCGTTAGTGGGGAGAGTATCGCGGGCGCACGAAACCCCAACGGCTGAAATCTGAGCCTAATTTGGACCCTGTATATTGTTTACAGCATGGAAACACTCCTTTTAGTAAATGTAATTTTTTTCAAGTGACAAACAAGAGGAAGATCAAGCGCAGCTCTTGCTATAAAATCATGGAACAATTTGACATTAAAACTAAAACAGCGTAATGGCTAATATCTTTCAGGGATTATTAACCAAGTCAATGAAATTTGTAAAACCTACCTAGCTGTCACAAAACGGTTGCCATGGAAATATCAAATTTCAAACATGACTCATCATGTTAAAGCTGTTCCTTGATAAATTGTAGGAAAAGTCACCAAGTTTGGTGGGTTTTGCTTTTACAGTTCAGAAGTTCTTCACCGATAAATCTAAAATGGGCCTTAAAAGCCCTTAGTTGATTGCTACTTGTCAAACGCTATCCAATCAGAGAGTGATAAAATATAGGGTGAGTTTGAAGGGTTTTCTTGATCGAAAACAAAGTAAAGTCGCGATTAGAGTAGTTTGAAATGCAAAGTTATTAATAATTTAGATGTACATGTGGATTCAAATCAGAATGTCCTTGTAATACTGAAAAAATCACAGTTATGTGGCTGCAGTGTGGCTACACATTTATACCCTTGCTAGTGTGCTTTCTACGCGACCAAACCTAATGTTTCACCAAATAAAAGGCAAAATCACTAGCGTGAAGGAGTTTGAAATCTGATGAAACACTTCCATAAAATTGAGCCGACTTCGATTTAAATTTCTCCAATAATTATCCAATAATTTGAGAAGTAACTGGTCCAACACTCGAAAGCATGATTCATCAGGTTTTCAAACACTTAAAAATGGACTGCGCGTCGTTTTTTCAACCCATTTTTCGGTGTTTGAAAACCTGATCAAATACTCTTTCTCGTAAAAATATGATTGTTGTAGTCAGGATTCATGATTTTTACAAAAATAATTAGGTTTTCTCTGACTAAATTTGATGAACTCTTTCTCGTGTTTCATATATTACTTCAAGAAGCATAGCAAATTAGTGTGTCACTATCATGCCATTTATTGATCAGACCTCGATAATAATATGTAATGTGACTTGAAAAAGAGCAAAAGTCTTTAATTACAACAATCATTTCTGTTATTTATCTACTTTTCATAGTCTATTTACAAAGTTGAATCATTAACAATAAAACTTAACTCACTTTTAATGTTGATATTTACTACACAATCTACAACACAAATAATGGTAACTACAATTTTAAAATATACAAATTGAAAATCAAACAACTGTTATACCCTTGTGATTACATATTTTTTCCACACTGCAAAAACGGCTGAGTAGATACAACTTGGTATATTGAGTAAATCATGCGTTCAGGATGACTTTTTATAGTAAGTAAACCCAACTTTATAGCGGTAAACCCAACTCTATAGTGAGTAAACCCAACTCTATAGTGAGTAAACCTAACTCTATAGTGAGTAAACCCAACTCTATAGTGAGTAAACCCAACTCTATAGTGAGTAAACCCAACTCTATAGTGAGTAAACCCAACTCAGTCTATAGTGAGTAAAACCAAATCTATAATGAGTAAACCTAACTCTATAGTGAGTAAAAGTGAGGTTAAACTCAATATAATGAGTACATAGTACTCAATGGCACAGCTACATTTATGTTTACTCTAATAACGAGTTGGGTTAACTCACTATAAAGTGTCATCCTGAATGAATGATTAACTCTATATATAGTTGTATCTACTCAGCTGTTTTCGCAGTTCAATAATAATATGTTCTAATGTAATGTGAGATGTCTGTTTAAATTGGATTTATAACTAAACGTCTTCTTACAGTGAGAACATTCATAGGGTTTCTCTCCAGTATGTTTGTTAAGATGTTTCTTTAAATTACTCTTATCTGTAAACTTCTTCTGACAATAATAACATTTGAAGGGTGTTTCTCCAGTATGTGTTCTAAGATGTCTATTCAAGCCACCCTTGCGTGAAAACTTCATCAAACAAAAAGAACATTCAAAACGTTTCACTTCAGTGACTATTTTGTCTCCAGAATGTGTTAATCTGAGATGTCTCTTCAAAGACATCTTTTGTGTAAACTTTCTCTTACAATATGAACATTCGAAGGGCTTCTCTCCAGTATGCAATATAAGGTGCTTTTTTAAATTACCCTTTAAAGAAAATCTCTTCTCACATAAATTACATTCAAAGGGTTTCTCACCAGTGTGTGTTCTATAATGTTTTGCAAAACTGTCCTTACTTGGAAATTGCTTCTCACAATCAGAACATTCAAAGGAATTCTGTCCAGTGTGCATTCTAAGATGTCTCATTAAGTCACTCTCATATGTAAACTTGCTCTCACAATGAGAACATTCAAAGGGTTTCTCACAAATATGTGTTGTATAATGTACACCAAGACTGTCCTTATCTTCAAACTGCTTCTCACAATAAGAACATGCAAAGGTTTCCCTCTCCGTGTGTGTTTTAAGATGTTGATTGAGTGCTAATCTGTATTTATATTGCTTTGGACAATGAGGGCATTTCAAGGACCTCTCACTATGCTGAGAACTAGTTCCTTCTCTTTCGTGAGGCTGCACATCTTCAGCATTATCATCACTTGCAGAGTCATCCTTTGCTTCATTCTCCTTCTCAACCAAGTTATTTCCAGGGGGAAACTGTAACTCCTCTAGAACACTGCATATTGAGAAAATATGATCTCCATCTTGGCTTTCTACTTGTTCAATGTTAACTTCCAAGGTATTCTCTGGATGTTCATTATCTAAGTCATGTTCATCATCAACTGAAACGCCTGGCTGTGGTTGAGGCAATGTTTCTGGATCATGTTCATTATCAAAGTCATGTTCACCATCAACTGAAACACCTGGCTGTGGTTGAGGTAATATTTCTGGATCATGTTCATTATCTAAGTCATGTTCACCATCAACTGAAACATCTGGTTGTGGTTGAGGTAATGTTTCTGGATCATTTTCATTATCTAAGTCATGTTCACCATCAACTGAAACACCTGGCTGTTGTTGAGGTAATGTTTCTGGATCATGTTCATTATCTAAGTCATGTTCACCATCAACTGAAACATCTGGCTGTTGTTGAGGTAATGTTTCTGGATCATGTTCATTATCTAAGTCATGTTCACCATCAAATGAAACATCTGGCTGTGGTTGAGGTAATGTTTCTGAGATGTTGGAAAAATGATGTGGATCTGTATTGATGTACATAGACGTACAGCCATTGTTACAGCCATAATCATCTGTCTGTGTACCAATACTGTGTGACTCTTTGTACCTGACTGGTTCACCATAAATGATACTGTCTTCTGATGAACCCTGAAATCATGTAATACAACCAATAACATTAGCATCATTAAAATGATGATCAACATGTGTCTTTATATCAACTCTATACTATATGATGGTACAATAATGATGATGATGATTCTGATAATGATGATGATGATGGTGACAATAATGGTTATGATTGTCTTGAATATGATATTGGTGACAAAAATAATGGTGATAATAATGGTGATAATAATGATGATAATAAAGATGATGATAATGATGATGATAATGGTGATGATAATGGTGATAATAATGGTGATAATAATTGTGATAATAATGGTGATAACAATGGTGATAATAATGATGATAATATTGATGATAATAATGATGATAATAATGGTGATAATAATGGTGATAATAATGATGATGATAATGATGATGATAATGGTGATGATAATGGTGATAATAATGGTGATAATAATTGTGATAATAATTGTGATAATAATGGTGATAATAATGGTGATAATATTGATGATAATAATGATGATAATAATGATGATAATAATGGTTATAATAATGATGATAATAATGACGATAATAATGGTGATAATAATGGTGATAATAATTGTGATAATAATGGTGATAATAATGGTGATAATAATGATGATAATAATGGTGATAATAATGGTGATAATAATGGTGATAATAATGGTGATAATAATGATAATAATGGTGATAATAATGGTAATAATAATGATGATAATAATGATGATAATAATGGTGATAATAATGGTGATAATAATGGTGATAATAATGGTGATAATAATGGTGATAATAATATTAATAATGGTGATAATAATGGTGATGATAATGATGATAATAATGGTGATAATAATGATGATAATAATGATGATAATAATGGTGATAATAATGGTGATAATAATGATGATGATAATGGTGATAATAATGGTGATAATAATGGTGATAATAATGATGATAATAATGATGATAATAATGGTGATAATAATGCTGATAATAATAATGGTGATGATAATGCTGATGATAATGGTGATAATAATGGTGATAATAATGGTTATAATAATGGTGATAATAATGGTGATAATAATGGTGATAATAATGGTGATAATAATGGTGATAATAATGGTGATAATAATGGTGATAATAATGGTGATAATAATGATGATAATAATGGTGATAATAATGGTGATAATAATGGTGATAATAATGGTGATAATAATGGCGATAATAATGGTGATAATAATGGTGATAATAATGGTGATAATAATGGTGATAATAATGATGATAATAATGGTGATAATAATGGTGATAATAATGGTTGTAATAATGATGATAATAATGGTGATAATAATGATGATAATAATGGTGATAATAATGGTTGTAATAATGGTGATAATAATGGTGATAATAATGGTGATAATAATGGTGATAATAATGATGATAATAATGGTGATAATAATGGTGATAATAATGGTTGTAATAATGGTGATAATAATGCTGATAATAATAATGGTGATGATAATGATGATAATAATGGTGATAATAATGGTGATAATGGTGATAATAATGGTGATAATAATAATGATGATAATAATGGTGATAATAATGGTGATAATAATGGTGATAATAATGGTGATAATAATGGTGATAATAATGGTGATAATAATGGTGATAATAATGGTAATAATAATGGTGATAATAATGGTGATAATAATAATGATAATAATGATAATAATAATGGTGATAATAATGGTGATAATAATAATGATAATAATGGTTATAATAATGGTGATAATAATGGTGATAATAATGGTGATAATAATGGTGATAATAATGATAATAATAATGGTGATAATAATGGTGATAATAATGATGATAATAATGGTGATAATAATGATGATAATAATGATGATAATAATGGTGATAATAATAATGGTAATAATAATGGTGATAATAATGGTGATAATAATGGTGATAATAATGATGATAATAATGGTGATAATAATGATTATAATAATGATGATAATAATGGTGATAATAATAATGGTAATAATAATGGTGATAATAATGGTGATAATAATGGTGATAATAATGATGATAATAATGGTGATAATAATGGTGATAATAATGATGATAATAATGATGATAATAATGGTGATAATAATGATGATAATAACGGTGATACTAATGACGATAATGATGATAATAATTGTGATAATAATGATGATAATAATAGTGATAATAATGATGATAATAATGGTGATAATAATGGTGATAATAATGATGATAATAATGGTGATAATAATGGTGATAATAATGATGATGATAATGGTGATAATAATGGTGATAATAATGGTGATAATAATGATGATAATAATGATGATAATAATGGTGATAATAATGCTGATAATAATAATGGTGATGATAATGCTGATGATAATGGTGATAATAATAATGGTTATAATAATGGTGATAATAATGGTGATAATAATGGTGATAATAATGGTGATAATAATGGTGATAATAATGGTGATAATAATGATGATAATAATGGTGATAATAATGGTGATAATAATGATGATAATAATGGTGATAATAATGGTTGTAATAATGGTGATAATAATGGTGATAATAATGGTGATAATAATGGTGATAATAATGATGATAATAATGGTGATAATAATGGTGATAATAATGGTGATAATAATGATGATAATAATGGTGATAATAATGATGATAGTAATGGTGATAATAATGGCGATAATAATGGTGATAATAATGGTGATAATAATGATGATAATAATGGTTGTAATAATGGTGATAATAATGGTGATAATAATGGTGATAATAATGATGATAATAATGGTTGTAATAATGGTGATAATAATGGTGATAATAATGATGATAATAATGGTGATAATAATGATGATAATAATGGTGATAATAATGGTGATAATAATGATGATAATAATGGTTGTAATAATGGTGATAATAATGGTGATAATAATGGTGATAATAATGGTGATAATAATGGTGATAATAATGGTGATAATAATGGTGATAATAATGGTGATAATAATGGTGATAATGGTGATAATAATGATAATAATAATGGTGATAATAATGGTGATAATAATGATGATAATAATGATGATAATAATGGTTATAATAATGGTGATAATAATGATGATAATAATGGTGATAATAATGGTGATAATAATGGTGATAATAATGGTGATAATAATGGTGATAATAATGATAATAATAATGGTGATAATAATGGTGATAATAATGATGATAATAATGATGATAATAATGGTTATAATAATGGTGATAATAATGGTGATAATAATGGTGATAATAATGGTGATAATAATGATAATAATAATGGTGATAATAATGGTGATAATAATGATGATAATAATGGTGATAATAATGATGATAATAATGATGATAATAATGGTGATAATAATAATGGTAATAATAATGGTGATAATAATGGTGATAATAATGGTGATAATAATGATGATAATAATGGTGATAATAATGGTGATAATAATGGTGATAATAATGATGATAATAATGATGATAATAATGATGATAATAATGGTGATAATAATGGTGATAATAATGGTGATAATAATGGTGATAATAATGGTGATAATAATGGTGATAATAATGGTGATAATAATGATGATAATAATGATGATAATAATGGTTATAATAATGATGATAATAATGGTGATAATAATGGTGATAATAATGGTGATAATAATGGTGATAATAATGGTGATAATAATGGTGATAATAATGGTGATAATAATGGTGATAATAATGGTGATAATAATGGTGATAATAATGGTGATAATAATGGTGATAATAATGGTGATAATAATGGTGATAATAATAATGATAATAATGATAATAATAATGGTTATAATAATGGTGATAATAATGATGATAATAATGATGATAATAATGGTGATAATAATGATGATAATAATGGTGATAATAATGATGATGATAATGGTGATAATAATGGTGATAATAATGGTGATAATAATGATGATAATAATGATGATAATAATGGTGATAATAATGCTGATAATAATAATGGTGATGATAATGCTGATGATAATGGTGATAATAATGGTGATAATAATGGTTATAATAATGGTGATAATAATGGTGATAATAATGGTGATAATAATGGTGATAATAATGGTGATAATAATGGTGATAATAATGGTGATAATAATGATGATAATAATGGTGATAATAATGGTGATAATAATGGTGATAATAATGGTGATAATAATGGCGATAATAATGGTGATAATAATGGTGATAATAATGGTGATAATAATGGTGATAATAATGATGATAATAATGGTGATAATAATGGTGATAATAATGGTTGTAATAATGATGATAATAATGGTGATAATAATGATGATAATAATGGTGATAATAATGGTTGTAATAATGGTGATAATAATGGTGATAATAATGGTGATAATAATGGTGATAATAATGATGATAATAATGGTGATAATAATGGTGATAATAATGGTTGTAATAATGGTGATAATAATGCTGATAATAATAATGGTGATGATAATGATGATAATAATGGTGATAATAATAGTGATAATGGTGATAATAATGGTGATAATAATAATGATGATAATAATGGTGATAATAATGGTGATAATAATGGTGATAATAATGGTGATAATAATGGTGATAATAATGGTGATAATAATGGTAATAATAATGGTGATAATAATGGTGATAATAATAATGATAATAATGATAATAATAATGGTGATAATAATGGTGATAATAATAATGATAATAATGGTTATAATAATGGTGATAATAATGGTGATAATAATGGTGATAATAATGGTGATAATAATGATAATAATAATGGTGATAATAATGGTGATAATAATGATGATAATAATGGTGATAATAATGATGATAATAATGATGATAATAATGGTGATAATAATAATGGTAATAATAATGGTGATAATAATGGTGATAATAATGGTGATAATAATGATGATAATAATGGTGATAATAATGATTATAATAATGATGATAATAATGGTGATAATAATAATGGTAATAATAATGGTGATAATAATGGTGATAATAATGGTGATAATAATGATGATAATAATGGTGATAATAATGGTGATAATAATGATGATAATAATGATGATAATAATGGTGATAATAATGATGATAATAACGGTGATACTAATGACGATAATGATGATAATAATTGTGATAATAATGATGATAATAATAGTGATAATAATGATGATAATAATGGTGATAATAATGGTGATAATAATGATGATAATAATGGTGATAATAATGGTGATAATAATGATGATGATAATGGTGATAATAATGGTGATAATAATGGTGATAATAATGATGATAATAATGATGATAATAATGGTGATAATAATGCTGATAATAATAATGGTGATGATAATGCTGATGATAATGGTGATAATAATAATGGTTATAATAATGGTGATAATAATGGTGATAATAATGGTGATAATAATGGTGATAATAATGGTGATAATAATGATGATAATAATGGTGATAATAATGGTTGTAATAATGATGATAATAATGGTGATAATAATGGTGATAATAATGATGATAATAATGGTGATAATAATGGTGATAATAATGATGATAATAATGGTGATAATAATGGTTGTAATAATGGTGATAATAATGGTGATAATAATGGTGATAATAATGGTGATAATAATGATGATAATAATGGTGATAATAATGGTGATAATAATGGTGATAATAATGATGATAATAATGGTGATAATAATGATGATAATAATGGTGATAATAATGGCGATAATAATGGTGATAATAATGGTGATAATAATGATGATAATAATGGTTGTAATAATGGTGATAATAATGGTGATAATAATGGTGATAATAATGATGATAATAATGGTTGTAATAATGGTGATAATAATGGTGATAATAATGATGATAATAATGGTGATAATAATGATGATAATAATGGTGATAATAATGGTGATAATAATGATAATAATAATGGTTGTAATAATGGTGATAATAATGGTGATAATAATGATGATAATAATGGTGATAATAATGGTGATAATAATGGTGATAATAATGGTGATAATAATGGTGATAATAATGGTGATAATGGTGATAATAATGATAATAATAATGGTGATAATAATGGTGATAATAATGATGATAATAATGATGATAATAATGGTTATAATAATGGTGATAATAATGATGATAATAATGGTGATAATAATGGTGATAATAATGGTGATAATAATGGTGATAATAATGGTGATAATAATGATAATAATAATGGTGATAATAATGGTGATAATAATGATGATAATAATGATGATAATAATGGTTATAATAATGGTGATAATAATGGTGATAATAATGGTGATAATAATGGTGATAATAATGATAATAATAATGGTGATAATAATGGTGATAATAATGATGATAATAATGGTGATAATAATGATGATAATAATGATGATAATAATGGTGATAATAATAATGGTAATAATAATGGTGATAATAATGGTGATAATAATGGTGATAATAATGATGATAATAATGGTGATAATAATGATTATAATAATGATGATAATAATGGTGATAATAATAATGGTAATAATAATGGTGATAATAATGGTGATAATAATGGTGATAATAATGATAATAATAATGGTGATAATAATGGTGATAATAATGATGATAATAATGATGATAATAATGATGATAATAATGGTGATAATAATGGTGATAATAATGGTGATAATAATGGTGATAATAATGGTGATAATAATGGTGATAATAATGGTGATAATAATGATGATAATAATGGTGATAATAATGGTGATAATAATGGTGATAATAATGGTGATAATAATGGCGATAATAATGGTGATAATAATGGTGATAATAATGATGATAATAATGGTGATAATAATGGTGATAATAATGGTGATAATAATGGTGATAATAATGATGATAATAATGGTGATAATAATGGTGATAATAATGGTGATAATAATGATGATAATAATGGTGATAATAATGGTGATAATAATGGTGATAATAATGGTGATAATAATGATGATAATAATGGTGATAATAATGGTGATAATAATGGTGATAATAATGGTGATAATAATGGTGATAATAATGGTGATAATAATGGTGATAATAATGGCGATAATAATGGTGATAATAATGGTGATAATAATGATGATAATAATGGTGATAATAATGGTGATAATAATGGTGATAATAATGGTGATAATAATGGTGATAATAATGGTGATAATAATGGTGATAATAATGATGATAATAATGGTGATAATAATGGTGATAATAATGGTGATAATAATGGTGATAATAATGGTGATAATAATGGTGATAATAATGGTGATAATAATGGTGATAATAATGGTGATAATAATGATAATAATAATGGTGATAATAATGGTGATAATAATGATGATAATAATGATGATAATAATGGTTATAATAATGATGATAATAATGGTGATAATAATGGTGATAATAATGGTGATAATAATGGTGATAATAATGGTGATAATAATGGTGATAATAATGGTGATAATAATGGTGATAATAATGGTGATAATAATGGTGATAATAATGGTGATAATAATGGTGATAATAATGGTGATAATAATAATGATAATAATGATAATAATAATGGTTATAATAATGGTGATAATAATGATGATAATAATGATGATAATAATGGTGATAATAATGATGATAATAATGGTGATAATAATGGTGATAATAATGATGATGATGATAATGGTGATAATAATGGTGATAATAATGGTGATAATAATGATGATAATAATGATGATAATAATGGTGATAATAATGGTGATAATAATAATAATGATGATAATGGTGATGATAATGGTGATAATAATAATGGTGATAATAATGGTGATAATAATGGTGATAATAATGGTGATAATAATGGTGATAATAATGGTGATAATAATGGTGATAATAATGGTTGTAATAATGGTGATAATAATGATGAGAATAATGGTGAGAATAATGGTAATAATAATGGTAATAATAATGGTGATAATAATGATGATAATAATGGTGATAATGATGATAATAACGGTGATAATTGTGATAATAATGGTGATAATAATGGTGATAATAATGGTGATAATAATGGTGATAATAATGGTGATAAAAATGGTGATAATAATGGTGATAATAATGGTGATAATAATGATGATAATAATGGTGATAATAATGGTGATAATAATGATGATAATAATGGTGATAATAATGGTGATAATAATATTAATAATGGTGATAATAATGGTGATGATAATGATGATAATAATGGTGATAATAATGATGATAATAATGGTGATAATAATGATGATAATAATGGTGATAATAATGGTGATAATAATGATGATGATGATAATGGTGATAATAATGGTGATAATAATGGTGATAATAATGATGATAATAATGATGATAATAATGGTGATAATAATGGTGATAATAATAATGGTAATAATAATGGTGATAATAATGGTGATAATAATGGTGATAATAATGATAATAATAATGGTGATAATAATGGTGATAATAATGATGATAATAATGATGATAATAATGATGATAATAATGGTGATAATAATGGTGATAATAATGGTGATAATAATGGTGATAATAATGGTGATAATAATGGTGATAATAATGGTGATAATAATGGTGATAATAATGATGATAATAATGGTGATAATAATGGTGATAATAATGGTGATAATAATGGTGATAATAATGGTGATAATAATGGCGATAATAATGGTGATAATAATGGTGATAATAATGGTGATAATAATGGTGATAATAATGGTGATAATAATGGTGATAATAATGATAATAATAATGATAATAATGGTGATAATAATGATGATAATAATGATGATAATAATGGTTATAATAATGATGATAATAATGGTGATAATAATGGTGATAATAATGGTGATAATAATGGTGATAATAATGGTGATAATAATGGTGATAATAATGGTGATAATAATGGTGATAATAATGGTGATAATAATGGTGATAATAATGGTGATAATAATGGTGATAATAATGGTGATAATAATGGTGATAATAATAATGATAATAATGATAATAATAATGGTTATAATAATGGTGATAATAATGATGATAATAATGATGATAATAATGGTGATAATAATGATGATAATAATGGTGATAATAATGGTGATAATAATGATGATGATGATAATGGTGATAATAATGGTGATAATAATGGTGATAATAATGATGATAATAATGATGATAATAATGGTGATAATAATGGTGATAATAATAATAATGATGATAATGGTGATGATAATGGTGATAATAATAATGGTGATAATAATGGTGATAATAATGGTGATAATAATGGTGATAATAATGGTGATAATAATGGTGATAATAATGGTGATAATAATGGTTGTAATAATGGTGATAATAATGATGAGAATAATGGTGAGAATAATGGTAATAATAATGGTAATAATAATGGTGATAATAATGATGATAATAATGGTGATAATGATGATAATAACGGTGATAATTGTGATAATAATGGTGATAATAATGGTGATAATAATGGTGATAATAATGGTGATAATAATGGTGATAAAAATGGTGATAATAATGGTGATAATAATGGTGATAATAATGATGATAATAATGGTGATAATAATGGTGATAATAATGATGATAATAATGGTGATAATAATGGTGATAATAATATTAATAATGGTGATAATAATGGTGATGATAATGATGATAATAATGGTGATAATAATGATGATAATAATGGTGATAATAATGATGATAATAATGGTGATAATAATGGTGATAATAATGATGATGATGATAATGGTGATAATAATGGTGATAATAATGGTGATAATAATGATGATAATAATGATGATAATAATGGTGATAATAATGGTGATAATAATAATAATGATGATAATGGTGATGATAATGGTGATAATAATAATGGTTATAATAATGGTGATAATAATGGTGATAATAATGGTGATAATAATGGTGATAATAATGGTGATAATAATGGTGATAATAATGGTTGTAATAATGGTGATAATAATGATGATAATAATGGTGAGAATAATGGTGAGAATAATGGTGAGAATAATGGTGAGAATAATGGTGATAATAATGGTGATAATAATGATAATAATAATGGTAATAATAATGGTGTTAAAATTGTGATAATAATGATAATAATAATGATAATAATGGTGATAAAAATGGTGATAATAATGATGATAATAATGGTGATAATAATGGTGATAATAATGGTGATAATAATGGTGATAATAATGGTAATAATGATGATAATAATGGTAATAATAATGTTAATAATAATGGTAATAATAATGGTGATAATAATGATGATAATAATGGTGATAATAAATGATGATAATAATGGTGATAATTATGGCGATAATAATGATGATAATAACGGTGATACTAATGACGATAATAATGATGATAATAATCGTGATAATAATGATGATAATAATAGTGATAATAATGATGATAATAATGATGATAATGGTGATAATAATGATGATAATAATGGTGATAATAATGATGATAATAATGATAATGGTGATAATAATGGTGATAATAATGGTGATAATAATGATGATAATAATGGTGATAATAATGATGATAATAATGATGATAATAATGCTGATAAAAATGCTGATAATAATAATGGTGATAATAATGGTGATAATAATAATGGTAATAATAATGATGATAATAATGATGATAATGGTGATAATAATGATGATAATAATGGTGATAATAATGATGATAATAATGATGATAATAATGATAATGGTGATAATAATGGTGATAATAATGGTGATAATAATGATGATAATAATGATGATAATAATGGTGATAATAATGATGATAATAATGATGATAATAATGCTGATAAAAATGCTGATAATAATAATGGTGATAATAATGGTGATAATAACGGTGATACTAATGACGATAATAATGATGATAATAATCGTGATAATAATGATGATAATAATAGTGATAATAATGATGATAATAATGGTGATAATAATGGTGATAATAATGGTGATAAAAATGGTGATAATAATGGTGATAATAATGATGATAATAATGGTGATAATAATGGTGATAATAATGGTGATAATAATGGTGATAATAATGGTGATAATAATGGTAATAATGGTGATAATAATGGTGATAATAATGGTAATAATAATGGTGATAATAATGGTGATAATCATGGTAATAATAATGGTGATAATAATTGTGATAATAATGGTGATAATAATGGTGATAATAATGGTGATAGTAATGATGATAATAATGGGGATAATAATGGGGATACTAATGGTGATAATAATGATGATAATAATAATGATAATAATGATGATAATAATGATGATAATAATGATAATGGTGATAATAATGATGATAATAATTTTGATAATAATGATAATAATAATGATGATAATAATGATAATGGTGATAATAATGGTGATAATAATGGTGATAATAATGATGATAATAATCGTGATAATAATGATGATAATAATGCTGATAATAATGCTGATAAAAATGCTGATAAAAATAATGGTGATAATAATGGTGATAATAATAATGGTAATAATAATGGTGATAATAATGGCGATAATAATGATGATAATAATAGTGATAATAATGATGATAATAATGATGATAATAATGATAATGGTGATAATAATGATGATAATAATTTTGATAATAATGATAATAATAATGATGATAATAATGATAATGGTGATAATAATGATGATAATAATTTTGATAATAATGATAATAATAATGATGATAATAATGATAATGGTGATAATAATGGTGATAATAATGGT
Organism: Metridium senile; assembly: GCA_949775045.1. Lineage (NCBI taxonomy): Eukaryota > Metazoa > Cnidaria > Anthozoa > Actiniaria > Metridiidae > Metridium > Metridium senile. The sequence continues at coordinate 21,732,977 of OX459097.1, read as the reverse complement.
GATAATAATGATGATAATAATCGTGATAATAATGATGATAATAATGCTGATAATAATGCTGATAAAAATGCTGATAAAAATAATGGTGATAATAATGGTGATAATAATAATGGTAATAATAATGGTGATAATAATGGCGATAATAATGATGATAATAATAGTGATAATAATGGTTGTAATAATGGTGATAATAATGGTGATAATAATGATGATAATAATGGTGATAATAATGGTTGTAATAATGGTGATAATAATGGTGATAATAATGATAATAATAATGGTGATAATAATGGCGATAATAATGATGATAATAATAGTGATAATAATGGTTGTAATAACGGTGATAATAATGGTGATAATAATGATGATAATAATGGTGATAATAATGGTTGTAATAATGGTGATAATAATGGTGATAATAATGATGATAATAATGGTGATAATAATGGCGATAATAATGATGATAATAATAGTGATAATAATGGTTGTAATAATGGTGATAATAATGTTGATAATAATGGTGATAATAATGATGATAATAATAGTGATAATAATGGTTGCAATAATGGTGATAATAATGGTGATAATAATGATGATAATAATGGTGATAATAATGGTGATAATAATGGTGATAATAATGGTGATAATAATGGTGATAATAATGGTGATAATAATGGTGATAATAATGGTGATAATAATGGTGATAATAATGGTGATAATAATGGTGATAATAATGGGGATAATAATGATGATAATAATGGTAATAATAATGTTAATAATAATGGTAATAATAATGGTGATAATAATGATGATAATAATGGTGATAATAATGATGATAATAATTGTGATAATTATGGCGATAATAATGATGATAATAACGGTGATACTAATCACGATAATAATGATGATAATAATCGTGATAATAATGATGATAATAATAGTGATAATAATGATGATAATAATGATGATAATAATGATAATGGTGATAATAATGATGATAATAATGTTGATAATAATGATAATAATAATGATGATAATAATGATAATGGTGATAATAATGGTGATAATAATGGTGATAATAATAATGATAATAATCGTGATAATAATGATGATAATAATGGTGATAATAATGCTGATAAAAATGCTGATAAAAATAATGGTGATAATAATGGTGATAATAATAATGGTAATAATAATGGTGATAATAATGGTGATAATAATGGTGATAATAATGATGATAATAATGGTGATAATAATGGTGATAATAATGATGATAATAATGATGATAATAATCGTGATAATAATGATGATAATAACGGTGATAATAATGATGATAATAATGGTGATAATATTGGTGATAATAATGATGATAATAATGGTGATAATAATGATGATAATAATGGTGATAATAATGGTGATAATAATGATGATAATAATGGTGATAATAATGGTGATAATAATATTAATAATGGTGATAATAATGGTGATGATAATGATGATAATAATGGTGATAATAATGATGATAATAATGGTGATAATAATGATGATAATAATGGTGATAATAATGGTGATAATAATGATGATGATGATAATGGTGATAATAATGGTGATAATAATGGTGATAATAATGATGATAATAATGATGATAATAATGGTGATAATAATGGTGATAATAATAATAATGATGATAATGGTGATGATAATGGTGATAATAATAATGGTGATAATAATGGTGATAATAATGGTGATAATAATGGTGATAATAATGGTGATAATAATGGTGATAATAATGGTGATAATAATGGTGATAATAATGGTTGTAATAATGGGGATAATAATGATGATAATAATGGTGAGAATAATGGTGAGAATAATGGTGAGAATAATGGTGAGAATAATGGTGAGAATAATGGTGATAATAATGGTGATAATAATGATAATAATAATGGTAATAATAATGGTGTTAAAATTGTGATAATAATGATAATAATAATGATAATAATGGTGATAAAAATGGTGATAATAATGATGATAATAATGGTGATAATAATGGTGATAATAATGGTGATAATAATGGTGATAATAATGGTAATAATGGTGATAATAATGGTGATAATAATGGTAATAATAATGGTGATAATAATGGTGATAATCATGGTAATAATAATGGTGATAATAATTGTGATAATAATGGTGATAATAATGGTGATAATAATGGTGATAATAATGATGATAATAATGGGGATAATAATGGGGATAATAATGATGATAATAATGGTAATAATAATGTTAATAATAATGGTAATAATAATGGTGATAATAATGATGATAATAATGGTGATAATAATGATGATAATAATGGTGATAATAATGATGATAATAATGGTGATAATTACGGCGATAATAATGATGATAATAACGGTGATACTAATGACGATAATAATGATGATAATAATCGTGATAATAATGATGATAATAATCGTGATAATAATGATGATAATAATAGTGATAATAATGATGATAATAATGATGATGATAATGGTGATAATAATGATGATAATAATGGTGATAATAATGATGATAATAATGATGATAATAATGATAATGGTGATAATAATGGTGATAATAATGGTGATAATAATGATGATAATAATGGTGATAATAATGATGATAATAATGATGATAATAATGCTGATAAAAATGGTGATAATAATAATGGTGATAATAATGGTGATAATAATAATGGTAATAATAATGGTGATAATAATGGTGAAAATAATGGTGATAATAATGGTGATAATAATGATGATAATAATTGTGATAATAATGGTGATAATAATGATGATAGTAACGGTGATACTAATGACGATAATAATGATGATAATAATCGTGATAATAATGATGATAATAACGGTGATACTAATGACGATAATAATGATGATAATAATCGTGATAATAATGATGATAATAATAGTGATAATAATGATGATAATAATGGTGATAATAATGGTGATAATAATGGTGATAATAATGGTGATAATAATGGTGATAATGATGATAATAATGGTGATAATAATGGTGATAATAATGATGATGATAATGATGATGATAATGGTGATAATAATGATGATGATAATCGTGATAATAATGATGATGATAATGATGATGATAATGATGATGATAATGGTGATAATAATGGTGATAATAATGATGATGATAATGATGATGATAATGGTGATAATAATGATGATGATAATCGTGATAATAATGATGATGATAATGATGATAATAATGGTGATAATAATGATGATGATAATCGTGATAATGATGATGATAATGGTGATAATAATGGTGATAATAATGGTGATAATAATGGTGATAATAATGGTGATAATAATGATGATAATAATGGTGATAATAATGATGATAATAATTATGATAATAATAATGATGATGATAATGGTGATAATAATGATGATAATAATGGTGATAATAATGATGATAATAATGATGATAATAATGGTGATAATAACGCTGATAATAATAATGATGATGATAATGCTGATAATAATGGTGATGATAATAATGGTAATAATAATAATGGTGATAATAATGGTGATAATAATGGTGATAATAATGGTGATAATAATTATGATAATAATGATGATAATAATGGTGATAATAACGCTGATAATAATAATGATGATGATAATGCTGATAATAATGGTGATAATAATAATGGTAATAATAATAATGGTGATAATAATGGTGATAATAATGGTGATAATAATGGTGATAATAATGATGATAATAATGGTGATAATAATGGTGATAATAATGATGATAATAATGGTGATAATAATGGCGATAATAATGATGATAATAACGGTGATACTAATGACGATAATAATGATGATAATAATCGTGATAATAATGATGATAATAATAGTGATAATAATGATGATAATAACGGTGATACTAATGACGATAATAATGATGATAATAATCGTGATAATAATGATGATAATAATGGTGATAATAATGATGATAATAATGGTGATAATAATGATGATAATAATGGTGATAATAATGATAATAATGATGATGATAATGATGATAATAATGGTGATAATAATGGTGATAATAATGATGATAATAATGGTGATAATAATGGCGATAATAATGATGATAATAATGGTGATACTAATGGTGATAATAATGGTGATAATAATGATGATAATAAAGATGATAATAATGGTGATAATAATGGTGATAATAATGATGATAATAATGGTGATAATAATGATGATAATAATGGTGATAATAATGGTGATAATAATGGTGATAATAATGATGATAATAATGATGATAATAATGGTGATAATAATGGTGATAATAATGATGATAATAATGATGATAATAATGGTGATAATAATGATGATAATAACGGTGATAATAATGATGATAATAATGGTGATAATAATGGTGATAATAATGATGATAATAACGGTGATACTAATGACGATAATAATGATGATAATAATCGTGATAATAATGATGATAATAATAGTGATAATAATGATGATAATAATGGTGATAATAATGGTGATAATAATGGTGATAATAATGGTGATAATAATGATGATAATAATGGTGATAATAATGGTGATAATAATGATGATAATAATGGTGATAATAATGATAATAATGATGATGATAATGATGATAATAATAATGATAATAATGGTGATAATAATGGTGATAAAAATGATGATAATAATGGTGATAATCATGGTAATAATAATGGTGATAATAATTGTGATAATAATGGTGATAATAATGGTGATAATAATGGTGATAGTAATGATGATAATAATGGGGATAATAATGGGGATACTAATGGTGATAATAATGATGATAATAATAATGATAATAATGATGATAATAATGATGATAATAATGATAATGGTGATAATAATGATGATAATAATTTTGATAATAATGATAATAATAATGATGATAATAATGATAATGGTGATAATAATGGTGATAATAATGGTGATAATAATGGTGATAATGATGATAATAATGGTGATAATAATGGTGATAATAATGATGATGATAATGATGATGATAATGGTGATAATAATGATGATGATAATCGTGATAATAATGATGATGATAATGATGATGATAATGATGATGATAATGGTGATAATAATGGTGATAATAATGATGATGATAATGATGATGATAATGGTGATAATAATGATGATGATAATCGTGATAATAATGATGATGATAATGATGATAATAATGGTGATAATAATGATGATGATAATCGTGATAATGATGATGATAATGGTGATAATAATGGTGATAATAATGGTGATAATAATGGTGATAATAATGGTGATAATAATGATGATAATAATGGTGATAATAATGATGATAATAATTATGATAATAATAATGATGATGATAATGGTGATAATAATGATGATAATAATGGTGATAATAATGATGATAATAATGATGATAATAATGGTGATAATAACGCTGATAATAATAATGATGATGATAATGCTGATAATAATGGTGATGATAATAATGGTAATAATAATAATGGTGATAATAATGGTGATAATAATGGTGATAATAATGGTGATAATAATTATGATAATAATGATGATAATAATGGTGATAATAACGCTGATAATAATAATGATGATGATAATGCTGATAATAATGGTGATAATAATAATGGTAATAATAATAATGGTGATAATAATGGTGATAATAATGGTGATAATAATGGTGATAATAATGATGATAATAATGGTGATAATAATGGTGATAATAATGATGATAATAATGGTGATAATAATGGCGATAATAATGATGATAATAACGGTGATACTAATGACGATAATAATGATGATAATAATCGTGATAATAATGATGATAATAATAGTGATAATAATGATGATAATAACGGTGATACTAATGACGATAATAATGATGATAATAATCGTGATAATAATGATGATAATAATGGTGATAATAATGGTGATAATAATGGTGATAATAATGATGATAATAATGGTGATAATAATGATAATAATGATGATGATAATGATGATAATAATGGTGATAATAATGGTGATAATAATGATGATAATAATGGTGATAATAATGGCGATAATAATGATGATAATAATGGTGATACTAATGGTGATAATAATGGTGATAATAATGATGATAATAAAGATGATAATAATGGTGATAATAATGGTGATAATAATGATGATAATAATGGTGATAATAATGATGATAATAATGGTGATAATAATGGTGATAATAATGGTGATAATAATGATGATAATAATGATGATAATAATGGTGATAATAATGGTGATAATAATGATGATAATAATGATGATAATAATGGTGATAATAATGATGATAATAACGGTGATAATAATGATGATAATAATGGTGATAATAATGGTGATAATAATGATGATAATAACGGTGATACTAATGACGATAATAATGATGATAATAATCGTGATAATAATGATGATAATAATAGTGATAATAATGATGATAATAATGGTGATAATAATGGTGATAATAATGGTGATAATAATGGTGATAATAATGATGATAATAATGGTGATAATAATGGTGATAATAATGATGATAATAATGGTGATAATAATGATAATAATGATGATGATAATGATGATAATAATGGTGATAATAATGGTGATAATAATGGTGATAAAAATGATGATAATAATGGTGATAATCATGGTAATAATAATGGTGATAATAATTGTGATAATAATGGTGATAATAATGGTGATAATAATGGTGATAGTAATGATGATAATAATGGGGATAATAATGGGGATACTAATGGTGATAATAATGATGATAATAATAATGATAATAATGATGATAATAATGATGATAATAATGATAATGGTGATAATAATGATGATAATAATTTTGATAATAATGATAATAATAATGATGATAATAATGATAATGGTGATAATAATGGTGATAATAATGGTGATAATAATGATGATAATAATCGTGATAATAATGATGATAATAATGCTGATAATAATGCTGATAAAAGTGCTGATAAAAATAATGGTGATAATAATGGTGATAATAATAATGGTAATAATAATGGTGATAATAATGGCGATAATAATGATGATAATAATAGTGATAATAATGATGATAATAATGATGATAATAATGATAATGGTGATAATAATGATGATAATAATTTTGATAATAATGATAATAATAATGATGATAATAATGATAATGGTGATAATAATGGTGATAATAATGGTGATAATAATGATGATAATAATCGTGATAATAATGATGATAATAATGCTGATAATAATGCTGATAAAAATGCTGATAAAAATAATGGTGATAATAATGGTGATAATAATAATGGTAATAATAATGGTGATAATAATGGCGATAATAATGATGATAATAATAGTGATAATAATGGTTGTAATAATGGTGATAATAATGGTGATAATAATAATGATGATAATAATGGTGATAATAATGGTGATAATAATGATGATAATAATAGTGATAATAATGGTTGTAATAATGGTGATAATAATGGTGATAATAATGATGATAATAATGGTGATAATAATGGTTGTAATAATGGTGATAATAATGGTGATAATAATGATAATAATAATGGTGATAATAATGGCGATAATAATGATGATAATAATAGTGATAATAATGGTTGTAATAACGGTGATAATAATGGTGATAATAATGATGATAATAATGGTGATAATAATGGTTGTAATAATGGTGATAATAATGGTGATAATAATGATGATAATAATGGTGATAATAATGGCGATAATAATGATGATAATAATAGTGATAATAATGGTTGTAATAATGGTGATAATAATGTTGATAATAATGGTGATAATAATGATGATAATAATAGTGATAATAATGATGATAATAATGGTGATAATAATTTTGATAATAATGATAATAATAATGATGATAATAATGATAATGGTGATAATAATGGTGATAATAATGGTGATAATAATGATGATAATAATCGTGATAATAATGATGATAATAATGCTGATAATAATGCTGATAAAAATGCTGATAAAAATAATGGTGATAATAATGGTGATAATAATAATGGTAATAATAATGGTGATAATAATGGCGATAATAATGATGATAATAATAGTGATAATAATGATGATAATAATGATGATAATAATGATAATGGTGATAATAATGATGATAATAATTTTGATAATAATGATAATAATAATGATGATAATAATGATAATGGTGATAATAATGGTGATAATAATGGTGATAATAATGATGATAATAATCGTGATAATAATGATGATAATAATGCTGATAATAATGCTGATAAAAATGCTGATAAAAATAATGGTGATAATAATGGTGATAATAATAATGGTAATAATAATGGTGATAATAATGGCGATAATAATGATGATAATAATAGTGATAATAATGGTTGTAATAATGGTGATAATAATGGTGATAATAATGATGATAATAATGGTGATAATAATGGTTGTAATAATGGTGATAATAATGGTGATAATAATGATAATAATAATGGTGATAATAATGGCGATAATAATGATGATAATAATAGTGATAATAATGGTTGTAATAACGGTGATAATAATGGTGATAATAATGATGATAATAATGGTGATAATAATGGTTGTAATAATGGTGATAATAATGGTGATAATAATGATGATAATAATGGTGATAATAATGGCGATAATAATGATGATAATAATAGTGATAATAATGGTTGTAATAATGGTGATAATAATGTTGATAATAATGGTGATAATAATGATGATAATAATAGTGATAATAATGGTTGCAATAATGGTGATAATAATGGTGATAATAATGATGATAATAATGGTGATAATAATGGTGATAATAATGGTGATAATAATGGTGATAATAATGGTTGTAATAATGGTGATAATAATGGTAATAATAATGGTAATAATAATGGTGATAATAATGGTGATAATAATGGTGATAATAATGGTGATAATAATGGTGATAATAATGGGGATAATAATGATGATAATAATGGTAATAATAATGTTAATAATAATGGTAATAATAATGGTGATAATAATGATGATAATAATGGTGATAATAATGATGATAATAATTGTGATAATTATGGCGATAATAATGATGATAATAACGGTGATACTAATCACGATAATAATGATGATAATAATCGTGATAATAATGATGATAATAATAGTGATAATAATGATGATAATAATGATGATAATAATGATAATGGTGATAATAATGATGATAATAATGTTGATAATAATGATAATAATAATGATGATAATAATGATAATGGTGATAATAATGGTGATAATAATGGTGATAATAATAATGATAATAATCGTGATAATAATGATGATAATAATGGTGATAATAATGCTGATAAAAATGCTGATAAAAATAATGGTGATAATAATGGTGATAATAATAATGGTAATAATAATGGTGATAATAATGGTGATAATAATGGTGATAATAATGATGATAATAATGGTGATAATAATGGTGATAATAATGATGATAATAATGATGATAATAATCGTGATAATAATGATGATAATAACGGTGATAATAATGATGATAATAATGGTGATAATATTGGTGATAATAATGATGATAATAATGGTGATAATAATGATGATAATAATGGTGATAATAATGGTGATAATAATGATGATAATAATGGTGATAATAATGGTGATAATAATATTAATAATGGTGATAATAATGGTGATGATAATGATGATAATAATGGTGATAATAATGATGATAATAATGGTGATAATAATGATGATAATAATGGTGATAATAATGGTGATAATAATGATGATGATGATAATGGTGATAATAATGGTGATAATAATGGTGATAATAATGATGATAATAATGATGATAATAATGGTGATAATAATGGTGATAATAATAATAATGATGATAATGGTGATGATAATGGTGATAATAATAATGGTGATAATAATGGTGATAATAATGGTGATAATAATGGTGATAATAATGGTGATAATAATGGTGATAATAATGGTGATAATAATGGTTGTAATAATGGGGATAATAATGATGATAATAATGGTGAGAATAATGGTGAGAATAATGGTGAGAATAATGGTGAGAATAATGGTGATAATAATGGTGATAATAATGATAATAATAATGGTAATAATAATGGTGTTAAAATTGTGATAATAATGATAATAATAATGATAATAATGGTGATAAAAATGGTGATAATAATGATGATAATAATGGTGATAATAATGGTGATAATAATGGTGATAATAATGGTGATAATAATGGTAATAATGGTGATAATAATGGTGATAATAATGGTAATAATAATGGTGATAATAATGGTGATAATCATGGTAATAATAATGGTGATAATAATTGTGATAATAATGGTGATAATAATGGTGATAATAATGGTGATAATAAAATTATGATGATAATAATGGTGATAATTATGGCGATAATAATGATGATAATAACGGTGATACTAATGACGATAATAATGATGATAATAATCGTGATAATAATGATGATAATAATAGTGATAATAATGATGATAATAATGATGATGATAATGGTGATAATAATGATGATAATAATGGTGATAATAATGATGATAATAATGATGATAATAATGATAATGGTGATAATAATGGTGATAATAATGGTGATAATAATGATGATAATAATGGTGATAATAATGATGATAATAATGATGATAATAATGCTGATAAAAATGCTGATAATAATAATGGTGATAATAATGGTGATAATAATAATGGTAATAATAATGGTGATAATAATGGTGATAATAATGGTGATAATAATGGTGATAATAATGATGATAATAATGGTGATAATAATGGTGATAATAATGATGATAATAATTGTGATAATAATGGTGATAATAATGATGATAGTAACGGTGATACTAATGACGATAATAATGATGATAATAATCGTGATAATAATGATGATAATAACGGTGATACTAATGACGATAATAATGATGATAATAATCGTGATAATAATGATGATAATAATAGTGATAATAATGATGATAATAATGGTGATAATAATGGTGATAATAATGGTGATAATAATGGTGATAGTAATGATGATAATAATGGTGATAATAATGGGGATACTAATGGTGATAATAATGGTGATAATAATGGTGATAATAATGATGATAATAATGGTGATAATAATGGTGATAATAATGGTGAAAATAATGGTGATAATAATGATGATAATAATCGTGATAATAATGATGATAATAATAGTGATAATAATGATGATAATCATGGTGATAATAATGGTGATAATAATGGTGATAATATTAGTGATAATAATGGTGATAATAATGATGATAATAATGGTGATAATAATGTTTGTAATAATGGTGATATTAATGCTGATAATAATGATAATAATAATGGTAATAATAATGGTAATAATAATGGTGATAATAATGATGATAATAATGGTGATAATGATGATAATAACGGTGATAATTGTGATAATAATGGTGATAATAATGGTGATAATAATGGTGATAATAATGGTGATAATAATGGTGATAAAAATGGTGATAAAAATGGTGATAATAATGATGATAATAATGATGATAATAATGGTGATAATAATTGTGATAATAATGACGATAATAATGGTGATAATAATGGTGATAATAATATTAATAATGGTGATAATAATGGTGATAATAATATTAATAATGGTGATAATAATGGTGATGATAATGATGATAATAATGGTGATAATAATGATGATAATAATGGTGATAATAATGATGATAATAATGGTGATAATAATGGTGATAATAATGATGATGATGATAATGGTGATAATAATGGTGATAATAATGGTGATAATAATGATGATAATAATGATGATAATAATGGTGATAATAATGGTGATAATAATAATAATGATGATAATGGTGATGATAATGGTGATAATAATAATGGTTATAATAATGGTGATAATAATGGTGATAATAATGGTGATAATAATGGTGATAATAATGGTGATAATAATATTAATAATGGTGATAATAATGGTGATAATAATATTAATAATGGTGATAATAATGGTGATGATAATGATGATAATAATGGTGATAATAATGATGATAATAATGGTGATAATAATGATGATAATAATGGTGATAATAATGGTGATAATAATGATGATGATGATAATGGTGATAATAATGGTGATAATAATGGTGATAATAATGATGATAATAATGATGATAATAATGGTGATAATAATGGTGATAATAATAATAATGATGATAATGGTGATGATAATGGTGATAATAATAATGGTTATAATAATGGTGATAATAATGGTGATAATAATGGTGATAATAATGGTGATAATAATGGTGATAATAATGGTGATAATAATGGTGATAATAATGGTTGTAATAATGGTGATAATAATGATGATAATAATGGTGAGAATAATGGTGAGAATAATGGTGAGAATAATGGTGAGAATAATGGTGAGAATAATGGTGAGAATAATGGTGATAATAATGGTGATAATAATGGTGATAATAATGATAATAATAATGGTAATAATAATGGTGATAAAAATGGTGATAATAATGATAATAATAATGATAATAATGGTGATAAAAATGGTGATAATAATGATGATAATAATGGTGATAATAATGGTGATAATAATGGTGATAATAATGGTGATAATAATGGTAATAATGGTGATAATAATGGTGATAATAATGGTAATAATAATGGTGATAATAATGGTGATAATCATGGTAATAATAATGGTGATAATAATTGTGATAATAATGGTGATAATAATGGTGATAATAATGGTGATAATAATGATAATGGTGATAATAATGGTGATAATAATGGTGATAATAAAGATGATAATAATGGTGATAATAATGATGATAATAATGATGATAATAATGCTGATAAAAATGCTGATAATAATAATGGTGATAATAATGGTGATAATAATAATGGTAATAATAATGGTGATAATAATGGTGATAATAATGGTGATAATAATGGTGATAATAATGATGATAATAATGGTGATAATAATGGTGATAATAATGAAGATAATAATTGTGATAATAATGGTGATAATAATGATGATAGTAACGGTGATACTAATGACGATAATAATGATGATAATAATCGTGATAATAATGATGATAATAACGGTGATACTAATGACGATAATAATGATGATAATAATCGTGATAATAATGATGATAATAATAGTGATAATAATGATGATAATAATGGTGATAATAATGGTGATAATAATGGTGATAATAATGGTGATAATAATGATGATAATAATGGTGATAATAATGTTTGTAATAATGGTGATATTAATGGTGATAATAATGATAATAATAATGGTAATAATAATGGTAATAATAATGATGATAATAATGATGATAATAATGGTGATAATAATGATGATAATAACGGTAATAACGGTGATAATAATGGTGATAATAATGGTGATAATAATGGTGATAATAATGGTGATAAAAATGGTGATAATAATGGTGATAATAATGATGATAATAATGGTGGGAATAATGGTGATAATAATGATGATAATAACAGTGATAATTGTGATAATAATGATAATAATAATGGTAATAATAATGGTGATAAAAATGGTGATAATAATGGTGATAATAATGGTGATAATAATGATGATAATAATGATGATAATAATGGTGATAATAATGGTGATAATAATGGTGATAATAACGGTGATAATAATGGTGATAATAATGATGATAATAATAATGATAATAACGGTGAAAATAATGGTGATAATAATGGGGATAATAATGGTGATAATAATGATGATAATAATGGTGATAATAATGATGATAATAATGGTGATAATTATGGCGATAATAATGATGATAATAATGGTGATAATAATGATGATAATAATGGTGATAATAATGGTGATAATAATGGTTGTAATAATGGTGATAATAATGATGATAATAATGGTGATAATAATGGTGAGAATAATGGTGATAATAATGGTGAGAATAATGGTGAGAATAATGGTGAGAATAATGGTGATAATAATGGTGATAATAATGATAATAATAATGGTAATAATAATGGTGATAAAAATGGTGATAATAATGATAATAATGATAATAATGGTGATAAAAATGGTGATAATAATGATGATAATAATGGTGATAATAATGGTGATAATAATGGTGATAATAATGGTGATAATAATGATGATAATAATGGTGATAATTATGGCGATAATAATGATGATAATAACGGTGATACTAATGACGATAATAATGATGATAATAATCGTGATAATAATGATGATAATAATAGTGATAATAATGATGATAATAATGATGATGATAATGGTGATAATGATGATAATAATGGTGATAATAATGATAATGGTGATAAAAATGGTGATAATAATGGTGATAATAATGATGATAATAATGGTGGGAATAATGGTGATAATAATGATGATAATAACAGTGATAATTGTGATAATAATGATAATAATAATGGTAATAATAATGGTGATAAAAATGGTGATAATAATGGTGATAATAATGGTGATAATAATGATGATAATAATGATGATAATAATGGTGATAATAATGGTGATAATAATGGTGATAATAATGGTGATAATAATGGTGATAATAATGGTGATAATAATGGTGATAATAACGGTGATAATAATGGTGATAATAATGATGATAATAATAATGATAATAACGGTGAAAATAATGGTGATAATAATGGGGATAATAATGGTGATAATAATGATGATAATAATGGTGATAATAATGATGATAATAATGGTGATAATTATGGCGATAATAATGATGATAATAATGGTGATAATAATGGTGATAATAATGATGATAATAATGGTGATAATAATGGTGATAATAATGGTTGTAATAATGGTGATAATAATGATGATAATAATGGTGATAATAATGGTCAGAATAATGGTGATAATAATGGTGAGAATAATGGTGAGAATAATGGTGATAATAATGGTGATAATAATGGTGGGAATAATGGTGATAATAATGGTGATAATAATGGTGATAATAATGATAATAATAATGGTAATAATAATGGTGATAAAAATGGTGATAATAATGATAATAATGATAATAATGGTGATAAAAATGGTGATAATAATGATGATAATAATGGTGATAATAATGGTGATAATAATGGTGATAATAATGGTGATAATAATGGTAATAATGGTGATAATAATGGTGATAATAATGGTGATAATAATGATGATAATAATGGTGATAATTATGGCGATAATAATGATGATAATAACGGTGATACTAATGACGATAATAATGATGATAATAATCGTGATAATAATGATGATAATAATAGTGATAATAATGATGATAATAATGATGATGATAATGGTGATAATGATGATAATAATGGTGATAATAATGATAATGGTGATATATAATAATGGTGATAATAATGGTGATAATAATGATGATAATAATCGTGATAATAATGATGATAATAATGATGATAATAATGGTGATAAAAATGCTGATAATAATAATGGTGATAATAATGGTGATAATAATGATGATAATAATGGTGATAATAATGGGGATAATAATGGTGATAATAATGGCGATAATAATGATGATAATAACGGTGATACTAATGACGATAATAATGATAATAATAATCGTGATAATAATGATGATAATAACGGTGATACTAATGACGATAATAATGATGATAATAATCGTGATAATAATGATGATAATAATAGTGATAATAATGATGATAATCATGGTGATAATAATGGTGATAATAATGGTGATAATATTAGTGATAATAATGGTGATAATAATGATGATAATAATGGTGATAATAATGTTTGTAATAATGGTGATATTAATGGTGATAATAATGATAATAATAATGGTAATAATAATGGTAATAATAATGGTGATAATAATGGTGATAATAATGATGATAATAACGGTAATAACGGTGATAATTGTGATAATAATGGTGATAATAATGGTGATAATAATGGTGATAATAATGGTGATAATAATGGTGATAATAATGGTGATAATAATGGTGATAATAATGATGATAATAATGGTGATAATAATGGGGATAATAATGGTGATAATAATGATGATAATAATGGGGATAATAATGGTGATAATAATGATGATAATAATGGTGATAATTATGGCGATAATAATGATGATAATAACGGTGATACTAATGACGATAATAATGATGATAATAATCGTGATAATAATGATGATAATAATCGTGATAATAATGATGATAATAACGGTGATACTAATGACGATAATAATGGTGATAATAATGATGATAATAATGGTGATAATTATGGCGATAATAATGATGATAATAATGGTGATAATAATGGTGATAATAATGATGATAATAATGGTGATAATAATGGTGATAATAATGGTTGTAATAATGGTGATAATAATGATGATAATAATGGTGATAATAATGGTGATAATAATGGTTGTAATAATGGTGATAATAATGATGATAATAATGGTGATAATAATGGTCAGAATAATGGTGATAATAATGGTGAGAATAATGGTGAGAATAATGGTGATAATAATGGTGATAATAATGGTGGGAATAATGGTGATAATAATGGTGATAATAATGGTGATAATAATGATAATAATAATGGTAATAATAATGGTGATAAAAATGGTGATAATAATGATAATAATGATAATAATGGTGATAAAAATGGTGATAATAATGATGATAATAATGGTGATAATAATGGTGATAATAATGGTGATAATAATGGTGATAATAATGGTAATAATGGTGATAATAATGGTGATAATAATGGTGATAATAATGATGATAATAATGGTGATAATTATGGCGATAATAATGATGATAATAACGGTGATACTAATGACGATAATAATGATGATAATAATCGTGATAATAATGATGATAATAATAGTGATAATAATGATGATAATAATGATGATGATAATGGTGATAATGATGATAATAATGGTGATAATAATGATAATGGTGATATATAATAATGGTGATAATAATGGTGATAATAATGATGATAATAATCGTGATAATAATGATGATAATAATGATGATAATAATGGTGATAAAAATGCTGATAATAATAATGGTGATAATAATGGTGATAATAATGATGATAATAATGGTGATAATAATGGGGATAATAATGGTGATAATAATGGCGATAATAATGATGATAATAACGGTGATACTAATGACGATAATAATGATAATAATAATCGTGATAATAATGATGATAATAACGGTGATACTAATGACGATAATAATGATGATAATAATCGTGATAATAATGATGATAATAATAGTGATAATAATGATGATAATCATGGTGATAATAATGGTGATAATAATGGTGATAATATTAGTGATAATAATGGTGATAATAATGATGATAATAATGGTGATAATAATGTTTGTAATAATGGTGATATTAATGGTGATAATAATGATAATAATAATGGTAATAATAATGGTAATAATAATGGTGATAATAATGGTGATAATAATGATGATAATAACGGTAATAACGGTGATAATTGTGATAATAATGGTGATAATAATGGTGATAATAATGGTGATAATAATGGTGATAATAATGGTGATAATAATGGTGATAATAATGGTGATAATAATGATGATAATAATGGTGATAATAATGGGGATAATAATGGTGATAATAATGATGATAATAATGGGGATAATAATGGTGATAATAATGATGATAATAATGGTGATAATTATGGCGATAATAATGATGATAATAACGGTGATACTAATGACGATAATAATGATGATAATAATCGTGATAATAATGATGATAATAATCGTGATAATAATGATGATAATAACGGTGATACTAATGACGATAATAATGATGATAATAATCGTGATAATAATGATGATAATAATAGTGATAATAATGATAATCATGGTGATAATAATGGTGATAATAATGGTGATAATATTAGTGATAATAATGGTGATAATAATGATGATAATAATGGTGATAATAATGGTGATAATAATGATGATAATAATAATGGTGATAATTATGGCGATAATAATGATGATAATAACGGTGATACTAATGACGATAATAATGATGATAATAATCGTGATAATAATGATGATAATAATAGTGATAATTGTGATAATAATGATAATAATAATGGTAATAATAATGGTGATAAAAATGATGATAATAATGGTGGGAATAATGGTGATAATAATGATGATAATAACAGTGATAATTGTGATAATAATGATAATAATAATGGTAATAATAATGGTGATAAAAATGGTGATAATAATGGTGATAATAATGGTGATAATAATGATGATAATAATGATGATAATAATGGTGATAATAATGGTGATAATAATGGTGATAATAATGGTGATAATAATGGTGATAATAATGGTGATAATAATGGTGATAATAACGGTGATAATAATGGTGATAATAATGATGATAATAATAATGATAATAACGGTGAAAATAATGGTGATAATAATGGGGATAATAATGGTGATAATAATGATGATAATAATGGTGATAATAATGATGATAATAATGGTGATAATTATGGCGATAATAATGATGATAATAATGGTGATAATAATGGTGATAATAATGATGATAATAATGGTGATAATAATGGTGATAATAATGGTTGTAATAATGGTGATAATAATGATGATAATAATGGTGATAATAATGGTCAGAATAATGGTGATAATAATGGTGAGAATAATGGTGAGAATAATGGTGATAATAATGGTGATAATAATGGTGGGAATAATGGTGATAATAATGGTGATAATAATGGTGATAATAATGATAATAATAATGGTAATAATAATGGTGATAAAAATGGTGATAATAATGATAATAATGATAATAATGGTGATAAAAATGGTGATAATAATGATGATAATAATGGTGATAATAATGGTGATAATAATGGTGATAATAATGGTGATAATAATGGTAATAATGGTGATAATAATGGTGATAATAATGGTAATAATAATGGTGATAATAATGGTGATAATCATGGTAATAATAATGGTGATAATAATGGTGATAATAATGATGATAATAATGGTGATAATAATGGGGATAATAATGGTGATAATAATGATGATAATAATGGTGATAATAATGGTGATAATAATGATGATAATAATGGTGATAATTATGGCGATAATAATGATGATAATAACGGTGATACTAATGACGATAATAATGATGATAATAATCGTGATAATAATGATGATAATAATAGTGATAATAATGATGATAATAATGATGATGATAATGGTGATAATGATGATAATAATGGTGATAATAATGATAATGGTGATATATAATAATGGTGATAATAATGGTGATAATAATGATGATAATAATCGTGATAATAATGATGATAATAATGATGATAATAATGGTGATAAAAATGCTGATAATAATAATGGTGATAATAATGGTGATAATAATGATGATAATAATGGTGATAATAATGGGGATAATAATGGTGATAATAATGGCGATAATAATGATGATAATAACGGTGATACTAATGACGATAATAATGATAATAATAATCGTGATAATAATGATGATAATAACGGTGATACTAATGACGATAATAATGATGATAATAATCGTGATAATAATGATGATAATAATAGTGATAATAATGATGATAATCATGGTGATAATAATGGTGATAATAATGGTGATAATATTAGTGATAATAATGGTGATAATAATGATGATAATAATGGTGATAATAATGTTTGTAATAATGGTGATATTAATGGTGATAATAATGATAATAATAATGGTAATAATAATGGTAATAATAATGGTGATAATAATGGTGATAATAATGATGATAATAACGGTAATAACGGTGATAATTGTGATAATAATGGTGATAATAATGGTGATAATAATGGTGATAATAATGGTGATAATAATGGTGATAATAACGGTGATAATAATGGTGATAATAATGATGATAATAATAATGATAATAACGGTGAAAATAATGGTGATAATAATGGGGATAATAATGGTGATAATAATGATGATAATAATGGTGATAATAATGGGGATAATAATGGTGATAATAATGGTGATAATAATGGGGATAATAATGGTGATAATAATGATGATAATAATAATGATAATAATGGGGATAATAATGGTGATAATAATGATGATAATAATGGTGATAATAATGGTGATAATAATGATAATAATAATGGTAATAATAATGGTGATAAAAATGGTGATAATAATGATAATAATAATGATATTAATGGTGATAAAAATGTTGATAATAATGATGATAATAATGGTGATAATAATGGTGATAATAATGGTGATAATAATGATGATAATAATGGTAATAATGGTGATAATAATGGTGATAATAATGGTAATAATAATGGTGATAATAATGGTGATAATAATGGTGATAATAATGGTAATAATGGTGATAATAATGGTGATAATAATGGTAATAATAATGGTGATAATAATGGTGATAATCATGGTAATAATCAGGGATTCTGGCATTATGCGGAGGTGCGGACCCGCATAATTGACTACTTTCCGCATAATCCCGCATAATTTGCCAAAAAAAAAAAAATAGATAAAAGCACCGAAAATGCACCAATGAAACAAATTAAATAGATAAAACAATAGATATATATTAGTTATCTCCCTTGCTTGCTTGAATAGTTTTTTGCCGTTTTGTTACAGTCGTACGAAGTACAAATTGTTCATTTTCACGGCTTACAACCAGCCGTCGAAGCGACGCCATTTTGTTTTTATTTCTATAGTATTGGGCTTCCTGTATCTCGGCCCAGGCCCCATGCTGTTTGGCGGTTTTCCAAGATGGCGGTTTTCCAAGATGGCGGAACGTTTCATTAACGAAAATCGTTAGTTCTTTTGGTTATAGTGTTGTTATTAGTTTGAATTATTGATAAAAAACGAATGATATGACATTTATGTGTAAAAAAGAACCGAAATAGGAGAGCTAAAGTAATTGAATTAGTTTTATTTTAAGTTTTAAGCGATTACGTCATCCCGCATAATTTTCCGCATAATTTATCGTTTCTTCCGCATAATCTTCCGAAAAAATTCCGCATAATTTTGATTTTTCCTCCGCATAATGCCAGAATCCCTGTAATAATAATGGTGATAATAATGGTGATAATAATGGTGATAATAATGGTGATAATAATGGTGATAATAATGGTGATAATAATGATGATAATAATGGTGATAATAATGGGGATAATAATGGTGATAATAATGATGATAATAATGGGGATAATAATGGTGATAATAATGATGATAATAATGGTGATAATTATGGCGATAATAATGATGATAATAACGGTGATACTAATGACGATAATAATGATGATAATAATCGTGATAATAATGATGATAATAATCGTGATAATAATGATGATAATAACGGTGATACTAATGACGATAATAATGATGATAATAATCGTGATAATAATGATGATAATAATAGTGATAATAATGATAATCATGGTGATAATAATGGTGATAATAATGGTGATAATATTAGTGATAATAATGGTGATAATAATGATGATAATAATGGTGATAATAATGGTGATAATAATGATGATAATAATAATGGTGATAATTATGGCGATAATAATGATGATAATAACGGTGATACTAATGACGATAATAATGATGATAATAATCGTGATAATAATGATGATAATAATAGTGATAATAATGATGATAATAATGATGATGATAATGGTGATAATGATGATAATAATGGTGATAATAATGATAATGGTGATAATAATGGTGATAATAATGGTGATAATAATGATGATAATAATCGTGATAATAATGATGATAATAATGATGATAATAATGGTGATAAAAATGCTGATAATAATAATGGTGATAATAATGGTGATAATAATAATGGTAATAATGGTGATAATAATGGTGATAATAATGGTGATAATAATGGTGATAATAATGGCGATAATAATGATGATAATAACGGTGATACTAATGACGATAATAATGATAATAATAATTGTGATAATAATGATGATAATAACGGTGATACTAATGACGATAATAATGATGATAATAATCGTGATAATAATGATGATAATAATAGTGATAATAATGATGATAATCATGGTGATAATAATGGTGATAATAATGGTGATAATATTAGTGATAATAATGGTGATAATAATGATGATAATAATGGTGATAATAATGTTTGTAATAATGGTGATATTAATGGTGATAATAATGATAATAATAATGGTAATAATAATGGTAATAATAATGGTGATAATAATGATGATAATAATGGTGATAATAATGATGATAATAACGGTAATAACGGTGATAATTGTGATAATAATGGTGATAATAATGGTGATAATAATGGTGATAATAACGGTGATAATAATGGTGATAATAATGATGATAATAATAATGATAATAACGGTGAAAATAATGGTGATAATAATGGGGATAATAATGGTGATAATAATGATGATAATAATGGTGATAATAATGGGGATAATAATGGTGATAATAATGGTGATAATAATGGTGATAATAATGGGGATAATAATGGTGATAATAATGATGATAATAATGGTGATAATAATGGTGATAATAATGATAATAATAATGGTAATAATAATGGTGATAAAAATGGTGATAATAATGATAATAATAATGATATTAATGGTGATAAAAATGGTGATAATAATGATGATAATAATGGTGATAATAATGGTGATAATAATGGTGATAATAATGGTAATAATGGTGATAACAATGGTGATAATAATGGTGATAATAATGGTGATAATAATGGTGATAATAATTGTGATAATAATGATGATGATAATGGTGATAATAATGATAATAATGATGATAATAATGGTGATAATAATGATGATAATAATGGTGATAATAATGATGATAATAACGGTGATAATTGTGATAATAATGATTATAATAATGGTGATAATAATGGTGATAAAAATGGTGATAACAATGGTGATAATAATGGTGATAATAATGGTGATAATAATGGTGAAAATAATGGTGATAATAATTGTGATAATAATGATGATGATAATGGTGATAATAATGATGATAATAATGATGATAATAATGGTGATAATAATGATGATAATAATGGTGATAATAATGGTGATAATATTGTTGATTATAATTGTTATAATATTTAATGGTTTGAAATTTGACTCGTTAACCACAGGGAGCCTGGCTTTTTTTCTTTTTTTTTCTTTTTTTCTCTCTTTTCTATTGATGCGCTATATTATGTTTGGATCTGAATTCCTGTGGTATGAGACAGTTCCGAAATGATGTAATTAACAGTAACTCGATAGGAGAATTAAACACTTATCTGTAACGCACTCGCTAGTAACCGTTAATGTATAGAAGGGCTGAAACAACTGCTAGATGCCTCAATTAAAACTCATATATAAAATGTTTTAAGCCTTCTTTCATTGTTATAAAGCCTCCAAACGTTTGTGTAATAAACATACTTTATGTTAGGATGTTCAAATTTGGGGAAATCTGAAATGATACGATACTATGCAGCAATATTTAAAAGTCGAGTTTTAGTTACATTTTCACCGCTAGTTGCCCTGACCGAGGAGCTTACGAAACTTAACTAAGCCGTTAAATTATTGTTATGCTTAGACGAGTAAGAACTCCTGATTTATGAGCGTGGATTTTGTTATTCAAGTTTTTACTTTTACGGTTTACTTTGCGTTGTTAAATGGATTGTGTCACGAATAGAGAGTCGCTAAAAATAGCTGGTCAGGGCAAGTAGCAGTGGTGCTGTTACGATAATCTAGCAGTTGTTTCGGCCCTTCTCAAGTATTGACTGTTACTAGAGAGAGCGTTACAGATAAGAGTTTAATCCTCCTATCGAGTTACTGTTAATTACTGTCTCATACCACAGGAATCCCGATGCAAACATAATATATATAGCGTATTATTTGCGTAAATAAAGAGAGAAAAAAAATGAAAAGAAACGACAAAAAGCCGGGCTCCCTGTGCGTTAACTTGCATTTTGACCAGCCTGGAGGCTCGTCAAAATACAGCATTTCACGGGTAAAATATCCAGCGATATTACACATCAAACTGTGTAATAAGATATTATATATATAAATTTATGTCATTTATTAAATTTAAGAATACCAATTATCAAAGTCAATGAAAATGTGAGACATGTGAGCCCAGTTGTGTGCAAAATATTAAACATAGAGGTAGTGAGTGTGAGTGAGTCTCCACGATTAGTAGGGCACACTGTATCCAGCTAGAAAATTGAGATGTTAAAAAAAATTTACAGAAAGGTTACAGAAGAGAGGATGCTCTTTCTTCATTCAGCAGTTGCGATGTTAGCTATGAATATCCATTAGCTTATGACAGACTATTGATGCATGATAAACTGGAATATCACATTTATATTCACTTTGATAACATATATTCTCATATTTAGTCATTTATCATTATTATTTTCGCCCATGTTATAATTTCTCTAAAATGTGCCTGTAGTTTTTGTTGATGGAATCACTATCAAACAACTTTCTAGTTTTTCCTACAGGAAATAAAAGTTTCAAAAGTAGGAAATCAAAGCATATAGATATTTTGTCTGCGCATGGGTGTGTTTTGATGCTAAAAATCATTTGTATGTCGAATGAGAGAGTTTTATGCTGGTATGGAACATTTGGTTTGCAATCTCATCTTTCACAATTATGTTCATGAACTGAATTACTGAGACATAAAATGTTGACCGTCTACTAGTGCGCTGTAATTAATTATTTCAATCCAACACACTATGGATTGCAAAATATCACATGTCAAAGTCCAACCAAAGTGAAAAGAAAGACCAGAACTGAGTATAATTTCAAGTACTTAGCATGTTGGACAACAAACCAATGTGCAGGTCAAAACTTTTAGTAGAACTTATTACCAACATGCTACTTTGTGCATTGCATTATATTAGGAGATATTAGACGCCTTAGATCGTCAAGTAAACTGGCGTGTTGATGTCAATATCAGCAATATTGAGTGCGAACTTCTCGCAATTCATCATATTATTTTTATATCTTAAAAATCATGCCCCCAAAAACGTTTAAAGAAATTGAACATTTCTATGTTTACTTTTCGCAAAACTGAGCTATTTTGTAGAAATTCCATGTCCCTGGATATGATTTCAAGCAGTGTTTACAACATGGTTTAGGCCCTGTTCCAGCTGTGATAAATTTGACAAACTTCAACAACTTGTATTTTATAATCTAAAAGATTTATCTTGGATGTAATTATATATTTCGATTTTTATGGAGCCATTAAGGTTTTTTTGCTATAAAGCTAACTTTAATTCTTAATTCAAGAATAAAAATAGTTCGCTAAAATGTACATGTCGTTTTGAGCGAAAATATGCATAAAACCACCCACACAAAATCGCTTTGGATCACATTGCGGGATCAATAGTTACTACCTAAAGCTTAGGTTTGCAAAAAATAAACATTTGTAAAAAGCTATTTCTGAAGTAAATTCGCTGGGGTATGATCTTTAAGATATAAAATTTGTAAGATGAATTCTAAGGATTTCGCACGCAAAAGTACATGCCTTGAGGTAATCAAGGCGGTTTTATTGACGATCGAGGGCGTCTAATATCGCCCAATATGATTAAGTACAAACAGTATGGTGTTGGTAATTACTTATACTGTTATGTTTACCTAGTAATAGATTAAATTAGAGTCCAAACTTGTATTCGAAAGTTCGAAGTTCTGGTCCTCTTATTAACTTTTGTCAGACTTTGATGTGTGATATTTTTCCATCCGGAGTTTGTTCGATTGAAATAATTAACTACAGCGCACTAGTAGACACTCAACATTTGATATCTCAGAAATTTGGTTATGAACATAGTTGTGCAAGATGAGATTGCAAACTAAATGTTCCATGTTAGCATAAAATTCTTTCATTCGACGTGAAAAGGAATTTTAGCATCAAAACAAACGCATGCGCAGACAAAATCTCTACAAGCTGGATTTAATCAATATTAACGAAGAGTTTTTTTCTGATTATGTATTGTTATCGTCATATTAAAAATATTAAACTAAATTAATACTTTATTATATAACAAAAAAATAGTATCTGGTAATCAGCTACAGTTCAACTTACATTGTTAAATCCTGGCGGCCATTTGTGTACTCCTGTTACCTTGTTGTAGATGAAGATGGTCTGTCCTGACTTACACTTGTAATCTATCCAGTCTGATTCCATCTTGTCAAATATCTGTAGAAATACATTTATAGTCATTAAACACAGTCAGTAAACGAGATTATCATAAAGTAGCTTGGGTTTAGTTGGACTCGAAATCTCGATGGTCGCTTGATTGAAGAAAACACCAAAATCAACTCAAACTGCATGAAATACTTTTCTACAATTGTCTACGTTGGTCTAGGGATGATAATAATGGATGTTTAAACGGAATGCATAGAGTAAATTACCTTCAAAACTTCGAACAAACAACAACAGACGAAATTTCCCCGGAAGGTGAAAACAAGTAGGCGTTGCTGCGTTGTCGTTAGGGACTGTGAAAACCACAGGAAGCCCAAGAGAGCCTCCATTTGTCATCTTCATCAAAGTTTCCCATTTATTTCTAAATTTTACTGGGGGGGGGGGGGGGGGGGGGGGGGGGGGGGATTCGAAAAACCACACCCTGCTCAGCGGATCATCCCCATGGGAGTACCCACCCCGGGGGTTTATTGATCGATATTAGAGAGATTAAGATTCACGTTTACGGGAACGCCAAACGTCAGATTGGCCTTTCTAATATTGCTTTACAAAGCTTCAAATAACTGTGCAAAAGATCTCAATGAATAAAATGTGTATTAACAAACAACATTAGAACCTTGTTTTAGCGGAGATGTCAAGTGTTAAAGAATAAACGCAGAAAAATCGATTTTACAGCGGTTCTCAGTCACACGTGCACCGCTCGCATAAAAAGCACCGCTGTAAAACGTGAAGTTGGTGGACGTCAATCAAATTGTGTTTACAAATTGCATGGTGTTTTTACTTCAGTCGCGCTGCGAAACATGTCTGAATCCGACAAAGAGGTTGTTGTGGGAATTCAGCTACCAGATTACGATGAAACGCAGATATTCCAAAACGAAAATGAAATCGTAAGTTTGATTGACGTCCACCAACTTCACGTTTTATCGCGGTGTTTAGTTTATGCGTGCGGTGCACGTGTGACTGATAACTGCTGTAAAGAACAACAAAAGCGTGAAGG